>CM047526.1:0-455000 GCA_026122265.1 Ammodytes dubius
GGATGGAGGCGGCAAATCCATGTTCTGGCAAAAGCCTTAGGTGAAGATTGGGTCTCAAGATGTCTGCCAGAATCTAGAGGTGGAGGCTCCAGATTGCTGGCAGAGGCTGCGGGTAGAAGTTCAGGTGGCATTGTAGGTGGAAATTCAAGCTGAGTATGTCTGTAATAATCTGCAGTTGGAGGCAGAGGCAGAATCTTACTGACAGAGGCTGGGAGTGGATGTTCAGGCTGTGTCAACTACATGTGGAGTTGGCGGCAGGGGTTTGCTGCTAGAGGCTGCTTTCTGCCTAAATCAGCAGGTGGAGGCAACAAGTTAATAGCAGAGGCTGTAGGAGGAAGACACTGCTGTAGGTAGCTGAAAGATGCTGTAGGAGGAGATTTGGGCTAAGGCTTTCAGGCTGAATCCTTCAGTGGAAGCATCAGCCGCTCGGTCTACTGGCAGAGGCTGTGGGTGGAGGAAGTGGCTGTTGTTTGCTGGTTAAGGCCCAGATCCCACCGAAGTGACGTAAGTTACATTGTTTCCATAACTATTAAAACGTAAGAGATAGCAAGCTGTACATGAAAATAATAACCATGGATAGCGAGCTTACCGGATAGTCTATACACAGGACGCTTGCCTGCCACGGGTTATTTCAGACAGCTGCAACTCTTCCCTGTAACTTTCTAAAACAGTTGTGTTGCGTTCCTTTGGTGTGAACTTGGCTTAAAGCTGTGGGTGGAGGTTCAAACTTCAGCTGTCTGCCAGAATTTGCAGATGGAGGTGAAAGCTTCATATTCTGGCCAAACTTCTAGGGCTGTTTCCATCTGTCAGAAACTGCAGGTGGAGTCGGCAGCTGTAGTTTACTGACAGAGGCTATAAGTAGAGGAAGCTGCTGTTGGTTGCTATAGCAAAGGCTGTGGGTGGAGGCTATAGATACAGCTGTCTGCAGAAAATCTGAAGATGGAGGCGTCAAATGAATGTTCTGGCAGAAGCTGTAGATGGAGGATCAGGCTGCGTCTGTTTGAACCTGTAGGTGGAGGTGTCAGCAGGAGTTTGCTGGTAGATGCTGTGGGTGGAGGTTCAGGTGGTATTTCCGGGTTTTCTACCAAAATCTGCAGATGGAGGCAGCAGCAGCAGATTCTGGCGAAAGTTGAGCGCGGATGTTCAGTCTTCGTCTGTTCGTCAGTAGTCTCTGACAGACAGCCAGACCACACTACTACTATTGTTTTGTTTGCAGTTCAGGCTGTGTCTGTTTGTCAGAAACTACAGGTGGAGGCGGCAGCTGCAAATCAGTCTGGAATGTCTCCAATGTCCCTGTTATTGGAAGCAGCACTGATTGGTTCTTGTAATCATTAACGTCAAGCTGGATCGACAAATAAGCTTGTGAGATACTGCTGGTAACACAAAGCTAGATTTAAGACTTCATGAACCAATCAAAAGCTGCCTTTCATTATAAGGAACAAACGTTAGGTCTGAAAGTGGGTCCAGATTGGCTCCTCCCCACGGTGATTGGAGACAGTACAGACTGATCTGTGGAAGATGAACAAATGGGAAGCCTGCAAGATCAGGCTGGTCTTGCCAGGCTAGTATTTGTCTGCTTTCTGCCAGAATCTGCATTTGGAGGAGAAGGCTGCAAATTCTGGCAAAAGCTGTAGATGGAGTTTCAGGCTGCTTCTGTCCGTCGTAGTCCGCAGGTGGAGTTGGCAGCAGAAGTTTACTGACAGATGCTATCAGTAGAGGAAGTTGTTGTTGGTTACTAGCCAAGACTGTGAGTAGAGGATCAAACGTCTGCCTGCCAGAATGTGCAGGTGGAGGCGGCAAAGGCATGTTCTAGCACAATCTGTAGGCGGAGGATCAGGCGGAGTGAATCTGTTTGTCAGGATTCACAGGTGGAGGAAATCACTTAAGGTAGCTGGTACAGGCTGTAGTGGAGGTTTGAAGCCATCCGTCAGAATCTGCAGGTTGATTCAAGATTCAAGATTTTTATTAGTGTCCCAAGAGGGCAAATTGGTTTACAGCGAGGAGAGGCGACAACACATAACAGTACAAAACAGTGACGGAGGCAAACATCACAACATGTACGCAGGCCTGGGCACTAAAGTGCAAAGTGCAAGAATCAGGGAAAAACCAACACAACCAAGTCAGTTCCTTTCCCACTGGGGATAGAGTCTTGCTGTACGGCAAAACTCGCCCGAGATATGACCAGAGAATTCGGGCTCTTAGTAAAGAGTGTTCCCGCTCTGAGAAGGCAGTCCAGGGCAACTTTCTCCTCTCTCACAGAGTGTTCCTCACTAAAATCATGTGTTTCAAATCTGACATAAAAATCATTGAGGCTCTGAGCAAGGTGCAGGTCACAGGTATTGGCTAATGAAACCTTTTTCTTTTATCTTTCAGCCCGGTGATGGTTTTCATGCCGTCCCAGGCAGAGCCCAGATTGTTAGCTTTAAGTTGGCTCTCGATTTTTTCCTTGTAGGTCTTTTTGCCAACCCAGACCACTCTTTTAATTTATTTTTGCAGACGTCTCAATTCTACTGTATTACCTTCTTTAAAGGCTTTGTTCTTCATATGAAGAAGAGGTCTAAGGGACTTAGATACCCACGGTTTACAGTTAGGATACACTTTGACTGTTTTCACAGGGATAACAATATTCTCACAGTACACAGACCAGTTATTAACAACATCCGTCAGTTCATTGATGTCAGCAGAGGACTCGGTGAACATGTCCCAATCTGTGGCTTCAAAAAGGCCACGGAGAGTCTCACATGCGTTTTCATCATTCCAGTTCTTAATGCGGATGCTCTGCACTTTGCCCCTTTTAAGTGCAGTGCGGTAAACAGGAAAAAGATGTACACAGTTATGGTCGGAGGACCCCAGGGGCGGGAGGGGTACAGATTTGTATGCGTCTTTGACGTTACCATAGCACATATCTAAGGTCTTATTAGACCTGGTGACATATTGATGGAAGTCTCTGAGAGTCTTTTTCAGGGAGACATGGTTCATGTCACCGAGGATGAGGTTTGGTGCGTCAGGGGAGATTAGCTGAAGTTTCTGTGCAACCTTTAAAATTTGCTCACAGGCCCTAGCTTCATTAGCTTTAGGATGAATGTAAACAACTGTAATACATATCTGTGGGAACTCCCTCGGTAGATATGCTGGCCGCAGGGAGACAGAGAGCAATTTGACATCGGGAGTACATAAACTTTCCCTTACAATGACAGATTTAACATTGCACCAACGCTCATTAACATACAAACATACCCCTCCGCCAGTTGACTTGCCTGTGACTGAGGCATCCCGATCCAGACGAAAGGGTGACCCGAAGCCATTGATCTCTAGATCGGTGGCCAAGTCACGTTCTGATAGCCAGGATTCCGTGAAGGCTAGAAGGCATGCCTTCCTGAAATTGTGATTACAGCCGACCAACTCCTGAAGTTCCTCAGATTTATTCCTAAGGGACTGCGCGTTGGAAAGGATGATGGAAGGCAGCGGGATGCGGGAAAGGGGTTGTAGCTTCTGCAGGCGAATGCCTCCTCTCCGTCCTCGCCTTCTGGTCCTTCTCCTCGTCCAGCAGGCTCCGGGAGGGTCGGTGGGTCTCAGTAGATCCGCAGGATTTGGCCGAATCAGGTCCATGGGTGGCTCCTGTATGTTGTTCCAGCGAAGTAGCAGCTCCGTGGTGTATTGGATCCGAGCTGGCCAAACGGGAGACAGCAGTGTGTGTCCCAGGCTCCACGTCAGCTGGAGCACCAACCACGTTAAAAGCAGAGCGAGTGGATCCATATTGGGGAAATAAAGAGAGAAGAGAGTTCGGGCTCTTAAAAGGAGTGTTCCCGCTCTGGGCGAGCAGTCCCAGGCGGCTATCCTCCGTTGTTAGCCTAGGTCCGAGTAGCAGCTAGTGGCTAGGTAGCGGCTAGCCGCTAATCACTGGCAGGGCTCTGTGTTCCTTTCCCTCCACAGCTTAAGACGGGCCACGCTGGGGATAGAGTCTTGCTGTACGGCAAAACTCGCCCGAGATGTGACCAGAGGGTTCGGGCTCTTAGTAAAAGAGTGTTCCCGCTCTGAGAAGGCAGTCCAGGGCAACTTTCTCCTACTGTTATCTTAGCTCCTAGCTTAGCGGAGCTAGGATAGTTAGCCGGCTTCCACTCCCAGTCCCAGGCTCAAAACAAGCCCCACTGGGGATCAATCTTGCAGTTCGGCTGAACTCATCCGAGTTATGGGTCAACGGTGCACTTATCGTCCATAGGCAAAGTACATAGAACGCACATTTAAATCGGTAAAAAACTACCAAAATACAGACAAGTAAACGCACAACTCCTGCTGTCGGTCGCTGCGTGCGCATGCGCCCTGACTGGTTGAGGTCTTCATAGAGGATGTTGAAGGAGGAGGCAGTTGCTGGCGAAAGTGGTGTTCACACCAAACATGTTTTGCGCATTCAGCAGGTCTATATTGCATACGCAAATACATTGCATACGTAATTTAAAGAACGGTAAAGACACCAAAAGAGGTACATTTCTCTGGGTTACGCGATAGATGTGAATGGAGAGAAATAGTTTAAATAAACGCTGCTGATAAGTGCCCTCCTTTCATGCGACACAAATATTTGCTTTGGTGTTAAATATGGTCCAGCGAAATATATCACTTACTTATTCAGCGCAACACTAACATTTCCGGTGAATGCAATAAGCATAACGGCCTCCACACACATCCTGCGTCTACCTCTGGAGCGCGTCGCCTTACCTTACTGCTGCGTCTCTCGCACTTTTCTCCGCCACACATGGAACGTCTCAGCAGCTGCTGCTGCTGCAGCGCTGCTTCTAAAAGCCCTATCTTTCTACATAGTTTTCATAGATAATTCCCATTAAAAATGAAGTTATTTCATGTCATTTATGATGCATATGATTTATATTGAGTCTGGACAGTAATCCGTGCGCCCCATTGCCTTTTTTTTTTGCCACATTTTCGCTTGTTGGAAGTTTTATTTTTAAAGGGACACACCAGGAAATGGTGAAACTACAGCGAAAGCTGCCGGTGTGAAGTCAATATGACTCTCAGCAGAGTATTTCTTTATCAGTTAAAGCAGAGAGACCTGAGAGAGACGCGCGGCTCTCAGAAAAAAATAGGCGAGCCTCCTGAGGTAAAGGGGAGCGTCGCTGCAGACTCGCCTCTGACAGGCGTCTGAGGCGCGGCACAGGTTGGATGTGTGGCCGCTCTAGGTTGATTACACGGTCAGTGACAAAAAGTCTGACGCAGACGCGCAGTAGACGCTCAGTAGAGGTAGGATGTGTGTGGAGGCCGTAAGGCTATTGGGTGATTGTTCGAACATCAGCTGTTAGCTAGAATATGTAGATGAAGGCAGCAAATGCGTGTTCTGGCAAAAGCTGTAGTAGGTTCAGGTTGCATCTTGTTTGTCAGAAACTACAGGTGGAGTTAGCGGCTACAGGTTGCTAGCAGAGGCTTTAGGTGGACGTTCAGTCGGAAGCTGTTTGTCAGAATCTGCAGGTGGAGGCTACAGGTTGCTGGTAAACTCAGCGAGTGACCGAGAATATGCAACCCTCTGATTGACTACTTTTTAATGTATTTAATGACTGCTTAACTTGTCTGTTGCCATTTAATGTGTTAAATCTTGTTGTTTTAAACTGTCTTTTGGCATTCTTTTATGTCTGGTTCAGTTGGTGAACACAAAGACAAATTTCCACTCCAGTGGACAATAAAGATTCTATTAAAGGCTGAAGGTGGAGGTTCAAGTGGCATTTCTCTGCTTTCTGTAAGAATCTGTAGGTGGATGAAATGCTGTATATTCTGGCAAAACTTCTAGCTCTAGCCTGTGAGAGAATGTACGCTACGGTTATAGCTCGACCAGGCTGTTTAATTGGACTATTGTGTGAAACCAAGGAAGTGAAGCTGACTGCTGAGACATCAGCTAATGGGGAACTTTTTAATTAAAGGCCTACTTCACCGGTTGGAATATGAAGGTGTATTGAACTCGGAGATCCTATGAAGTATAAATGTGCAAAAAAAATTGATGACATCACAGAAAGAGAAATGTAGGGTTAGACAGTGAGACCATAATACACTCTTTCTGCCTTTTCTCAGGCTAGGATGATCCAATTTCAATTTTTTTTGCACATTTATACTTCATAGGATCTCCGAGTTCAATACACCTTCATATTCCAACCGGTGAAGTAGGCCTTTAACAAATAAACAAATAAAAGGTCTATAAATCAATTAACAAGAACGGGAGGTAAATATTTATTGACTTAAGTGTTTCCAACTCTGCTGCGATAGGTGGCAATATGCCCGCTTTCAACTTGTGAGTATTGGACTTATTTTCGGTTGACCTAACTTGGTAGTATGCAGCTAACGGTTAGCAAGTGGCAAACTAGTACTATGTCGAGTGGTGATATAGATAACTATACAGCTTTGTGCACACATTTGTGCTGTACATTGGTACGGCTTTCTTAAGCCCAATTCAGACCAAAGATTCGCCTCGCAACGACTTGGAACGAGACGGTTTTAGAACGTCACAGGGGAGAAGTCGCAGCAGTGTGAACTGCTCGTTGCAGCGCATTGCAAGCCGTCGCAGAAGATGTAACATGTCAAATCGCAAGGTCCAGTTTTAGAACGTCAAGGCCAGCTCCTTGCGAGCAGTTGCAGTTGCGAGCAGTTGCAGTCTCGTTGCGAGGTGAATCTTTGGTCTGAACTGGGCTTTATTCTTCCTTTGTTGTTGCTCTTCTGTTAGCACTGAATGCTATTCAACCTACGGGTGAAAGCCCAGGCTGGACACTGTGGAGTGTGCTTAGCCTTTGAGTAGCTTGAATTCGATTAGACTTACCTGGATGTTTTAGATTTAGAATTTGATTTAGTACAGTTTCAGTCTAACATGTTTACACATACTTAAAAGGTGCAGTTTCAGTCGGACTTAACCAATTGATTTTCTCTAACGTCATGTAAACGTCGGCTACTGACTGTGGTCTGAGGTTTAGTTCTGCAGGTTACTACCAGACTGTGCAGGTGGAGGTTCACTGGAAGAGGCTGAAGGTGGAGACTGAAGGCAGCAGATGTTTCCTGTGGGCTGGAGGCAGAGGTTAGAGCCACAGCTGAGTCCAAGAGGCTGTGAGGGGTTCTTCACCTGGCAGCCAGAAGGTTGAGGTGGATGTCTGCTTTTGAAGGTGGAGGATACAGTGGCTGAAGAGGCTGAGGAGGAGATGGAACAGACCTCTTGAGCTGGATTGCAGTTTAACAGGTTAACAGGTGGAGGTTTCAATGTTACTTTTACTTGTGAGTGCCTGTTAAAGTATATCTTATCCTATCTTATATTATCTTATCTTATCTTATCTTATCTTATCTTATCTTATCTTATCTTATCTTATCTTATCTTACTGTATTTAATGTTATCTTATCTAACCTTATCTTATCCTAACCTATCTTATCTTTGAGTGGTGTGACTTATTTACAACTACAATATTATGTACAGGTGTTCTACTTATTGAACTATGCTACTGCTTCACTTCTATGAGCTAGGAGACTTAGCTCTTTTGGGGCTGGGCTCTGCTGAAACATCCACATCATAAGAGGGTGGACAGTCTCCAGAGGAGCCGTACGCCACGTCCACATGCACGCGCCCGTCTTCATCCAGCGACTCCGTGAACACAGGACGCTGCAGTCTCTCCCACAGCTTCTGCTTGATACGACGTCCCAGATCTAAACTGTAGGGACGCGGGCGGCCACTCTTGTATCTGTGAGGAGCAGAAATGACATCATCATGATACTTGTGATTAAATAGCTTATAGAAGGACATATTGACTTATAGAGTGTAACGTGTGCGTTTTGGTGCCAATTAGTGGTGAAAAATCTACATGTCAAAACTCCCTTGTACACCCTCCCTTTGGGAAAATGTACAGAAGCTATGGTGGCCTTTAAGGACTGGAAGCTAGTTACCAAAGGGCATCATCCACCGCTGCCATATTAGTGATGAGTGAGTGAGGATGTGTTTTGTATTATTATGTTAGAATACATTTCTGCCAAGTCTGTTCTGAAAAACACCATTCCCTTGGGTTAGGGATAACATACTGCACTTTGAAGTGGTGGAACATGGGATATCAAGGCTCATGATATTTGAGCCAAACCTACTTGAGCATGTCATCTACCACTTCATGGTAGATCTTCTGGTACTCTTCTACTGAGCGGTTGTGTATTTTCAGAGGGCCGTCATCATGGTGCAGTGCAGCAGTGGAGGGCTGGGTGCCGGGGGCCACGTTTGAAGCCACCGGTAGGTCGGCAGGTGAGATGGGAGACTGAGGCCTTCGGACCAAATCCAGCGAGCCTGGAATATCAGCAGCCTCCTGGGTGGAGGGCTGAGGAGAGGGAGGGTCATCTCCAGCAGAAGAAGCTTTGGAAGGACGGGCCACAGAGGTCCCCTTCCTCTTCTGAGGACGGCTGGCAGCAGCAGCAGAGGGCTGGAGCTTTGGCTTTAATATTCAGGACATGGACAAGTCAGTGACACAGGACTGGATGGCAGGCTCATTCACAACTGACTTTTACAATGTCACAAGACGTAAAATCTACATCACATGTCCTGCAGGGGAATACTTAGTCAAATAAAAATACTTCTAGTAGTTTGTTTTACACCTGGCTGCAGGAAGAATTTCACTTCACTTTACTACAAATACTACCTAGTGGCTCTATGCACCGCAAGGCAAACAATTTGCGACCAGGGAAAATTTAGTTTAGTAGCCAACACCTTAAAGGTGCAGTGTGTAATATGACATCATCAAGAAAGTTCTACAAAGTTCTAGAATGCAACGCTCCCTGGGTAACCCCAACCCTTTCGAATAATAACAGAAGCTACAGTGGCCTTCAAGGACAAGAACAATTCTACATTTTAAACAATGCACCTGATGACATTCCAACTATGACACTTTCAAGATGGCGGCACCAGGTCTTGGTCCAAAATATGCAGAAATATGGACATATATGAGACCATTTCTAAAGGAAAAAATAATAATTCAAAAACATTTTTCAGCCATTACGCACTAAATTAAATGTACTTGTGGATATTATAATTACTTTCTACAAAATATGCTAGGAAATAAAAGCCAAAATTCTACACACTGCAGGTTTAAAGAAGGTTAAGCTCCTGACAAGCAACAATATGGTACAAGGTCACTGCGTGGCACAATATGTAAGGTTACCTTTGACCTTCAAAATCTATTCAGTTCATCTTTGTGTCCTTAGATATTGCGTACACTGTACTCAAAGTCACAGTGACCTTATCCTCCAAAATGTAATCAGTTTATCCTCTACTCAAATTGTGAGTTTGTGCCAAAATATTCAAGTTCTAAAGCTTGTGTGTCATGTTTTAAAGCTGACTTATTCTTTCATCTTCAAAACTGTGAACATTTTTGGGACATTTTTAAATGCAAAACATTAAAGTCCAAATGTCTGACCTGGACGTCTCTGCAGCATGGACACTGTCTGCAGGAGGATCCAGTCTTCCTCACAGCCTCTGCCCGGCGAGCTGACACTCTCCTTACTCTGCCATAGTCGTGTTCTAGCAGATGGTTAGGTACGTCACACTGCAATACACACATACACACATGTTAGACATGTATCTGTGCCGTATAGAGACAGTGCATAACGCGTCATAATCGGAGGCCACGCCCATCGTGGGGGAAAACAATTCACAGCGCTCCATTCACTTTATATTGAATGCTACCCGTATTCGGCAAACAAACTTAATAAAAAACGTAATACGACATGACTTTCACAAATACACGTTACTTTCTTTAAAGCCACGACTCTTGTCTGTCTATACGAGCTGTTTTGGTGAAAAAGTATTGAGTAATTTTCAATATCGAGACAAAACTCTTGACTAATGTATGCTGAATGCTAGGCTAATGTTAGCCTTCTGCTGTAGGCTAACCATAGGCTAACCCTCACGGACGGGAAAAAACACCTCAATATTGAAAATTACTCAATAATTTTTCACAAAAACAGCTCGTATGGACAGACAAGAGTCGTGGCTTTAAAGAAAGTAACGTTGTTTTCTTAAATGGATGTTCGATTACATTTTAAGTAAGTTTGTTTGCAGAAGACAGGTCTCCTTCAATACAAAGTGAATGGAAACGGTTTTCAACGGTCTCCCCCACGATGGGTCCGACCCGGTCCGACCGGACAAAAACACCTCAATATTGAAAACTACTCAATTATTTTTCACAAAAACAGCTCATATAGACAAACAAGAGTCGTGGCTTTCAAGAAAGTAGCGTTTTTTTCTTAAATGGATGTTCGATTACATTTTAATTAAGTTTGTTTGCAGAAGACAGGTCTCCTTCAATACAAAGTGGATGGAGCGCTGTTCAATGTTTTCCCCCAAGATGGGCGTGGCCTATTTCATGCACTGTCTCTATGGATAGGTTTTTCCTGTGCTAAATTGATTACTGTAATTGAAATAATTCAGGAAGATGTCAATAATGAAGATTGTAAAAAAGTATATTCAGGTGCCGTATAACAATATTTAAAGGTGCAGTGTGTAATATGACATCATCAAGTAAGTTCTACAAAGTTCTAGAATGCAACACTCCCTGGGTAACCCCAACCCTTTCGAATAATAACAGAAGCTACAGTGGCCTTCAAGGACAAGAACAATTCTACATTTTAAACAATGCACCTGCTGACATTCCAACTATGACACTTTCAAGATGGCGGCACTATGCCTTGGTCCAAAATATGCAGAAATATGGACATATATGAGACCCTTTCTAAGGGGAAAAAAATAATTTAAATTTTTTTTCAGCTATTATGCACTAAATTAAGTGTACTTATGGATATTATAATTACTTTCTACAAAATCTGCTAGGAAATAAAACCCAAAATTCTACACACTGCAGGTTTAACCATTGCTTGGGCTTAGTTACTTATCACAGCAGAATTTCAATGAACAAAACTCTTAAAGCAAAGCAGCCTAAAAAACCTTACCAAGTGTTCACCATCATGTTTGATCAATGAAACACATTTTTCCTCATTTGAACATCACTATACTCATGAGAACATATATCTATTTCTTCATTTGTAATATAATAAGGAGATTTTTTAAATAACTTGTTCAGTTACTTGTTTTTTTTATTTTGTATACACAGTGGTTAAAAGACCTGAACTTTGCCTTGATTTAAAACATTTATCCAATATGATTTTGCCTCGTAATATGGCATTTAGCTAGAATTTATAAGCATCCTTTAAAGTTCTACTATACAATTCAGTTGGAAATATTGTAATTTTTTCTTCACTACATTTATCTGATAACTGAAGGTACTAGTTACTTTACCAATTTGCTCACTAAATATATGAAGAGTTTATTAAACATTGTATGCCACCCAACAGGCCTACATACACAAATAAAAAAATTGTCGATAACTTAATTGATATCAATTCATTGGCTATTGACTATTTTCATAAGCTACATTTTTAATACAAATATGCCACATTTATAATTCTTCCAACTCCTAAAATTTGAGTATTTGCATTTCCTTTTAATACTTTTTCTTTTTTTCAAGCAAACAATTTATGTATAAAAAAATAAATACTTGAATCCGCAATGATAATAACATGTATATGCTGTCCCATGCAAAATTAGTTCCACCTAAAACCCTGCATGAATAATCTGTTAGTTATATAATAGTACAATAATCACATCTCCATTAAGTAGCCTACTTTTCCTTACTATACTTGCATACTTTTACTTAGGTAACAGCAGGGCTTTAACTTGTTAGCCTATCGGAATATTTTTAAAGTTTAGTATTTTTACTTTTACAATAATTTTTCCAATACTGGTGACAGACATCTGTATTGTGTGATCCATAATATTCAGCTCCACACGTGCCTAGTGTGTAATTATTAGCATTATATCAGTGAACTGTGAGGGTTGTGAAAGCCTTTCAAAGTGTTGAGAGCTCACATTGTCCATGATGGAAGTTAGTTGAGTCTTTGGTCAGTCTGTGTGAGTGTGTCGTCCTCGTCAGGGGGAAGAAGTCCTCAGCAGAAGCGTTCGTTTGGAACAAATCTCCCAGTGAAAATTATGAAACTCTTTTCTTGACCGTTTGAGGGTTTGTTTATTTTTACAATACAAATAGAATCTTCTATGAATGATGCACCTGGAGTCTCCATGTGCATCATTCATAAAAGATTTTAAAAATACACAAAACCTTGGAGACCAAACTTTGCAACCATGAACCCTGCACCACCATTTTGTGCATGTGTGTTTCTCCAGTCACACCTGACCTCAGTGATCTGAAGTCTCATCCAGTCAGCCTGCTAAAGGCCTGAGATCAGGTCCACATGTCACCAATCACTGTCCTCAGTCTGCTGTCACTCTCATCAGCTGCTGCTTGTGTAGTTTTCCAACAATTATAAATGAACAACTAACTCTACCCTATTTTACCACCTGTTAGGTGTTCTTTATATTTATTTCACATATAGTTCTGTCTCATGCCGGTGAGTGGAAGCCATAAACCCACTCAATGGCCAGTATGACTGTGTATGAATGAACAGAACCTGGATCCCTGTAAAGTTGATCAGTTTAATACGTTGCTGAAGACTCACTTTTATTGCATTGGCCTTTAACACAAGATGAGACTTTGACACTCCTAACTTTTTTCATGTTTCTTACATGTTATTTTTTTATTGTATCTTGTACAGCACTTTGGTCAACTGATGTTGTTTTTAAATGTGCTATAGAAATAATTTTGACTTTGACTTTATGACTCAAACTATAATTCAATAGGATTTTTAGAGGTTTTTCCCTGTTCCGAAGTATCTCTTCAAATATTTCACAAAAGTGATATGTAGGCTATAGGGTTTTAATTGACAGACTTGCGCGCACATAGGCTACATAGCTGTCTTCCTCCATCTTGAGGTCAGACTTTGGCATAGTCTTATTAATGCATGTAACTTTACAGTGCTCTCTAACCATGCATAGATCATATTCATCATGGCGTCCATGTCCAGAGCACTAATGACATTGTACTGCTGAGGATATATGATGCAGTTACATCTTATATGAGCCAGATAATTCATGAATGTATCAGTAATGACTTCATCTTAGAGAAGTTTGTGCAGATTGTCTTTTCTCCATGCTGGGATGTTTTGAAATCTAGTTTCCTAAATATGAAATGTAATCATAAATTGCAACTGTGAAGACAAATTTAATGATACAATAAGTACGATACAAATCTCTGCATTTCGACTAAATATGTTTTTTCTACTTTTCTTTTCACAAAGACGGGTTGAACAAGGTTGGCGGCTGTGGGGAAGTGGCTAGGGCGGTCTTCCACTCAAGTGCATGGTCGGTGGTTCAATCCCCGTCTCCCCACCACATGTCAAAGTGTCCCTGGGCAAAACACTAAACCCTTAAATTGCTCCCAATGGTTAGCTTGCACCCTGCATGGTAGCTGCTGCTATCGGTGTATGAATGTGTGTGTGATTGGGTGAATGTGTACAAAACAATGCAATGTAAAGCACTTTGGGTCTGTGAAAAACCAGGGAAAAGCCATATAAGTAAAGTCCATTTGCCATTAAGTTAAACATTTCAGGGTATGTTAAAATCTGCCTCGGATTAAACAACGCAACGTCTGCATATTTTGTGCAATTTTAAATGAAAATGGCCATACTTCAAATATATATATATTTTTTTTTTTATTTTTTTTTATTTTTTTTATTTCATGCTTGTCCATTTGGTTGGTGTTTGAATGTTTTTTTTTATGCGTGTGCCATCTAGGTCTTTATAAGTTGCTGTGTTTCCGCTCTCCAGCTGCTATTCAATGCACCTGGTTACCGCAGTATCTAATGTGGGGAAAGATTCAACAGTATCCTTATAACCGCAGTGGGAATGCTCCACAACGGTACGGGGGCAGTGTCGCCCTGCGGGTGTTTCCTTTATGGAAATAGGTGGAAAATAAATTGGCTGCAAATCGTCCGTACTGTTTTCTTTGTAAGTTAGTTGCAGTCCGTCCTGTTCCAGATATTGCTTAGTAGACCGGGTTTTTTCCGTGGCAAATCTGGGCAATGAATCACCTGTATGTTTGGAGATGTAGTTTGACACCTCAGCAGTAGCATAATGGTCAAAAAGTCCTACAGGTTTCTCTCGTGAAGCCAATAATTTTGATTTTGTAGAGCTTGGCTTGACTGTGTTGGAAATAGGTGGATGGTAGGCCAGCTGGAAATCTACCTTACCTTCCCCATCATAGACGAGTTGCAACCTGTTGCGTTCCAAGAGTTGCCTGGTGGATCGGGTTTGATCGGTGCCGAATCTGGGCAGAGATTTCCCTGTACCTTTAGCACGGTAGTGGGACCCCTCCTCCCCAGAAGGGAACTCGAGCGGGGCTGCTCTGGGACGTGGCGGCAGAGGGCGACACTCCTTATTCATGCTAAGTTGCAGGCGGTTGCGTTCAAGATAGTTTTTCATAAAACGGGTCTGGTCGGTGGCTAATCTGGGCAATGGTTCATCAGTGTTACAGTATAACTCGGGCTGCTCCCCATCAACAATTAAACCGTGGCCTCCTGTCTTTGTCGCTAGAAGAACTGAAACATTTCGTTGACTGTCTGCGGCCTCTCGAAGTTCATGGTACACATACTGCTGGAGTTGCTTCTGCCTCTCAGCAATCTGTTCACAATTCTTCTTTTCGATGTCATCGTCTTCCCTTTTCAGCTGTTCCAGACGGGCACGACTTTCGGCCATCGCAGTGAGATTGTAGTCCCGACAATTCATTTTATTGTCCTTGACCTTCTTGTTCTTCTGGTTTTCTTTTTCCAGAAATAACCTGGTGCACTCTTTCTGAGCCTGAGACCAGTCGATTTTGCCCTGTCTCTCTGCCTCCTTCATTTGCTTTTTCTGCCGTAACGCAGCCTCCCTGAAAGCAGAGATACTTTTGAGAGCTGTATCCCTCATGTCTGCCTTGTCCTGTTGCCTCTTCTCAACGCTGGCATCTAGTGCGGCAATTGCTTTGGAGAATTTGGCCTCCTCGTTCACAGTGTCAGAGGCGGTCTGCTCTTTCAGCCAGGTGTACATTTGGTCTCGCACAATTTCCTTTGGTATCTGGAGCTTTCTGAATTCATCTGCTGTCACACTTTTTCTTTGCTGCCCTTTCATTTCAAGATCCAGCTGAACGTGCATTGTTTGTTTCTCCTCTATATTCAGCCTATGTGCCTCTCTTTCCGTGGCCAGGCTTCTACCGGCGATTTCCTCCAGTCGAGAGTTCAAACTGGTTTTCTTTGACTCTGCTTTTTGCTCTGCCTGATGTCTTAGTTCCTGCAAATGCAAGTCGTGCAGTTCTCGGAATCCATCTCTCTCCTCCTTCTCCTGCCGTCTCTCCTCCTCTCTCCGCTCTTTGTTTGCCTCTATTCTCTTAGTGTGGTGGTCTGCCGTGGCAAGGTTGTTAAGCCGTCTTTGATGAGCTCTTTCCATTTCCTCTCTGCGACCATCCTCCCGTCCACACCTCATCTCCTCTTTCTGCTGTTGTTTAAGTTCTTCGTCCACCATTTTTTTCTTTCTTTGAAACTCCATCAGGGCCTCATTCTCCTTCTGCACGTGAGTTCGTAGGACTGCAGTGTTGAATTTTCGGACGCAGCCGTTCTGGTGAAACCGCTGTTTCTTGGATCTGGCAATGTCTTTTTGCCTGTCCTCTTCCTTCAATTGCATCTCCTCCGCGGCGAGCGCATTTAAACGACCCTCGTGCGACTGTTTCTTCAGTTCTCCCGATTGCTGCATACGAGCGTTTCGGGCTTCGCGCAGTTTCGCCTCCGCTCTGCAAAAATGTTCCAAATTGCTGTCGACCAATTCCTGCCTCGTGTACACTTTGGCCTTGGGCTTGTTTAATAACGAGTGTACTGTTTGCCATTCAGCCCTGGACAAAGTGACTTCCTGTGGTGGAGCCATTGTAATGTAATGTAATGTAATCTGTGTTGTAGTCTGTCTAGTTTAGCGTCTAACCTGTGTTGTATTCATAGGTTTCAAAGCACAAGGTCAGAGGGAGTGTTGATGTCACATTCTATGACACTTTCCTGTGACATCACTTGCCTTTGATGTCTGGGAAAACATAAACAACATTTAAATGGTATTTGGACTTGGTTACTGTTGTTATGCAATTGACAATTGAATAGAATGCTTTGCCATTCCACAGGTTAACTTGTAGCTGCATTCCATTATTAACCCTTCTGTTCTACTGTCTGCATAGGAAAAGTGAACACACACACACACACACATTTACAGAGCAAACTACAGAAATATTACAATGTTGAACGTACCCTGATGTTTTGTCAGATGATTCCTCAGTGAACATGAATAACATGGTAAGAATGTCAAATGTCCCACAGCTAACTGTTGTTGCAACAGCAACATACACCAACAGTTGTATTTGGTCCATTTGGTTGAAATATATGGATTTATGTATGATCAATTTAACCGCTTGCTGATTTAATTAGGAGATGGTTTGTAAATGCACCAACCATGACGGATAACAGTGTCATATTTTAAACATGTAGGTTTTCTAACATTCACATCTAAGTGACAAGTGTGTAATTGACCTGTGAAAGAATGCCTGTTTTCTAAAAACTCGATTGTTCTCTTCCTTTCAGATTTCGTCAGATGAACTGGGAGAGCTGAGGTGCAGTGATTTGGATGTCCCGCTGTTCACATCAGAGACTTTCCGGGAAGTGGTCCTGTCATATCTCCATGACATAGAGTCTGAGTAAGTCCAACATTTTAAAAAATGTCATCAAACAAACCTGCAGCAGATATGATGCGTGTATGAGTGGTTAAAAGTCGGTTGTCCATAACCTTTCTTCATCTTTTCTCCCAGGCAGTGGATGATCCTGGCAGTTGGCAACATTGACGCTGACACAGTCATACTGCTGTCAGACCTCTGTCGTGAGATTGTAGAGATAGTCTGCAGCCTGGTCCTGGATGAGGTTACACCCCAGGTGAAAAGCTGGATTTGTGGACAGTTTTTCTGGGAAGATGACAGCAGCTCCATCTCCATCTATAGTTCAGACTCAATGTAAGTCAAAGGCTTCCACAGCCAATTACTGTGTTATTCAATTGACATCTATTCAAATTAAGACTTATATTGGCATGACATATCAGAAATCAATATTCCCAAAACTAAACATAGATAAATCATTATTAACATAGAAAATGACTTACACTTAATTTGCACGATCTTCAACATCTTAACTGAATCTAGACTCACATTTTATGATTTTAGGACAAGTCTTTAGGAAAAACATTTGGATTTGGATTAGTTTTGCATCTTTTTACTAGATGTTACTGTTCTGGTCAATACTACCTTAAAGAGGACCTATGATACTTTTTGACTTTTATGACCTATAAACGTTATGATGATTTATAGTCATGTTTAACCATACTAGCTTATCAAATAATGACGTACATGTATTTAGACGTATTCCCTGCTGACCGTCTGGGGTGGCTGTGCAGAGCACTAAACACTAGGGCAGCTGGTCGAGAAATCACGTGTTCAAATCGGTTCAGAATTTCCGGATATTCTTGTCGTCACGAAAGCGGATGTTTTTAATTAAGACCAGAAAAGTAGTATAATAGGAGATCTTTAAGTAATCAATGTTGAGACCGAACCAGTGGGATGTGTTTGAATAGCAATGCCCAGAGCAGATTAGTTGACTAAAGTACGATTGTCTTTTTAAGGTACGGAATTGAAGGTCCACAGGGTGAGCGTAACTATTGCACAGTTACAGCAGAGGATATCCAAGCCAGCCTGGGAAATTCACTTCACCGCTGTCTGGAAAACGTGCTAGAAGTTGAAGAGGAAACATCTGAGTACTCTGATGGGCTGCTGGAGCTAGTTGCTGAAGAGGTGGCCAGGAAGGTCAACTGCACACTGACTGTCATCACACGGTCAACAACGTCTTCCCCACGATCGGAGGAATCTGTTGAGAGTGCGAGACTGGAATCCCCAACGAAATCTATGGTTTACAATGTCGCCAGAATATTGGCTGAGGGCCTGTGTAGGAAGTACAGTCCAAGGTCCTCTGGTGATGAAGTTAGCCAGGAAAGTGATTGTTCTGAGTCATCCATGCCAGATGAAGTAACCATTGTTGAGGAGTTCAGCCCGGAGCTGTTCAAAGACTCTGAATCACAGGGGCAGTGGTGTACAGACGTGTCCAGCTTTGAGGGCTCAGTGTCTCCCGTCAGTATCAAGGAGTTAACGCAAGAATATAAGACCTTTCTTGCTGTGTTCCTTGGTAAGCTGCTGGACCACATCATCATTGAGGCTATTCAGACCTCAGAGTTGGACTTGGACTTTGATGGTATTTTGAAAAATCTGATGAGGTATGTGGGAGAACCAAGTTTCTCCGCCCAACTGCCTGTTGGACGCCTCCACCGTACCATCTTTGACAATCTCTGTCTGGAGTTTGGATCCACCAAGAGGCTGCAGGCTGCAATCATGTCCAAAGATGAGGTATTCGAGAAGGCGATCGCCAGGCAACTAAAAATGCGGCTGCCGGAGGCTACACCAAAAAAAAACAGCTTTGTTAAGAAAGAAGAGAGACCAATTTCCAGAAGAAAAAGCAACACATTATCTCCAGCTTGTGAGGTTGACACATTGGTGTCCCAAACTGAAGTCGTCCTCCTGGAGAAAGGATCAACACCACAGGACCAGAAGAAAGAGAAGCGCAGGATGTTATCCACCCTGGCCTGGATTAAACACATACTGAAATATACAGTATGTGGATCACAGGATGACTAGATGTTATGGTCCTCCTAAATTGAGCCCTTCCCAAAGATCATTTCTTTGTCCATCTTGAAAAACAATCCCTGGGTTTCTCTTAATAATACGATGTTTTGTTTTTAGAGATGAACACCTACTCTTAAATGGGATGTGTACGTTTTAAGTAAATAATAAAATATGGACCAGATTGACAATTTGAAAAATGAGAGTTGAGTTGAGTTTAATTCCTCCCCATTAAAAGCCAAACCAGAAAAGCACTGTCCGATGCAGTTATTAGTGTTTTAGGACCCATTGGCATTGACATTAATAACTGAAGAAATAATAGAAACTGTAGCAACCTGTCAGGCATACAAAGGCATGCATCAAACAGATCAACCCACAGAAAGAGTGGGTTCCCAACGCAGGTCTGGTGGGGCTTAACATCTTACCTGGCCCCTGTGTTCATGTGGTAAACCTATGTTGGCCCACTTTCTCCTCACATACAGATGGCTGAAGATGTAGTTTGCAGTCGTAGCCTTTTTTTGTGTGGAGTATGCATGTTCTCCTTATGTAAATAGTCCACACATCTACATTTAATCTATACTGATCATTACTTTGAATGAATGGTTGTGCATCTCATTTGTCATCAATTCACTATCAGGGATAGGAAAAGGGTCCATAATAATAGATTTAATAAAGGTAGGCCTATTGTTTAAGATGGAACTACTACTACTATGGAAGTATTTGACAAATAAATTCAGTTGCAGTGTTCTTATTTTTTTGGTTATTAAAATGTTAATTATTTTAAAGTCTCCAGAATGCAGGAAACAATGTCTTAAAAGTTACATTTTTTCTGTGTGGTGTGAAGCCGCAATGTGATGATTACAAGCTTGATTCCAAACTGTAAAATTGCACTCTATTCAGTTATGGATCAAGTTGAACCCCAAATATCAAGTCATTCTGAGATGACAAAGAGGCAAAGCCAGCTGATATGAACAGTCAATAGGGGTATTCAGTAGGTTGTTGATGCACCAAGTCTGTGTTCGGAAAGCCATACTAACGTACTACTTCAATTTGAGTATGTGACGGTTGGGTATGCGAGTTTGGTTATGCGAGAAATTCCCGGATGAGTACTAACTTCCAGGAACATTTTGGGTATGGATCGATTGGATACTTTTCCTACTCAACCACCCCACAATGCATCACGTCTTTTCAAACGACAAGGAAGGTTTTTATTTAATTCTTTATTTACAATTCTGCATTTCCTGCACAACACAGGACTGTATGTACAAATCTAGTTCTATATCTAACCTGTGGAGGGCGGCAATACGCTAAACAGCGTCTAAACGGCCGGAATCTTATAAGAAGAAATTCTTTATTGCTTGAGTATACTTCAGTGTGAATGTTTTGACGTACCTCGCATACACAATCGATCTTAGACAGTATGTAGTATATAGATGTTGAGTATGTAGGATGTAGGACGTTAGTATGGCTTTCCGAACACAGCCCAACTGCACACGGCTAATCATACCCTCACTATATACGCGGGCCAATCATGGTCATCTGTGGTCAAAGGTCAAAATCCCACAGCATTTCTAGCCCATAAGCATGGTCTTCTGGATAACCAGACCGATTTACCGCTCACAAGGCCATTTAAAAAGATAAACCAATGTTAGTTCCTTTTAATTTTAAGCCCAAATATTTACCTTGTCATCATCTTCAACCGCTTATCCAGAGTCAGGTTTGCGGGGCAGCAGCTCAAGCTGTGTTTTATATGTAATTCACAGACTGCTGGACAGAAATCCAGAAGTCCCTTTTGGCAAACACAAGGGAAGGACAAGTGACAGACAATGCATATTTTTTATTAAAAAAAATAAATCTGTTTAATTTCAAGTTCAATTTTTGTTTTCTATTCATTAATAAATTGTTTTTTTAATCAAATGCATAAAAAAAACTAACAAAAAAACACTGTGATATTGGCAATATATATATATACAAGTCAACGTGCTCTTTAAATATTGGCATTGGCCATTGAAGAAACCCATATCGGCAAATGAAAAGATTAACAGTATTATTTCAGCTAGCTTACATGTTATCCTCAAAATGAATCCATTTAGATGTTGCTGTGTCTTTGAACGGAGGCGGTTTCGTTTCATTGACGTACACACAAAATCCAACCGGAGCCTCTTGATGCTCAAATAGTGTGTAGCCTAAACCGATGCAAGAATGAGTTTGAGCTCGTGAAGATGGAGGACACAAAGAAGGTGATCTACAACATTCCACATAAACACAGCATGCACAACGATGAGAAGACATATAGCCAGACTGGATGAGGTCATTACAACAGCTCTTCTGGCTCCAAAGGCACTTTTTGCGACCTTTTAAATGTACAAAATAATACATTGTTCCCATAGGGATACGGAAGATGTGTATCTGTCCACACAGGAGCTCTCAGTGCACTGTGTCGGTGTCTTTAAAGGTGGCTGTATTCCATTCACCACCCAGGCAGAGTTTTTTTTTTTTTTTTCCATCAGTCAGTTCCGACCCACATCCAAAAGAAAGTCAATAATGCATCTGAAAGTGTCTGTGCGTCCACCCTCCCTTTACTCTCCCTGTCGCTCCACAACCTGGATGTTGGCTTTCTTCTTCTTGCTTTTGTCTCCCGGTAGTTTCAACCTCTGCTCCGAGACCTGGCTCCCCCCGTCCACAGAGTCAGATTCCTCCCCGGAGTCAGAAGAATCCTCCTTCTTCTTCTTCTTCTTCAGAGTCACATTCTGAGCCACTGAGCTCCACCAGTGCCACGTCCTGTGGAGAAAACGCAAGGAATTAGGGCCTCGACAATATGGACTTCTTGTGGCCGATGCCAATTAAAATATCAGGTAGTAAAATATTCAGAGAATTGATATATCTGCTGAGTACATTTTTAAAGAAATAACTCCTTTTTAAATCCCTTAAATATAGTCTCACTTGTGACAAAGACATGAATTGAAGATAGAATATGTTACTGTTGTAGAATGCTTTTACTGTCAAACATTAGTGCATGAACTTTTATTCACTGTAATATACATTGGCTTAACAAAATACAGTGTGTCTAAGGTTACGTGGAGCATTTTCAAACTCAGACATGAAGCTTTTTTCTTTCAAGGAATGAATGTACAGTATACATGAAAACAACTTATTTTACACATAATTAATTTATTATTAACTTTATAGAACGCTGACTCCACCATTAAGTCATTATGGTTTGGTAGCGGTATTGATAGTGTGCTATCTGTGCTCAGCTTGTTCTAGCTGTAAGTAAGAATGGAGTCTGAGCGCACTCTACTGGATAAATAGCTCAAGCGAGAGTGAGAAAGCCTCCACATAGCACTCACCATCTCTATAACCTTCTCTGCCTCATCCACACTCTCTATGTCAAAGTATCCTGCAGGAGCGTCCTCCATCTGCTGCTTCAGCTTCTCGTTGGCCTGGGCCATCTGAGGCAGGAAGCTGTGCAGCCGCTCCAACACTGGCCAGCAACACAACAACAAAACACACACAGTCACACTTTAACATCACACCTCTGGCTCTCATTTTACTGACAGGTCACTTACAGCCTCCACACACATCCTACCTCTACTGTGCGTCTACCTCGCGTCTGCGTCTGACTTTTTGTCACTGACCGTGTAATCAACCTAGAGCGGGCACACATCCAACCTCAGACGCACTGCTGATGCGTGTCGGAGGCACGTCTGCAGCGACGCTCCCCTTTACTCAGGAGGTTCGCCATTCTTCTGAGAGCCGTGCGTCTCTCTCGGGTCTCTCTGCTTAACTGATAGAGAAATACTCTGCTGAGAGTCATATTGACTTCATACCGGCAGCTTTCACTGTAGTTTCACCATTTCCTGGTGTGTCCCTTTCAAAATAAAACTTCCAACAAGGAAAATGTGGCAAAAAAAAAAAAAAAAAAAAGGCAATGGGGCGCACGGATTACTGTTCAGACTCAATATTAGACTCAATATAAATCTTATGCATCATAAATGACACGATAACTTCATTTTTAATGGGAATTATCTATGAAAACTATGTAGAAAGATAGGGCTTTGCTGCAGCAGCAGCAGCAGCAGCTGCTGAGACGTTCCATGTGTGTCCGAGGAAAGTCCGAGAGACGCAGCAGTAAGGTTAGGCGACGCGCTCCAGAGGTAGACGCAGGATGTGTGCAGAGGCCGTTACAGTCTTACATTTAGTACTAAAGAGAGCCATGCTGAGTTTCGTGCCTACATTCATCAGACTTATGGACAGACTGATCTATTTATTTATAAAAAAAAATGTAATGTGACACCATTCTTTTTAACTTTAACCCTATGCCTTATTACTGCCCTATTTGTTTATTTACTTAATGTTGTCATTGCCTATTCTTCACGTGTTGTGCTTTGCAAGTACAACTGACCAATGTTGGACTGCTGCTATGTGATGTGTGTGGCATATTGTGTTGTTGGATATATGTGAACTGTACACTGTGCACTGAAGCTCTGCACAATGAACTTGCCTAACAGATGAATAAAGTTCACTGAATTGAATTGCATTGATGGGGTTTGATTAATCATGGCAACACAGCATGTAGTGATGAGGTGACATTTGCTCTCACCGCTGCTCCTTGGGACTCTCTCCGTCTGCAGGGATCCTCCGGCCTTTGGCTTGAGGAGAAGCTTCTCACTGAGACCTGGAAGCACAACAAACAAGCTCACAGTGAGTTGTAATGGGGCCTGTTTCTATACAGTGAAAAAGGGTTGCATCAATATACTACATTCGATACAAAGTGTTGAAAACGACAGCAATGTGAACTCTGTAGCAGGTAGTTTACATGTTATGTTATCATCCTACAAATGTATTATTAGCAGCCAGCTGTCATTAAACTCCTTTGTTTCAATTTATGTTTGACACAAGAAGTCAACTTTGTGGAGTACATAACAGTGAAATACATTTCATTCATTTGAATAATCATCTATGCATTTTGGATAAGGATAATATTGTTTAATTGTATACATCCTCAATTTTACTTATGCATTCCTAAAAGCTTTATGTATCAGGTGCTGTACATTTATATAGTGACATGTTGCAAGCCACAATAATGCCAGGCAAGGCATATTACTGTATAACACAACTTATCTCTGACTTTAGCAAGATCAATGGACACTAGTCATCACATTTCTTTTTCCAGATAGTTGGCAATGTTTAGCTTGGTATCCAAATGACAAAACTTTCCTTGGCGATAACATGAGGGGAACCTCGTAATGTAGGAGACACAGTGGGCCTGCTAAAGTCATCATGACATACTGATACTGAATTAAGAGTTAGCCAGTTAACCCTTTTACGTGTATTGTAGCTAAACATAGGCGTTAAAACATTCATATTCTCCGCAATTTCTAACAGCATAACTTCCAATAAGAGCATTCAAACCTCCGCCGTTGCCACATGACAGTAGAGCCTGTGAACTCGCTTTCTTGTTGCTTAAATCCATTTTAGACACCGCACAGTAATGTTCCCTTCGACATGTGTGTAACAAGTGAGAGTAGCAACATCCGGACGGAACGTAGCTGAAAAAATAAATGTTGGAACCAGATTTATAGCGCCGTCTACCGTTTGGGAAGACCTCAATTATTCGACTACTGTCAAGTTGGCTGTAAAAATGACACCAACGGTACATATACAACGAATGTGAACACCAATAAATAAGTTCACTGAAATTGTAAGAAAATGTAATAAAACGATGGGCTTTAATGAAATGGTCAACTATTTTACTATGAGCAAGGTGTACTATCAAAATATCTGTGTGGCACTTTTTGTTTTACCTAGAAAAGGACTGAAGTGTAGGGGGAGATCTCACTCTGACTTGCCTTTGTTACCGTTAAAGCCCTACGGACATCATTCATTTATATTTTTCCGCTTTAAAAAAAGATCTTCTTTATTATGTTTTAGCCCTCATCATCCTCTTCAAGTATAACGTGGAAGGGAAAAATCCATTATGTTCAAATTGATTTGCGTACTTTCGTCGTTGACTATGCCAGTCGACGCCGACTTTTTTCCCAAACTGCGTGGTACATCTTCAAACATAGACAAGCTTTGGTGGCACTTTTTGCTCTGACGCGTCTCTCTGGCTGGCTGGTTGGCTGTCAGAGAAGAAGACTCGCATCTCTTCTCCTGGATGAAAAATGTCTCCGTTGCTGAAAGGTAACTAATGAAAATGAAATACATTCTTATGCTACTATATCAAGTATTTTTTTTTAAACATATATTTGGTTACCAGCTAACAGTGGCCATTGTATTTTCCAGGTTAACCCATAAGAAAGTACGAGGTCTTGCTTCCTAGTGTTTTGATTCCTACACAGCTAGCTAACATAGCCCAGTGTTTGCTAACACATCCATAACTCGCCAACATTGTGGTGTTTAGCAAGGTTATCAGTAAACATGAACTTCAGTGGTTAGAAGGCGTTAAACGAAATTTCAAACGTCACATTAAAACAGAAAAATAGTAATGCTATGAACCGGGACTGGCAGTGGCAGGTAGTAGCCTACAATATGAAAGGCCTGAGCACTAATTATATGAAGTTCAGGTAAAAAGTGGGCAAACTGTAATCTATGGTCTTTGGACTGCATCGTCAAAATTAGACATGTCACACAGGTGTAAACAAAATGCAGGTGTGGTTTTTATCTTCAGTCGAGTCCGTTGCGTTTCCTATGCTCTCTGTAAATTCAGATACTAACAATGTATTAGGTTGTTCAGTCTACTATGAATTTCTAAACCTAAAGATTTTCGTCCCTCCACCTTAAATTAAAGTCCTGACTATCTCTGCTGTTTACTGTGCAAACAGTATCTGTTACAATCTTTTTATCTGTCCTTAAAAGTTGAATTTCCTCTCTTGGGATCAATACAGGCTTATCTTATCTTATCTTATCTTATTATTTGTATTTGGTGTTACTAGTGACTCTCCACCTTCACAACATTCTAGAGGAATGCATTTTGGCTAAAACAGCACAGTGAGATGTGGTGCACTAAATCATGCGTTCCAATACCAATACTTCCATACTATTCAGTACGCCAGAAAAAGATTTAGGATGTCCCCATACATGCACGGCAATTGTAGTATGCTGAAAATAAATGAATGCCCCACTAACTCCAAAAGCATTTTTGAGTATTCGTCTTTATTCTTGACATTTCTCGACATAATGAAAAAAAAAAAAAACTTCCTTTTATCTGAATTTTTTTTCTCTCTTGTGGCCCTAAAACTCTTCTGTACTTTAGTATGTAGTGTAGTAAAAAGAAAAAGTATGTGATTTGGAACGCAGGGATAGTGTGCTTATGGGCTGAGGGTTGCCAACAACTCTAAAAGCTGATCACAAATGAGATACTCCCATCGTCAAAGTCAATGCCAAATATTTCAAGTTACAAAACAACAAGAAAAACTTGTTGGCTACTGTAGTGAGGTGGTCACAGATTAAATGTGCTGTCACTTATGTCATGTTGACATGAAGCTGCATGGAGTTGGTCTGTAAATGATTACAAAACAACTGCCTTTGGCTATCTGTTAGTTTGTGATTAGTCTTCTAGGTCTTCCTCCACACATCCACACTCTCCCTGTCACTCTCCTCCCTCCACCAACCTGTTTTCATTGCTCCATTTCCAAAATAAAGTATTTTTGAGCTTTCCCTATTTACTGTATATGTTCACTAACAAGTCTAAAACAAGACACCTTCTTAGTGTTTCAGTTGAAATTGCAATCCGCAGTGTTTGAAATGCACCAGGCTGAATCCATTCTGTTTTTGAATGTGTGGTTTACAGTTGTGAAAGCAGCCAGTGTGTAAGCATTAGTACAAAGTGCTGGAAATCCACAGTGTTGTGCAGGTTGTGATATAAGCCATGAGATAAGTGTGTGTAGAGTTTTGAAAATTGTGTTTAAGCAATGAAAAACAAGCTAGAGTTTGGTCCACATGAACCGCTGCTGTGCATAGTGTTGTTAGAGTTTTGCACATGTTGCTCCAGTTGTGCCCACTGTGGTTTAGCAATCAAGCGATTCTCCGCATGTTTTTATTAAGAAAATTGAATTAGACAATTAACAACATACAAACAAATCTTTTGTTATAACCTTCAGAATAGTGTTTAATTTATTATGGAAAGTTAAGTTGACGTAAGTGCTTTAGAAGTTGATTTTTGGTTCAGCGTATTGAAAAAAAAACGTATGTTGACTGGCCATTAAAGGTGGTTGGATCGGAGAAATACTCAGATGCACACAGACCAGGTTAACACCTAAATGTACATGTTGGACCTTTTATTCCTATTAGTATGAGAGAAGACATGTTGGAAGCAAAATAGCCCCAAATCTCTGAATTGACCAGCGATTGAACGTACAATGTTTATGACAGGAGCAGGGTCTACTCTTAAGAAGGTGTTTGTCACTCTTCAAAAGAAGTGACTGGGTTGACTGTGTAACCTCATCCCTCCCTTCAGGCTGTCTTTTCCTCTGTTCTAACCTCTGCTCTCTTTTCCTTCAGACGGATAGACTCCCTGATGCCAATTTCTGACATGGGATAGTGGACCTGAGCCAGCTTCTGTTTTATGTCATTTTTCCCACACCCCTCTCTCTCTCTCTCTGGCATTTGATATTTGGGAGATGAGACGCTGGGGCCCTAGACCCATACCATGAGTATCCAGGGTCTGGGAGGAGCTATCGGGGATTCCCTGGGCTCGAGCCTGTCGGTGCGCATGAGCGGAGCCTGGAGCGGAGCCCTGAAGCCAGTTTCCTCCGGGCGGATCGCCTCTCTCTTCCACACCATGGTCCCCACCGGGTACACCAAGCTGCAGCAGGACGAGAGGCTAGCCATGGTGGACCTCTCAGCTAAACCGGAGGTGGCCTCGCTCCAGAACGGCTACAGACAAGAGGCGCAGTCCCACAGTATAGAAGGCCGTCGGCTGCTGGACCGAGCCTCCAGGTAACAGGAATGGGACCGTAAAGCATGACTTTTCTCTATCGGGATAAAATACGTGAGGGATTAAGGGCACATTCACACTAGGCAAGCTGTACCGTGCCCAAGTACGGTTTGCCTCCTAAAGTCTAGTCGGTTTGACCGTGTGAGTGCCCGTTCAGTACTCAAGCATGGTACACTTCCTTGTTCCCGGCCACAGTTGGGAGAGGTGTGCTTGGGCTAGATATCCAACACACAAGCACACGCGTTGCTTACAAAAAGGAGTGTTCTATTTGTGCAATACAAACAATAAAAAAAAAAGATACTGTAAAATGATTGCAGTATGTTTAAGTGCCATTTTCAACGTTATTTTTAGTCAAGTATCTTGATACAATCGCAATTATTATGGCCAGGATAATAGTGACAAACAATGTTGATATGGTTCCATCCCTCCTCCAGGTCTTCAGTGACTCTATCAGACTGTGGAGATGGAGGGGGGGGCTACTCGGAGACAGAGCCCATGCTGGCTGAGAGGAGGCTGTCTGGGGACGAGGCAGACGGAGAGGGGGTGGAAGAGGCGGAGGAGGAGGAGGAAGAGGAGGAGGGGGGGGTGAGAGCCAACGTGCGCCACTACCCCAAGGAGTCCCCCCTGGCCATGGCCCTGCAGATCCTGCTGCCTTTCCTGCTGGCTGGGTTTGGAACCGTGTCAGCTGGAATGGTGCTGGATATTGTGCAGGTAAGAGCTTTCCCTTACAATACAGGTTCAGGTTCAGGTTACTTTATTCGTACCCGTAGGTAAACTTGTTTCGCTGTTTAAAAGTGAGCCTCCGTTACACAGTTTAAGACATCACGTACACACAAACCCAAATGGGACAGTTACATAGGTAAAACAATTAAAGTGCTCCAGTGCTAATCCAAATTTGGACACTTCAAACTGACCAACATAATTCCGATATAGTAAAAACCGATAACACATACAAAATGAATGGTGTGCAAATGTAGCAGTTCCTACAGCCTGTTCATCAGCAACTGTTGTTTGAACAATTTAGCAGGATGCATTATGACTTAGGGCTCAACTTGAAGAGTGATTCCTGTCTATTATTTCTTGGGTCTTATTTTTTGTCGTGTGGGGTCATTTCTGTCTGTTAGGACAATATTGTGCCCAGTGACGTACTTAGTGAGATATGGGATGGGAACACCATGTAATGTCATCACTAGAACAGGGCAAAGAAAAACACTAGGGCAAATAAAAACACATTGGGACAGACTCCATATAAGCTCTCCATTTAGAGGTCAAACTTAAAGGTACAGTACAGTGTGTAATATTGGAGTAATAATCGTCATCTAGTGGTGAAAGTTATATATTGAATCATTCTTACAGTTACTAAAAGATGGTATCATCCACCACTGCCTCAAGTCTTTTCACAATATCAAGTGATGTTGTGAAGTGGTATTTAGTTTTGTTTATATCCCTGACCGACTCAGTTCTGACTTTTTTCAGTGTTGGTTGCCTCTCTTGGAAAAATCTTTTCAATCCCTTTTTAGATTTCCCTTGAAAACAAATTAAAGTTATGTTTGTAGGTCAGGATCAAAATGTAAAAGGCGTTGTGCGCATCCCTGACACCCCCTAACAAACACACTGGTTGCATTAACTTCCTCCTTAAACATTTGCAAAGCCGATTTTTCTATAATATTTTTAATCCTGCGTTGTTTATGCCCATGTGTGTGTGCTTGTAGTGTTCTTCTTTGTTGCACATGGCGACACATTGCTGCGCGACAACCCCTACTGTCATCAGAAACAGTGTAGCAAACTTATTTTTATTTATTAAACCACCCGCATGCCCGAGCGCGTACGTGTCTGTCCTCGTCCACTGTACAAACAGAATAGGGATCCCCCCCAAACTATACACACAACACCATAGCACCTACTTGTTACACAGGGTTTAAGAAAGGTCAGGAATCAGCTAGCACGTGGACCTCGAATAAAGTTAATTTTGTCAAGAAAAAGGTTTTAAACGGTTAGCAAAGGGATATTTTTAGTCTTGACTGAAATGTGGCTAGTGATTGCTGCATGCTTAGCCCACCCAGAAAACTAGAATATTTTTGCTCCATTCAGTTAAGAATGGAGCGTTTGTGTTGTGTGTGTGTGTGTGTGTGGTGTGTGTGTGTACGTACTAAAGTTTGAAACACTCTTACACACACACACACACATCTATTGATTCTTTACAAGACTTTGTAGATTTAATCAGGTCACTTGTTCACAAGTGCATTTTGCATGAGGTAACTTGCCTTATCTTAAATAGCATGATATTTGAATGCCAAATGAGGCCCAGTGAATGTAGAGTTGATAGAAGATTGGACATGTTGAAGGAAGGTATTCTATGACAATATTTTAAGTATATTAAATGTATTATTAGTATATGAAGTATTGTATGACATTGTTTTACCCAACAGCATTGGGAGGCGTTCCAGTACATCACAGAGATCTTCATCCTGGTCCCGGCTCTGCTAGGCCTCAAGGGAAACCTGGAGATGACTCTGGCCTCAAGGCTGTCCACAGCGGTGAGAGACACACACAGGCACACACACACACACACACACACACACACACACACACACACACACACACACAGGTTCTCTCTCCTAACACAGTCACACACTAACAGGGAACAATTAAAGGTGACGCATAATGCTAATTTTTAGGGTCAACATTGTAATTTGGGTTTCTACTTTAGACTGTTTTCATGGTGTAGTAAAAAAAAACAGTGCCATTGCTGAATCTCCTCTTTTCAGGCTCTGTCTGGAACGCTCCGTTTCAGAGCCTGTCTTCTTTTGAAGCCCCGCCCCTGAATCTAACTGCCAGTTAGATCAGGGGGGATCTGGGGCTGTGCTTATCACCGGTTGAGGTAGTGCTAAGTTAGGTTGGTAATGAGGGGGCGTGGTTTCTTCTTTATCATGTCATACGTGGAAATAAATCTGACTGGGATAAATGAACACAGGTTTTCAGAAAGGTGGAGGTTGAGAAAGAGAGAGTTTTTTTTTTCTTCTTATGCTTTGGGAGTCTCTAGTCACACAGAGGAGGGGACCTATATTAATGTTGAAGGAACATTAACAAAGTGACAGGTGACTTTTAATGTGTGGTATGAATCACTAAGAAACAGACTGACTCAAGTGTTAATGCTCCATTGGAGTGGATGTAGCTTTTGTCACTACAAAGTCAAGGCAGTAAATGTGCAATGAAAGTACATTATACTGTATATAGACATGTATATTGTGCTGTTCCAAAAAGTTAGCCAGCATGACGGAAGAGCTAGCAATCCATGTGTTCTCATAATGCAGTTAGCCGGCTCTTTTTTTTTTTTTTTTCTGTTGCAACATTTAAAAAAAATTAGCTTGAAAAGTTTCCAGTCAGCCTCACGACTTGTCCTTTTAGCTGTGTTGGTTGTATGATGTCAGTGGGTGTGTGTGTGTGTGTGTTTGTGTTGCATCATATTTTTGTGGTGCAGTCTAATCTCCACACGCTCTCTCTTTGTGTAGTTATTATTGGTCATCTACTGTATGTGCCTGTTCTGTAAAGCTGTTACAGTCTGTAATTACAGCTCTAATGCGTCCACTCTGTCAGGTGAAATGGAGGAGAAAACAATAGGTCTGTTGCCTCCATAGAAACACTGCTGTTGCTTGTCAGGACGGCCGCTACTGCTATCACCTGGCCCTTCTAAGTTCAAGTTATAAAAAAGAAAGGTTCAGTAAGCGGAATAGTCAGTTTAGCTTACTTCCTGTCCCCTCCCTCGTCCCTACGTCACCACAGTAGTGCACTGCTGTCTTCAAGCAGTGCGTTATCTAGCATCATCTCAGATCCATAAGTGTGATAAAACATGATAAAAACCATCAAAACAGATATTGGGAAGGATGTTTACCTGCTCCGCCATTGTAGGCGCATACACATTCACCAATCTGTCGTTCTGCGCATGCACCGGCAGTGAGACGGGTGCCAGTTTGTAGCGTTCTCTCTTCTGTTTGGTTATCAGTAGTGGGTTCCCCGAAAAGTTTATTTGCCGATTACATGCAGGGTGGGTGACTGAGAGATCGGCTTTATGAAACGCGCACACTATACAAGTGATCACTGTATGAATAAAGAGCGATTTAACACTTATATTAACATAAATAAATCGCTTATTTCACCTTGTAAATTTTCAAGCAAGAAACTAATTTTGAGTGTCTTCAATGGAGTTTAATGGGAGAGCTACACGGATTAGGAATGAGTTGAGGAATTTGCTGATTTAGTAGAGTGACAGGGGAGGGATTTCCTCTAGAAGGAGGTGGGACTGGAGACTGCCAACAGGACGGATGCACAGTCAGATGGCAGATGTATCACTGTACTTTGACCCCAGAGCAAAGGGTGTTTATAAGGGAAGAGCAGTGATGAGGGGAAAAAGGGCTGTCTGAACTCATTCTGTCCGATATACCAGTACGGAAAAAGTCAAATACAAATGCCTTGCTATTGGGGCACAACATTGTTTCATAGTTAAAAACGTTTGGTTATAATTCAAGCATATGGGTGCTCATTTTATTTGGGTCTGATATTAGTCAAATGTATGCAATTTTCTACATAACATTTCTTTTTGTTAAATGTTAGCCTAAAATATGACAGTCTTATGAAAGGCTATACTGTATATCAGAGCTATTCAATAGGCGGCCCGTGGGCCGGAAGGAATATTTACTGGCCCCCGCCTTGACTACCGACCGACCCCAAAAAAATTAATGTACTAGCACGCGCGATGTGTGTTTTTGCATGGTTATAACTGCGCGAAAGGCCGCGATCTGCAGTAAATAAATGTGCACATGTGTCTCCAAGCGTTTCTCTATCAGCTGCTCTGTGTATGCAGCTTTGAGGGTGCGATGGTACCGCAGTGTAAGTGTATGGTCCATTATTTGTATTTAGTGTGTCTGCATAATATTGCTCCAGTAGAACTTTACTTTGTACTGTCTGCATGGTTGCACAAAATTTGTACCTTCCCATAGCAAACAAAATTGCACAACTGTAAAGTCAGTGTCTGTAGTTTTTTTGTATTCAAATAAGCAGTTGTTGTATTTCTGTACTGTGCATTGGCATCTTTGAGCAAAATACAGCCAAAAGTTTCGCCTCCCATGACCCTGGACAGTGACCCCTTGACAAACACATTTTTGGGGGGAAACACTTTAAGGTGTTGCGCTTAGAGTAGCCTACATTTATTTCTATGTTTTTTGATAAACTGTTGCACTCTTAGTAAACCTAGGCCTACCTGTATTTTGATAAGCTGTTGCACTTAGGGTAAATTTATTTCTATGTATTTTGATAAACTGTTGCACTTAGAGTACATTTATTTCTATGTATTTTGATAAGCGTTCAAGGTTTAAAGAGTTAACCTATTGTGTTTTCCTGAACTGATAAGATTGTTAAACACTTAAAGGGGCAGTGTGTAATATGACATCATCAAGAAAGTTCTAGAAAGTTCTAGGATGCAACACTCCCTGGTTAACCCCACCCCTTTAGAATAATAACAGAAGCTACAGTGGCCTTCAAGGACAAGAATAATTCAAAATTTTAAACAATGCACTTGATGACATTCCAAAAACATGGATTCCTCCATACGACTTGCCTGCTCAATGTACAAAATGTAATATTAATATTTGTAATTCTCCGCTCAGGAGGATAATTCAGATTATTGGCAGAGGTGATTTTACATCAACGAGGACATATTTATGAGTAAGGATATTGATTTTAGCTAATAAATTACTTAAAATGTTACACAGTGTCCCTTTTAAACAACAGGCAGCCTATGTTGATCAAATAGGGATTTTTTTTGATAAGCTGGTGAACTCTATTTGATAAAATAAAGACAATATGTGCACTCCTATGTCTTTGTAGTGTTTTACAGTATATGTAGCTATTGATGTGATGCTCATCAATTTTAGGCATTTTTTTCTGGCCCCTCATTTTGGATCATTTCCACCAACCGGCCCCCATTCAAAACTAATTGAATAGCCCTGCTGTATATTGGCGCTTTTCCACCGCATGGTATCAGCTCGACTCAACTCGACTCGCCTCGCATTTTTGGCTTTTCCACCGCAATTTCATGGTACCTGGTACCTGGTAGCGGCTGCTTTTTTGGTATCGCCTCGCTCTAGGTTCCAAGCGAGCTGAGCCGATGCTAAAAGGTGACGTCGGCAGACGGCCGGCCACTGATTGGCCAGAGACTATTGTCTGGCCAATCAGTGGCCAGAGACTACCGGCTTCATTCTGTTGTTTATTCTCCCCAACTCTCCGGGACTTTTGAGTGTATTTACGCCGCGTGCAGCCTTCTCTGGCTCTCTTTCATTTGATTTGCATCACAGATCCGAATTTCTTTTCCATATATTCGCTAAGCTCACCCAGTGTTGGTTGTTGGGGAAGTTACTTTTAACATACGAGAGGAGACATGTAGGGCAGCTAGCAGCTAGGCTAGTAGCCAGCTGGGACAGACATGATAGCGAGCGATTACATTACAAGCCTCGGACTGAACTGATTACCTCAATAAAATATTCAGGCTGAGACACGGCTTGCATTTGAAAACACGTATCCTGAAACAAGCACTAAACAGTCAACTTTATCATGCCCGTGTTTACGTGCATAGGGATGTACGTGACGCATCCCTACAGCTGACTGAGTGGCAGAGTCACACATCGGGACAACAACCATCCCTTTTAATGGCCCGTAGCAATATTCTTCTACTTCTTTTAGCAAACAGATACAAGGGGGGTATTTCGTAAACATTTTTCATCCGTGTTTTTGGCGGTTGGTTCAGTTAATAGTGCAACAACTGCTCGTAATTTCTGCTTTGCTACTTTGCTCCGGAGTAGGCTTTCAGCCCCTTACGACGACCCCGCCCACGTTCAGCAGGTACTATTTGCGGTGGAAAACCACCCGTGTTGCTACCAAACCAAGTCGAGTCGAGTCGAGCCGAGCCGAGTCGAGCTACATGTGCGGGGGAAAAGCGCCATATGATCAGTCTCATCAAAATCCAGATAATGGTATCTTTAGGGCTTCTGTACATATGACATATGTATCACTGTACTTTATCTAATCTTGTGTAGTGTGGAAAACCACCCTAAAGTATTGAAATTCCTATTGATACCAGTATGCAAACAAACGGTTTGGTATCGAGACAGCCCTAGTCTGAACCATGAGCACACAGATTTGTAGCACATGTAGTCTCCTCACACCTGTGTATGTATTGTACATTGAGTGCACCGTCAGAGATGTCTCAGTGTGTCCAGGTTTGTGTGTTTGCCTGCGCTGCTCAAACACTGCAGAGTAAAGGAAGGCTATGAAGTGACAGAGGAGAACTGTGTCTTTGTTTGGTTCTTGGCTCTTCCTTTTGGGCCTCAACCCCCCCCCCCCCCCCCCACACACACACACACACACACACACACACTCCCCCCTGCTCCCTGCACACAGGCGCCACATTCACAGTGTCGTGTCAACACAGACAGCAGAGCCCAGTGTGAGACCAAAAAACATTTGTCTTCATGTTACTGTTGTTCTCCGCAGGCTCAGCTATAAGGAGTTAGGCAATATTATAACAAGGGACCGGACTTGTCTTACTTTAAGGGCCGATTTCACCCCTGATAGTCTGGTTCTAGGTTGCTTGCTTGGTTTGCACCAGATGCAGGAATGAAACATTCCCTGCGTTTCAATACCCCTACTTTTCTGCTGTTTAGTATGGTAGAAAAAAATGATTTAGGATGTCCCGATTCTCGAGGCCAGATTTAGGATGGTCAGAAATACTACATCCGGACGAGATTTTTAGTGTTCAAAACAGCATGCTATTTGGGTGATTCTGACCCATAAGCCCTGAAGTGATGTCACATCGACGGAGCCTCCATATGAAAACAAACGGGGATGAGACGGATATAAAAGCAAGAGGCGCAATGTTATGATGAAATAAATAAGTAAAAGTATGTCCCAATAGTATGCCTACTGCATCCTAACTAGATTATTTTTATGGTCAGATGTAGTATGTAGAATAGAAAAAAGAAAGAGTATGCGATTCGGAACGCAGGGTTAGCTTGATTTTTCACCAGGTTAGATTTTCTTTCACATCTATCGTTTTCTCTGGTCTGAATCAGTTGGTGAAGTGAATCAAAATGCAGCGTCATAAGAATACACTTGAGAGTATTATTTTCATTCATTGATTGGTCAGATGTGTCTGGGGCGGGAGCAATATAACGTAGTTCCTTCACTGCTCTACAATTGGTCAGAATTTCCACGCGGGAAAACTACAGAAATAAACTACAAGAAGTAGAAGTGGAATCGAACCAGTTTGTTTTGATTTAACACGGCAGATTTGAAAGCGCCCTTATTTTGTGATATATGTTATTATTCATATTATTATTATTAATCAAACACTTATTGAACAAGGGAAAATGTTGCCACTTGCCATGCCTATGTTATTTGAGATTTCTTTGGATTCATCTTTTGATATGGCTGTGGCTTAGGTGGTAGAGCGGGTCGGCCAATGATCCAAAGGTTGGCGGTTTGAGTCCCGCCCTGCCACCTGTGTCATGGTTGTTGTGTCCTTGGGCAAAGATCCTCATGCACCTTGCCTCGTGTGAATGTGTATGACTGCTGTATGTTTGAGGTGGTGGTCGGAGGGGCCGTTGGCGCGAATGGCAGCCACACTTCACGTTCCTAGGAAATAAAGCGCTATATAAATCCAATCCATTATTATTATTATGGGCTTGATGCTCTGTAACTGGGACAAGACTGAGTGCTGTAACCACAGATGTTGAAAATACTTATTCGAAAGGCCAACACATATCCAGTTCAAAGGCATATGCGTATTTTTTTTAAAACAAAGCCTACCTTCAGCTTAAAGGTGCTCCGAGGAACTTTCAGTTTGTGTTAATTCTTGAACCCCCTTTAGACAAAAGTGTTTTACTATGCCAGCTGTTGTTCCTGTGGTGAGCATACCCATGACAAAGGCATCAAGAAAAACTATATATAAATAGCATTCTTTGCACTGATGGTCTTGTTTGCTGTTACATATAATTTATGATCATCAGAGGAAAAATTTAACTGTTCAGAAATAATTAAAAGTTCCTTGTGACACCTTTTAATTTATGATGTAAAGCTGTATGTATGAAAGAGTATGAAATATACTTCATATTTTGTCTCACACAAACTCCACCAACTTTACTTTGGATACCCATCAGTTCATGGTGATTTGACCACTTAGTTTTTTTACTCTGTACGATGAGGACTGCTGCCCATTCAAATTGGAAAGAAAATCTGCCATTGTTATCGCAAATCATACAAAAAATGCATTGAATGTTTCTTTGCTAATCTGTCCTACATCCCAACACAGGTGAATGTGGGCAAGATGGATTCTCCCATAGAGAAGTGGAATCTCATCATAGGCAACCTGGCACTGAAGCAGGTAAACAAAACCACACACACACACACACACACACACTTGCCCCTTGACCTATCCTCTTCCATGTTTCTTTTTGGCGCATACAGTACGGACAAGTGGCGGATATTCACTTACTTTGAAAAACATTGATTTTGACAACAAGCATTCTCCAGAATCACTGACTCCACCTTTTTAAATACGGGCACAAAACCTCAACCTACACACTGTCATATTTATGTAACACTTTGGTTATTTTTGCACGTCATATTCTTCACACACATGGTAATTGGTTGAACCCAGGTGGGCGTCCACACAGACCATTCTATTGATCTTTGTCTGTGTGCAGTTAGACTGAGCCACAAGCTGTGCTAATCATCCACCCACACACTGATAAACACACCATTACACATGCCACGTCACTGGGTTTTGACCAGCTGAAAAGTTACGCAACAACATCTGTGAGCCGGAGGTGTTATGTAATAAAACAGTGGTTCTTGAGAAGTGGGACAAAACAGGGTGCAATGTTGAAAAAATACAAACCCTATGTTTAGGCAAATTAAATGACATGTATGTATCCAACATATACTAAGCTACTGAGCTTAGCTTTGACACAACATCCCAGCTTTTGTCCTTTTGATCAAAATGGGCTTTTTACCTTGCCATTCCTTATCAAACTTGGCTTTTTACCCTTGCTATTCCTTTTTTTGTGTCAACTCCGTCAGACACCAAAAACACAAATACATTTTCCCTCAATTTATGCTAGACCCATGAGATTTATAGTGATCACAAATATTCACCAAGACTGACAGAGTCCACAACAAATATTTTCAAAATGTATATGAAAATACTTTTTTTATATCGATTTTCCTCTATGTTCTTCAGTTGAACTGTGTAATAGAATTTTTTAATTTAAAATGAACAGCAATCAAGATGTGTTTAAAATTTCGAAACACATTCTCATGTTAGGTGACTGGTTAGATTGTCACATACTGTACAGTATGACCAAGCATTCCTCAACAACTATGAAATATCATTATGCAATATATGTGTGTTAGTGTGTCACAATCATGTCTATGTAGTACATTACCTCCCTTAAGTAGTTTATACTTATCCTGTATGCGCTGTTGGCTTTTTTTTTTTACACACACCATAGTGCTTGTTTTTGTCTAATCCCTTTACCACTGGCTGTCCCCCAGGTTCAGGCCACAGTGGTGGGCTTCCTGGCTGCCGTAGCTGCAGTGATTCTGGGCTGGATACCAGAGGGGAAGTTCCAGATGAGCCACGCCGTGTTGCTCTGCTCCAGCAGTGTGGCCACGGCCTTCATAGCCTCTGCTATGCAGGGTAAATACACAGGCAAAACACACACCAACACACGCAAGCACACACACACACACACACACACACACACACACACACACACACACACACACACACACACACACACACACACACTGACAGCTGAGAACCACAGTGTAAAGTCAACTGTTAAACATGTCGCTGTGAACTTCTCCCCTCTTTTCCTTTTTTTTATTTGCACAGCTTAATGTATAGAGTACCAAAGATAAGAAAAATAATACAGTGCAAGGAGATGCAAAACCCCAGTGGGCTTATTATCCCACCCAAATAAATAAAAAAATTGATAATGGTTCAGAAAACTTAAAACAAAGAAAGAAAGTAATGTCACAACTTAATTTTTTGGAAACAAATAAAAAAAAAGATATACAAAAAACAACAATAATCACACAAGTAGTATAGAATTAAAGATAAAACAATGTGTGTGTCTATTTGGTTGAGCTTTTAAAAAAACATTTCTTTGCAGTGCCAAGCAATTTATATTGCTACTCTATTGTATCTACTTTTTACTATTATTGTCACGTCTATGTTTATTATTTTTTTTAAAAGGTACTTTTCAAATGAAGTTTATTATTTTTATTATTTTTGTATATCTTTTTTTGAATTTGTGCATGTTTTCTCCCCTCTTCTTTACAAATGTAATTGATCTCACATGCATATACTGTAAAAATGTGTTGCTGACTGTGTGTATGATTAATAAAAAACTGTCAGCTAATGTGAATACCTCTAATTACCCTCTCCACCCTGCCTGTGTCATGCTCAGGTTTCATCATGGTGGGTGTCATAGTGGGTTCCAAGAAGACGGGCATCAACCCGGACAACGTGGCCACGCCCATTGCTGCCAGCTTTGGTGACCTCATAACTTTGGCCATCCTGGCCTGGATAAGCCAGGGCCTCTACAAGTGCCTGGGTAGGTGGACAGTTTCTACATTCAGTTAGCCGCCCTCAGCCTACATATAGCCTACATAAAAACAGAAGTGAAACAGATGGGACAGGAAGGGAAAATCCGCCAAAATGATTGCTTCAGTGATTTATGTTGTGTTTGTGTTCCACTGCTGTGAAAACAGTTTCCCTTCAGAGACAAAACACACTCAAATGAAATGAAAAAATATGAATTGGAAAATATAAACACTCAAAAATGATAAAGGAAAATGTATTCTTGTGCTTCAGCCCACTGTGAGCACCAGTATTTTTATTTTATTTTTTATTTTATTTTACATTTACACTGATATTAAATCATCAGTGCATCCCACCTTTATATTGAAGGGAGAAATCCTAAAATCTTTCAGTAAAAGCCCAGCTTGATTGGTGCAGCTTTGAAATAAGACTTCCCCCTAAAAATCCTGTCAGCAGTAAAAAAAAAATATCCCATTTGAGTTAAGTTTGTTGTTTCTAGTGTCTCTGATCAGACAATTTTACAACAAGGTGCAAAGTGAATATGTAAAATGGTGCAGAAGTGATTTTTCATGTAAATATATCCCTCTTGATAAAATAACAAGCAGCAGGTGGAGCCATTGTGGTGTTTCAGGAGGAAAGGGGCCTCAGTTATACTCCTATGTTAGTTACACTTACACATTCCAGCAGCTTAGGATGAAACCCTGTAATGAAGACAAAAAGAAAAAATACTTTGTTCCTGTGTGTTTATTCGGGTTGTAAACCTTCACTCTTTTCGGTCACTCTTGTTCAATGATTTCATGTACAGGTTCACTTTTTCCACACAATCAGTTTATTAGGATAGGTTAGATTTGATTTAACATGGACATCACAATCACATAGGAAAACCAGATGCATTATTTAAGTATTTTAGCATACATGCTAGTTCTCAACATCTGTCCACTGGAAGCTTTTAAGAGATAACAATCACATTTAGAAAGAATAACAATAAAACAGGACCAAATAATGAAGAGAGAATAACTGAAGTAATACAATATGTAATAGTACAATGATAAAAGCAGGAATTATTCAGAGTCAATTATATACATGAACTATAAAGCAAAGGCAGCATGATCAGACAGCAAACCAGTTGTAAGTTATTTATGTGAGCACTGTTGTTTTGATTTTAGGCTAATGGCTTTATGGCTAACTTAGAAAACATTGGTTATACATGATTATTTACACATTTAAAAATCTGTTTAAAAGATTACTCAAATTGATAAAATTGCCAACTATCAAAAGGTAGTGTTTTGTCAAAAAGCCATAGTGATGCAATCTCATCGGTTAAAGCAAATTCCCAGCTATGTCAAAGAAAACACTCATCTCTGTATTGATTTAACATCATAATGAGACTTTTATAGAACCTCAGAGCTCCTCATTTGCACATCGATTAGGACAATTTTTATTCTGCTAAACAAATACATGTAATAGTGATTATAGATTTATTTACATATGTACGAAGTGCTGAGAACCAAATATGGAGGATAAAGGAAGATCTAGTGCTTTCTCTCTTAAGACCCATGTAGTGGAAGAGAAACAAAACAAACAGATACATGTTTTTCTTTAAATGCAGAAGTGCCATCTAAAAACACTCAAACATTTACAAAATAACAAATCAAAAGATGTCAAAGTCCCACTCATCACCTTTGATTGACAGCTGATCTCAACAATCAGCTCTCAGCACAAGACATGAAGACAAAATGGATGTTTATGGATGAAAACAGAGTTCAACCCATTGTCCCTTAAAGGTGGGGTCGGGGATTCTGAAGAATGCACATTTTTTGTTCAAATAATTGAATATCTCCTCTCAATCTGCAACCTGTCCCTACTGTCTGTGTGCGGACAGGTAGTGGATAGTGAGGAGGTATTCACTGATTTTGGCAAAAAGTGATTTAGAAAACAAGCATTCTCCAGGATCGCTGACTCCACCTTTGAATGACTTTGGTCTAATTGAGTTTAGTGAACTCGGCAGTCTCATCATACCAGTAGCGAAGCCCAAGTCCGGCATAGAGCGGCCGAGTGAATGTGGTCCAGACTCTGTGGATTAGAGTCATGGTTTCAGAGACGTCATAGAAGGACAGAATACCTGCACTGTGATCCAGGTACACTCCTAATCTGGAGGGCACATCAGAGATGTGTGTGTTGACATTTTTGTGTCTAAATCCTTTAAAGCTTCTGGTATAATCTAACGTCCATGATTTGTCATTTGCTCCAAATGCACTTCCATACCCTTCTCTGCTGATATCCTTGTATGCCACAGCTACAGAAACTTCCCCTCTCCACGTCACCTCCCAGTAACATTTTCCAGTCAGACTCTCTTTACTCAGGGCCTGACGATCTGAAAGGAATCTGTCAGGGTGACTGGGATAAGGATGATCATATGTTGTTATTTTTCTGTTCCCCTCAGATAAATTCAGTTTACAGTGTGCAGTATTTGGATCCAGTGTGATTGTACGTGCATATTTTAAGAATCCAGCTCTGGTCTTGGGATCTGGTTTTGGCAGTAAAACATCCACTTCACTCACTATCAGTGAGATGTTTGACCATTTCTTTTTTAGAAAGTCCTGTAGTACATCTCTGGCTTTTGACACAGCCGCTGTCACATCGTCAAAATATCTCAGAGGACGTATGTCAATGCTGGGTGAGTGTATAGATTCACGTAGTGGTGACAGTGAGGGGTATTTGTGTAGAAACTGGATGTGATCCTCTATGCGTGAGAGCAGGTCCAGCTCGTCGTTTTTGCTCTTCAGCTCGGTGATCTCTTGCTCTAGCTCCTCCTGAAGGTCTTTGACTTGACTCACTTCAGTTTCCTGCTGGGATCTGATCTGCTGCTTCACATCAGAGCCTATTTTCTGGATGAGACGGATTAGTGTAGTGAAGGTCTTCTCACTTTCCTCCACTGCTGTATCAGCAGAGCCATTGATAGCCTCCGACTCCGTTTGAAGAACCTTCAAATGTTCTCTTGTCTGGATATCTTCTTGATTCTTTGCTGACTCACCCCAAGCGCTCTCTGCTTGTCAGTCCTTTCTGCTTCAGCTGAGACCGTTCTGTGGCCATCGTGTTCCTCAATTAAACAGATATTACAGATACACAGCTCATCTGTACGGCAGAACATATTCATCACCTCACCATGGACAAGGGCAGATGTTCTCCTGTAGCTTCTTGGAGGGCTCCACCAATTTGTGTTTTTTAAATGCAGGAGATTCATAGTGAGGCTGGATATGTTTCTCACAGTAAGAGACCAGACACTGCAGACAGGACTTGCTAGCTTTCAGTTTTCTCCCAGTGCAGAAATCACAGGCCATATCTCCAGGTCCGGCATAGCAGAGATCAGCAGCAGCAGCAGCTTGAAATCCCGTCTTCTTTAGTTCCTCAACTAAATCTGCTAACACGGTGCTTTTCACCAGGGCAGGCCTCGGGCTGAAAGCCTGCCTACACTGAGGGCAGCTGTAACTCGGTTTCTGATCCTCTTCATCCCAGTGGGTTTTAATACAGCCCATGCAGTAGCTGTGTCCGCAGGGAAGAGTCGCCGGATCTTTCAGTAGATCCAGACAGATTGAACAAGAGAAGGTTTCTCGGTCCAGCTGAACTCCGCTCTGTGCCATTTTTCTCCTCAGTGTCAGCGACTGTCTTGTGTTTCACTTCTTTAGAACTGCGACTAGTTTGAGCCTCGAACTGCAAAGTATGTGTTTGTGCAGTGAAAAGGGCCTGTCAGGTCCTGCAATTCACCACATATGTGTTCCACTCATCTTCAAAATGTAGCTATAAAGGTGAGGGAATAAAAAGGACATTTATGGACGGAATGGAGAATGCTGTATTTGAGAGCAGGAGGAAAAGGGAGCGGTTATCAGGCTGTTAGTCATTCCAGAAAGAGGAGCAGCCCTCTGAATTTACAATTGTTCTTCTTATTCACAGTGCAGCCTCAGTTAAAACCTGCTCAACATTTTAAAACTTTCTAGTTTTTAGAAATAAACCAGAAACTTTTGTAAAACATGTAGAGACTTGAATTGGTCACAAAGGAGGGCAAATTAAGGTAAAACCTCCATTGAGTGGGAATCACAAGCCATAGATGAAGACAAAACACAGCTGCATCAGAAGGTGCCTTTTTTATCATCTTTGTCATTTTCTTTTTTTACCATTGAGTTTAAAGAGCAACTTGTACTTAACATTTCCTGAAAATTACCATTTGAAAAGATAATGCAGGATTTTGTATGTTTTACGAGACTCATTGGCAGAAATTCAGAGGGACAAGTGGCCGTTTTGAGCAAAGCTCCTATAAGCGCAATTTCTTTTTATGTCATATGTAAAACACACGCATATCGATTAACAAATGGAGGACGCTATCCTCCACTCTGTCTCAGCGCAGTGGGTAGCAGTATATGTTTTTTTTATCATTGCGTTGCATTGTTCCTGTGATTTTACTCTACATTTTATCATCAAGAATGAAGAATTGTGCGTGTGTGGGAGTGGCCCAAACTCCAACCTCTCATAGCACGGAGTCCACGGTTTCTCTAGCAGCTTTCGAGCCTGAGTGAGTTTTGTGTGGTTGAAATGTGTTGTGACCATCAGTTGTTTGCCTGTTGGGACTGTAGTTAGACACTTCCATCAGTCAGCCAGTAGAGGTCCTTCCTGCCTCACTCTGTGTTCTCCAGTTACAGTCTCTCTTCCTCCCACCACACATTCCTCATGTTCAATTCATTTCACAGCCAGACCTGTGTTGCACCACCTTGTATTACTAAATACAGTATACTACACTGGAAGCTGTTTTGCTCTGGAAAGCCTGTCACACTAACTAATCCTGTCAGCGCTAATTGTGGGACACAGACGTTTACCACTCATGGAAGGAACAAGTTAGCGCTGTGAGCTAAATGTATTAAAACACTCTTCAGATTTTCATATTTCCATGGCAGGGTAGTGCAGTGAGGCTTGTCTGGCTGTGTCACTCTCCGGACAGTGACTCTGTTGTTCTCCAGCCCAGCCCTGCCACACCAACACTTTCCTGCTAATGGTCACTTTACTCTCAGCTAAACAGACATTTAAATCGCATGATAGCCTATGCAGATGAGAACATAATGCCTCTAATGCTACTAATTTAGAGGCAAACCAGCCTAGCAGAGATGATACATCGCCGGAGTAGCTGCCAAATGGAGTCCACTCAGATTTGTTTATAAAGTGCTTTTAACAAACAGGATTAGTATTAGTGCCTTTAGTGAGAGGGTTTAACAATAGATACAGGCAGGATTCAGGCATAATGAGAGCATGAGATGGAGCACAAACACCAATAATTAGGGCCAGAGATTGTAATCATGCACAGTATGTGTGACAGTAAATGGCTGCTATTGAGGGTTCTATAAATAACTCCAGTTAGGTCTAGACTCAATAGAATGAAATTTCATAGAGACGACATTATCTTGGATATATTTAATATTTTCTATTGAGAATGTCATTACCTGCAGCAATAAAACTGGCAGAATGCGCTACGTGAAGTGCCAGGAACAATTCCATTCATAAATGTCTGGATTAAATAATGTGATCATTTATTAAACAAGACAACTTCAAGGAGAATTTTTTAACAAAAATATCCCAAGGAGTTGCACAGTTGGAGTGCTTTCCCATTACTGGCTGTTGCTTTAAATTATTTCCTCAATTTTCCTCAACACAGAAGCATCATGTTTTTTTTCCATCAGCTTTGCATGGCTGTTTGCTCCAGGTGCTTGAATACCCATGAGCCTCAGCCATCTTTGCTATGGAGAAAAAGTTGGCCAGAGGCATGAACCAGAGCTGTAGCAAAACTCAAAATGCTGCAAATTTAAAACCACACCTTTTGCCTTAGTTGCTGAATTTATTTAAATGTCACCTATTATGCGAAATTTACTATCTCATGTTTTTTTCCACATTAATATGGATCCCTGGTGTGGCTAGAGACTCCCAAAGTATTAGAAAAAACAACCCTCTCTCGTTTTCTCCACCCCCTACCTTTCTGAAAACCAGATTTCTGTCAAGCCACCCCTCCCCCCCATTACAAACCTACTTAGCACTATCTCCACTTGTGAGATAGTGCTAACACCCTCAGATACCCCTCGATCGAACTGGCTGTTCGATTCATAAAGGCAGTTAGATTCAGGGCCAATCAGAGCAGACTGGGCTTTTTGGAAGGCGGGGCTTAAAGAGGCTGAAAAGAGGAGATTCATCAATGACCATGTGGTATAAACAGATGTGTATATACAGCTCCGGAAAAAATGAAGAGACCAGTCTGGATTTTTCTTACATCTTCATCTCTACATAACTTAGCTCCTAATGTCAAAAAATTCATTGGAATTTGGTAGACATGTCGTCAGTAGTTTATAGAATAAAACCAAAATGTTCATTCTACTCAAACATAAGTCTATAAATAGTAAAACGAGAGACACTGAATATTTGAAGTGGTCTCTTCATTTTTTCCAGAGCTGTTTATATGAACACATTTAATTATGACGATATGAGATATGAAGTAGCCTACTAATAAAGTGGTCGTGTGATCCTGCGTGGATGCATGGTTAACTCCCATCTCGTTGGCTGAGACACATCATATTCCTCTCTCTTGTAGCTTTTTACAAAATATAACATATATACCTATATTTTTTAAAGTATTCAGTGTTTGTTGCGCTTGTGTCACCATAAAGCATACTAGCTGTTTGCAGTCATCACTTTGGGGGATCATCATTTCTTTTCTTGTGCATTTAGAAGCATCTTGTCATTTCTCAGCTGAAGGAGACACTTGGCATGCCGCACCGTTCCTTTTTTCCTGGCAAAGTGCTTAAGCTAAATGTATTTCCACCAGAGAGATGGACAGGAATACCAATTGTTTGTTCATTGGTTTATTCACGACAACAGGGGCCAAGTCAGTGGCATGGTGTCAGAGGGCTCATGTAAACAGTTTAACCTGCAGAAGACCTCAATGGGAGCTTACTCTATGCATGTAAACTCAGAGGAACTGGGGGTCGATGTGGGACAAGGCTCCCCCTCTCAAAATGTGTGCCACAGTATATTTGCGTCAGCTTTTATATTTTAGGACTGAAGGTCTGCCGGAGCCTATTATACCGTGAACCGAACACTGGTTCCCTTTCTGTTTCTACGAGACCAATGGAGATAATAAATCTGGGACTGCTTGTTAATGACAATTATTTAGTGCTTGGAACAAGAATCCTGTTGCAAACAGCTGGTGGCGACTGGAAGCAGGTCCCAATTACTGTGTCAAAATAGTTGTGTTGTGCTATATATTGTAGTTTGAAGAAAGAGGTTTTAGATGTAGAGTGAAAGTGAGAGAAACATTGCCTGTGCGGTTGTTTTTCTCTTTGCTAACTACTTTTTTTTATCCCTGAATGGAAAACATCATTTTGAGGGAAGCTGAGAGGGAGAATTCTGTCAGATATGGCAAATTTGTAGCGTATACTGTTAACTGGTAAATGGACTCCACTTATATAGCGCTTTTCCATTTTTTTTTTACATTGTTTTGTACACATTCACCCAATCACATACACATTCATACACCGATAGCAGGGGACTCGGGAGCAATTCAGGGTTCAATATCTTGCCCAAGGACACTTCGGCATACTGTTAAGGTTTATGGAGCAGATGTTCCTTGGAATGCAAATCTTGTTTTATTTAGTTTGTTTGGTGAACTCCAGGTTCAGGTATTAGGAAAGAAAGTCAAGCAGGATTTTACAAGCTGGGAAGGGCCTTTTGTATGGCAGTGTTGGTCATTGGTTCTTGCAGCACTTTATTCCAGAGTACAATATTATATCTCAAAAGGTATTGTCATGGATTTCTCTTAGACACTGATTAAGCCTTACCTTGCTTTGGTGATTATCTGACTTTTATTTAGTGAGCATGGTGTGTTGACATGCCACACACATTTTAACAGACAATCATGGTTCAATTAAAAGTATTCAAATGTCTTTTCTTTGGAGTGATTATAATTTAGCTATCCAATTTTGGTTTTTCAAAAGCCTGCATAACTAATAATGTAATGCAGTCTTTTTTTCTGTTGAATTTTTAATTGTCATATTTTTTTGTAAAATAATTGTATTCATTGTTCCATGTATGCCTCCAAAAAGGATATTAAGAATGCATCATTTAATACTGCTGTCTACTTTTTTGATGTCTTTTCTTATTTTCATTTGAATATATTTCTGTTTGATATTTTATCTTGTACTCAGGTCTCACTTGATATTGATCTCAATGTGAATTCCTTAATAATTAAAGCACATTTATACATGCATGTGCAATAATGCAACACAAATCAATCAAGTAACAGAACAATAGGGGCAAGTTCATTCTGGGTTTGTGTTTCGTTGACATGAAACATTTGATGTATCGTCCAAAAGTTTTTATTCCTCAAACTAAGTGACTGAAAAAAGTCATTTTTGCATTGTTACTGAAAGCCAGGTATCATATTGGCTCTGGTAGCAAACATTTTAACGTAACCAGCGTTTGTAGTTTACCTAGTGCATGCTGGGATATAGAGTCCAACCCAAACCTCCATTAATGAAGCATGAGAACTGATGCATCTCTTCCTCTCTCCCAGATTCCTATCCATATGTGTCGTCGCTGGTCTGCGCCTTCTTCATGTGTCTGACTCCGCTGTGGATCATCATCTCCTCCAAACACCCGGCCAGCCGCACCCTGCTCTACTCGGGTGGGAGCCAGTCATCACGGCCATGGTCATCAGCAGGTGTGTGTGTGTGTGTGTGTGTGTGTGTGTGTGTGTGTGTGTGTTTGGAATGAAACTGTGTGTGTGTGTGTGTGTGTGTGTGTATGTAATTTGTGTGCATGTGTATGGAACTTTGGATGTGTAATTGTGTGTGGGGTTGTGTATAACTGTGCTTTTGTTTGTGTGTGTGTGTGTGTATAACTGTGTTTGTGTATGTGTGTGTGTGTATAACGTTTGTGTGGTATAACTTTGTGTTGTGTGAATAACTGTGTTTGTGTGTGTGTTTGTGTGTGTGTGTGTGTGTGATAACTTGTGTGTGTGTGTGTAATAACTGTGTTGTGTGTGTGTGTGTGTGTGTGTGTGTATATAACTGCTTGTATGTGTGTGTGTTGTGTGTGTGTGTGTGGTTTAGTCTTCAAAGGGGATATAACCGCTAGTCTGAGTCTGCAACTCTCCCAGTGTCTGGTTTGCTTGATGACTCACCCTCTCAACAAATTGCAGCACCCAGGCACACGCACCCTCGGGTCCCCTTGAGCCTGGCAGCCTTTACTCATACAGCCAGTAGGAAGGCATTGATTGGCTCTCTCCCTCTCACTCAATCTCTCTTACGCTCGCCCCTCAACTTTCGTGATACCACATTTTGTCAGGCTTTTAGATAGGATTTAGGTAAAAATACAAATATAAATTCTGGACACCATTAGCTGAAAAAACCTTTGTTTGTTTTCTATTATGTAATGTGTTCTCTCTCTGAAGCACCACTCAGTACAGCCCATTCAGCTTCCTTTAGTGGCATTTATTGATAAACACTAACATTCATTGTGGACAAAATGTAGATGAAGACAATGCTCTCTCTCTCTCTCCTCTCTCTCTCTTTCCATGCCCCTTTTTGTCCTTCTATCTCTCTCCGTCTTCCACACACTAGTAACACTAGTTAATGATGGTATTATTGTGTTTTTTTCCCTCTACCCAGTATCGGAGGGCTCATCCTGGACAAAACCGTGTCTGACCCGAATTTGGCTGGCATCGTAGTGTACACCCCGGTTATCAATGGTGAGTCACACAGTTTTGGCAACGGCTTCTTCCTTCACTTCTAAATGGCTTCAAGGTCTCGCTGTTTGATTTGCAATTGCTAAACCCCTCTGCCCCCCAGGGCACGAACAGACAAAGAGAATTCGGTCAAACTTGCTCCAAAGGGTTTTAATGTAATAACTTCCTAAATCTTTCAGGGATTTGGAAAAGATATATTCATATGTAAAGGACACTCAAAGCTGCTGAAGTTCCATTGCTCTAATCCAACATCCTGTATTTCTCTTTTGTGAGGTTTGTGCTGCCTCAGTCAAAGTGTGTAACTCTAGACACAACAAGATGACCCATGTTTTTATAACAAAGTTTTTCAAGTGAGTTTTAAATTATTTGGAAATTACAGATATAGGTCAGGGATTTTAGACACGCTAGCAGCACCAGCGCTTTGGGTCCAGGGATCACGATGTTGGTGCATCACTTTGGTCCAGAAGGAAATATCTCAACAATTTTTGGATAGATTGCCTAGATCCCCCTAGACAATGAATGTCAATGACAATAACGTTGGTGTTCCCCTGACTTTTTCCTCTACTGCCACCATGAGTTTTTGCATTTTTATTGAAACATGATTGTCATGTACGTAGGTCTGTGATGAAAGGGGTGTCTGCCTAACCGGTCTATGCAAAAGGTGTGTGTGACCACCAATTGAGCATTGGTAAGAATTAGGGTTGCAAAGGGGTGGAAAGTTTCCGGTAAATTTCCGGAAACTTTCCACGGGAACTTTCGCTCGGGAATTTTGGGAATATTCAAAATTGGGAATTATAGGAATTAACTAAATGGCGGTCATTTAAATGATTGTTTTTCATATCCAAACATAAATCTGAACATAAACACTATATTTTGTCATAGGCAGACAGACATTCATGGAAACTAATACAATTAAAAAACATCACATTTGAACAGATTTATTTGTAAGTAGAACTTTATCAAGTTTTGATTATTTTATGAACAATCAATAATTTTACTGAAAACAGAAAGATGAATGTTGAGTAAAATATTACTCATCAGTCTCACCCCACCCATTCAATAAATTAAGTAAAATGCCCCCATGTGATGGAGGAATGCACAGTGCATGTAGGGGGCGTGGCCTCAACCCCTGCAGTAAGCAGTGTACTTGCATGAAATCTGGTTGTTTTTAAAGGTGAAGTAAGCGATTTATTTATGTTAATATAAGTGTTAAATCGCTTTTTATTCATACAGTGATCACTTACATAGTGTGCGCGTTTCATAAAGCCGATCAGTCACCCGCTCTGCATGTAAACGGCAAATAAACTTGTCGGGGATCCCGAAACTGATATCCAATCACAAGAGAGAACGCTATAAACCGGTACCCATCTCACTGCCGGTGCACGCTTAGAGTTACAGATGGGTGAATGTTTATGTGCCTACAATGGGGAGCAGGTACAAATCCTTCCCAATGTCTGTTTTGATGGTTTTTATCATGTGTTATCACACTTACTGATCTGAGATGATGCTAGATAACTCGCTGTTTGAAGACCGCAGTGCATTAATGTGGTGACGTGGGGACGAGGGAGGGGACTGGTAACTGCAGTCAGTGACGGGAAGTTAGCTAAACTGACCATTCCGCTTACTGAACCTTTAAGGCAAGATTATGCTAAAATATATTTTCCCAAACTATATTTAAAACCACTGTTTAAGCCTCTGTAAACCTGGTCTAGTAAAAATCAATGTATGATATCAAGTTGGGTTTCTTAATAGGCTTTAAAAAAAAATCTGATTTGAAATTAAATGTTCATAAATATTATAATACTTGTTGAAAAAACTGATTTTTACTGTCTAGAACGTTTGCCAGGACTGAAATAACACAGTTAGAAGGATTTAGTGCATTTGGTTTGCTTTAAATTGACTAAATTCCCGTTTATTCCTGTTAATTCCCAAAATTCCTGTTAATTCCCATAAATTCCCGTTAATTCCCATGGAAAGTTTCCCACTTTGAAAATTCCCGGAATTTTGCAACCCTAGTAAGAATGCAACCACTGGGATGTTTCCTTCGGATGCTTATTGAACAGGTAAAAAAAACAAAAAACAGATGCCAGAAAAAACAATGGTGGATTGTTGATTATATCGGCCGTTGGATATCTCCGTCTCACCATTATCTAATTACAGCCCAAATTGGCCCTGGTGAACATATCTCATAACATGACTCAGTCCGTCCGGTTACTTGCACGCACACTACTAGTTGAAATAGAGGGGGAAAAAACACTTTTAACAAACTCTCCCTGCGTTCCAAATCACATACTTTTTCTTTTTACTACACTACATACTAAAGTACAAAGAGTTCAAGGGGCCACAGCTAAAGGAAGATTTATTTTCATTATGTCGAGAAATGTCAAGAATAAAGATGAATACTCCAAAATGCTATTGTGCAATTAGTGGGGCAATTTTGTATTTTCAGCATACTACAATTGACGTGCATGAATTGGGACATCCTAAATCTTTTTCTGGCATACTAAATAGTAGGGAAGTATGGGGATTGGAACGCAGGGTCTGTGTCTTCTCGCACTAGAGCATACGTTTTATGTCCTCGCTGTTATAACTTCCAACATTTGCCTTTTTACTGTCAGGGACTGGAGAGTTCTGATTAGCTGCTTCAGAACTCCACGGACAATGTTTTTCCTTTGTTACAATGTGTCTGCCCTTCGTTACAGTTATTGTCAACACATATTTGATGTAATGTACATAGTTCAGACATCCAGGAGTAAAAACTCAGATCCCCTTACTTCTGGTCTGGTCTTCTGGTATTTCTTTTTTATGGGGCTGTCAGTTACCAATTACGAAAAAAGCCCTAGTGCGTATATATTTGACCTGTTTAGAGCAATCCTGATCTTTGACCGACTTTACCTGGTTAATTGGACAACAACAAATGATGCCTTAGGAATCACAACCCCTTGACTCTAGAATGGGTTTTAGTCGGTGAGATCCTGCATTTTTTCCAGAAAAATTTCACACTCAAATCTGTCAGTAAGGTGGCTTGTTTCTACTGTGTTTTCTGCTGTCCATTGCTGCTTAGACTCATGGATAATTAAGACTTCATTTTCCCAGAAATAAAACTTCAATATTTGCTATCACCAGAGGCCCTGGCATAACTTTAAATGAAAGTCTCTTCATTCACCTTGTGTTGAGGAACATTAGGGGCATCACATCAGTAAAGGCAAATGTACTTATGCAAACTTCAGAAATGTTGAATGTGCATGTTGACTTAAATCTGTGCCAGGAAATATGTGTGGTGAGAGGTAGAACATGTGGACTCTACAGTGGTTAGTTAAATGGTTTTCTTAATAAGATTCAGTCTCATCTGCACTGCACTCTGGTGTCTATTTTAAACAAGCTGTTTTTAACTTGGAAGTGTTGGTCTGAAAGCAACTCTCTCTCTCTGTCTGTTGTTTGTCTGTTTATCCTACTCAGTTTTTTTTTTTTTTGCAATTAATGAGGAGTGTGACCCTTGGAGCGGAAATATAGACAAAGTGTTTATATACACAAGATGGATGACCCGCTGTAGAGTCTATTTGTCTTGTTGCTCTGCCATTCCCTGGTGGATGTGAATGGGGAGAACAGAAGGGAGAAGTGTGTTCAGGCCACAGTGCTTCAAGAAATGACGGTTTCTAAAAAAAATCAACATACAGCTCTGGATTAAGTTAAGAGACCAGTCTGGATTTTTCTTAAATCTTCATCTCTACTTAACTTAAAGGCAATGCTCTTAATGTCAAAACAAGTATTGGAATTTGGTAGAAATGTTGTCAGTAGTTTATAGTATAAAACCAAAATGTTCATCCTACTCAAATGATTAAATCTAAATTCCAATCATTTACAGTCCAACAACAATCCTCTTTAACGTGAGAGTTAAATTCCAACTATAAAGTAACGCAACATTTATTGGATTGCGATCGACAGAATTCATAACGATCAATTATCGATTATTGATCAATCACGCCACACCATTAACACAACTGGTCCCCTTGCCTCTTATCTCCCACTGTTAATTAATTAGCTTGGGCCCTGGCACCTCCACAATAACAGATAAGCTTTTTCATTTAAAAATGGCATTAATGAGACACATTTAAGATGCAGTGTGATTCTTGTCTCTAATTGGATTTCTGTCAAGGCGCAAAAAAACAGCCGGAGCATGATGCGTGAGTCTTGTTTGTGAGGAGCGATGATGATTCATTTTATTTTTGTGTGTGTGTGTGTGTAAAATATTCAGTGTCTGAAAAAATTCTCCAGATCTCGGCAAACTTCTTTTTACTATCTCTGATTTTACAACAATTTGTATTCATGGCTGAGGTAAAACGACGAGTGACTGATTTAAAATGCACCACGGGCCTCCTTTTCTAATAAAGAAATACAATTGAACAAAAGGGCGAACAGGAACTGAAAAGTGTGGAACGGGGCTCTGGCGTAATGATGGATGTTGGGTGGTGATTTAGAAAAAGAAGCAGGGGGAAAAGAGATGTGTGGAGCCAGCTTAAGAAGAGACGGGTTAAATGAAAAGAGAGCCTCCATTTTCAAGCTCTGACCTCCATTATTACCATTGAATATATCAGGGGATATTTTATGCAGTTTCGCCAAGCACCATATAATATATGCCTTTTGGGCTGCTTAAATTACATTCATATTTAATTTTTTTTCCTAAAGGTATTCTGTTGTGTTTTAATACAGGTATGGAGGAAGTCTCTGCCAGTTCATTTCATGCTGCACTTGTTCCCTTGCTGTACCCATTCCATTAGCACAACATTGGCCTGTCCTACGTTTTCAATTCAAATTCAGCTCCGGGTATCATTACAAACATCTTTTAAAATACTTTTGATGTGGTTTTTCCAGCCATGCAAATATCACATTAATGTTGTGCTTCTCATACTGCAGCTTTTTTCCACTAGACAGCACTCTGATACAGTAGATTCTTTAATCTTTGCCTGTCATCTTGGCATATTAGCTTCTTTTTTTCATCACTTCCCTTCGTTTGTTTGTATTGAGATAAGGTGTGTCTGTCTGCTTAACATCTCACTTCCAGCAATAAGACATTCTCCCCCTCTTCTTTTCATGGATTTGATCTTGCGTTTGTGTTTTCATGTCACATCCTAGGTTTCAGAGAAGTTGAAATAAACCGAAATTAATTAAATATGGAGGAGACGGCTATAGACAGGCAGACAGCACCTCGGGGTAGAGCGGTCCAGTTGAGAGGAGCCTGGACCCCCTGTAGTTCCCCAAACCCCCTCCGTACCCCCATTCCTCTGTCAGACCCACTGACCTGAATAAGTCAGATAATTAACTCCAAAATCTGACTCTCCCTATGCCCCCCACCCCCCATTGAGAGCTCGCAAGAACGCCCTCAAGGACAATAAAAAGCCAGAAAGTTCCAAATCCAATCCAAGAGCGCAATTATTTAATTTTAAACCAAGGTTCGACCAGAGAATGGGAGCGCAAAGTATTTTTCAAATTGCAAACTAATATTTCTCAGATATTTGGTGTGATATACAGCAGGTCGGCACAAACACCTGCTGTTTGCCAACAAAAAGTTATTCGTGGCTCACCCTGAGGGCACACATCCTGCGTCTACTGCGTGTCTGACTTTGTTAATAACTGCAGCTCCACACATTCAACCTCGGACGCGCTGCCGACGGCCGTTGGAGGCGCTTCTGCAGCGACGCACCACGTCACCTCAGCAGACATAGCCTATTTTTTTCGGGGAGGCCCGCGTCACTCTCGAGTCTTTCTGCTTTAACTGATAGAGAAATACTTTGTTGACAGTCATATTGACTTCTTCCATTGTAGTATGTAGTTTCACAATTTCCTGGTGTGTCCCTTTCAAAATTAAACTTACCACAAGTGAAAAAAGAAGGGGAAAAAAGGCAATGAGGCACACGGATAACTGTCAAAACTCAATATTAATCATATGCATCATAATATGACATGAAACTATTTCATAATAATGGGAATTATCTATGAAAACTCTGTCTGTCCTGTCTTGTCTACACAGTAGAAAGACAGGGCTTTTAGAAGCAGCGCTGCAGCAGCAGCAGCCGAGGTGTTGCATTTGTGGCCGAAAACAGCGAGAGAGACGAAGCATTAACAGACGCGCTCCAGAGGTAGACGCAGGATGTGTGTCCCAGGCCTTAGATTCAGAATGTAAAAAAATAATGAAGAAATCAATAAAATTATCGTTCTTAGGACGTTCTATTTCATCTTTCATGGGTTAGATGTGTGCCTTAACAAAAATAATACACTTCTTCTAAATGAAAGTAATCATTGCTTTCATGAGTTGTGACCAATTTACATCGACGGGATTCGCCGAATGTGTATTGTCTTTCTTTCTTTGTTATCTTAACTGTATATGCTCAGACAACCGCTCCCTGACTACAGCTATATTTGTAACATGCAGACATTGAGATTGACCACCAATCTTCTCACTTGTCGCTTTTGTCAAGAGAACAGTCGGGTGCATTGAACTTTTCCTTTTAAAGGGCCACATCACAGTGTGTTCACATTACGGGGGGCAGAGCTAGTGTGAACGCTCATTGTGAGGTTATGTCTGTTTACAATGCCCAGTGGGGGAGCGGCCAATAAAATGTCACCAGGCTGGACAAAGAGCACACAATAGATCCAATTAAGTGGACATCACCCCCTCAGGTGGTGGCACTGTCTCATTTGATATACTCACCACAATAACAAGCCTGGTTGGAGCCAGGGGAAGGGGGGTCTTGACACACATACAGCCTATCGTGTGTGTTGTGTGTGTGTGTGTGTGTGTGTGTGTGTTAGTTACACAACCACTTCAGTGACTGTAAGCAAAACTGCAAGCGCTCAGATGACACAATTTTCTATGATTCTGAATAAAGAAATGTCTCTTATTTTCAGCTCTACTCTGAACACTTTTGTACAGAAACAAAAGCACACTGAACAGAAAACCTTTTTTTATTGTTGTTGATATCTGTATGTTTGAATGCTAGCTCTCATGCAGGGCTTAGTCACCAGCCTGTGTGTACTGGGATGAAAGGCTCAGTAAAAGTTAGCGCGTGTGCTACTTACTAAACAGAAGGTGTGATAGCTGCACTTTGTGAATGTAAAATGCTCCTGTATTTTGTCAGCACAGATGGCGTTCCACGTTTCTAATGGCATCGGACTGATATGAATTGAAACGAGGATATTGGAACTGAATGCATGACGCAAAAACTAAACAGTAGACAGTAACTAAATATGTACTATCAATACTGGTACCAACCTCAGAAATGCAAAGGTTTTGGTTGTTGTGAATGAACAGCGATCTTGACCTTCCCTTTTCTCTTCATTGACTACCTAACAACCCTATCTTAATGCTCTGCTCCACACATTCACCGTGACCTCTTGTGTTTGTGTGCAGGGATCGGGGGTAACCTAGTGGCCATCCAGTCCAGCAGGTTCTCCACACACCTGCATCTCCACTGTGCTCCTGGAGAGGTCCCAGACGAGGCCAAGGGCTGCTACTACCCCTGTCGCACCTTCTATGGCACAGGTCAGTACCGTTCAGGCACAGGGCATTGTGGCCATTCAGTAAAAGTGATTGAAAACTGGCCTTTCAATTAAAGGGTTAGGGGTTAGGCCAACACAATCCCTGCGTTCCAAATCACATACTCTTTCTTTTTCCTACACTACACACTAAAGTACAGAAGAGTTTTAGGGCCACAGGAGAGAGAAAAAAAATCAGATGAGGAAGATTTTTTTTTCATTATGTCGAGAAATGTCAAGAATAAAGACGAATACTCCAAAATGCTATTGGAGTTAGTGGGGCATTTATGTATTTTCACCATACTACAATTGATCTGCATGTATTGGTACATCCTAAATCTTTTTCTGGCAAACTAAATAGTAGGGAAGTATGGGGATTGGAACGCAGGGAATATTTCCTCCTTTTCACAGCTGCATGTTCTACTTAGGCATTGCTTATGAAAATGTTCAAAACACAGTAAACTTATTAGAAGTACTATAAAGTACTATTAAGAAAAAGAACAATGTAAAACAGTAATCTTGTGCAATGTAGGTTTCGGGTAGCACAGTGAAAAAGCTGTCAGTAAGCAGCAAGTTCACAGGTTCAGCACTGTTCCCGGTGAGTGCTGTGCTGCTGCAGCTAATTGCCAGCTGCAGCTGTCTCCGGTGTGAATTCATTCCTTGTTAAAAGTAAAGAATTAAAAAAGCAGCAGGACTCTGAATCATGGGGACAATTGGGTGGGCTGATCCCCAATCAGCACAGCTTCATCAACAAACTATTACATCATCATCAAAGAGTACATGCACAATTGGATTCATTCCTTTAAACAAAGTAAGGAAGGACCTCCTAAACACTCTCCTTTTTCTCACTTATATTTTTGATTCCGTCAGGCAAAAAAACTATTTTCAGGAGGTATTTCTATATAGAGAAACATTTCCATCAGTATGTCATTTTGTTAAGGCTTTACAGAAGTAAAGCAAAACCCACCTCTGACATAAAGCAGAATGCCCAACTCCAGAATGCACTTAATGTGTTCGAAAAGCCCTACTTACGTCCTCCCTCCTACATAACTCACATGTATATTCTACATACTGTCTACATAACAATCGATTGTGTATGAGAGGTTGGTCGGACCGTTTACAGTTACGTATACAGAAGCAATAAAGAATGAAAGAAAAACCCTTCTGTGTTGTTTGAAAAGACGCAATGCATTGTGGGGGCGGTTGAGTAGGAAAAGTAACCTATATCGATCCATAGTATGAGTAGGAGTATGAGTAGTGTTAGTATGGCTTTTTCAAACACAGCCAATGATTATCTCACATTCACCTTTTTGATTTTCGTCAGGAGCCAATCACCGCTCAGCTCAGGTGCTCCTCCTCCTGGTGATCCCCGGTCACCTGATCTTCCTCTGGACCATCCACCTGATGAAGAGCGGACACACCACACTCACCCCCATCTTCATGTCTGTCTACCTGGCTGCTGCCATGCTACAGGTGAGCACATGGCCACTCTAATGACACTGAGCTTTAATATTGTTAGCCTCATAGCATAATTGCCTAGATCATATTTACTCTACTTTTACTCTACATCTACTCTATTCTACATCTACTCTACTCTACATCTACTTTTCGTTAGCCTAATAGCATAATTGCCTAAGTCATATTTTAAGGGTTATAGAGTAGGGTAAAGTAGATGCAGTGTAGAGTAGATGTAGAATAGAGTAGATGTATTCTCAAGATGATTATTTCCCCCACAGCAAAACATAGTAGGAAAAAGTTGACACATACTGTAGTAAAAGCTTAGAAAAACGTTAAGCTTCTGTGTACGCACAGACAGAATTATGCTAATGTTTTTCTTTGTCAGAGTTAAAAATGGTTATAGAAGACAGCACAGGCACCAATCCCACCACCAGTATTAGCCACACATAGATGCAGAAAAGACTTTAAGAAGTTGTTTGCATACTGGTACTTGTGCTCCACCACTCATTACACCCGTCAATGAGAAGAACAGCAAAGTAAAAATGAACAAGTGACATTTTTTTACTGATTCTGTTGCATCGTTGAGGTTTTCCAAAAATGGTCAGAACATCCCTGCATTCCAAATCACATATTCTTTCTTTTTTTACTACACTACATACTAAAGTACAGAAGAGTTTAAGGGCCACAGGAGAGAAAAGACAAATCAGATAAGGAAGTTTTTTTTTCATTATGTCGAGAAATGTCAAGAATAAAGGCCCCCACACACATCCTGCGTCTACCTCTGGAGCGCGTCGCGTTACCTTACTGCTGCCTCTCTCGGACTTTTCTCGGACACACATGCAACGTCTCAGCAGCTGCTGCTGCTGCAGCGCTGCTTCTAAAAGCCCTATCTTTCTACATAGAGTTTTCATAGATAATTCCCATTAAAATGAAGTTCTTTCATGTCATCTATGATGCATATGATTTATATTGAGTCTGGACAGTAATCCGTGCGCCCCAGTGCCATTGTTTTTCTTTTTTTTGCCCTATTTTCGCTTGTTGGAAGTTTTATTTTGAAGGGGACACACCAGGAAATGGTGAAACTACAGCGAAAGCTGCCAGTATGAAGTCAATATGACTCTCAGCAGAGTATTTAAAAAATCACTTTACTGATTTATACGGGAGAGAGAGGGGGGGGGGGTGGTCGGGGAAGAAGAAGGCCGTAGACACAGATAGAGCAACGGAAAACTGTTGCGCTCATCATGATCTTTTTTATTTCTTCACTATATTGGATCTCTATATGTGTCATTTATCCAAAAATGAAATGCCAGAACTAATTGAAAATTAGGTTTTAAATCCCTCGGATTTTGATTGCACAATTAAATCGTGAAATAAAGGGATTATTCGCGTATACGACTGAGGGATGTTTTATTTTGAAATAAACACACCGGGTAAACGTGTAACTAGAGTGAATGCTGCTGGTATGACTGTCAGCAGAGTATTTCTCTATCAGTTAAAGCACAGAGACGCGAGAGAGACGCGCTGCTCTCAGAAAAAAAATAGGCGAGCCTCCTGAGGTGAAGGGGAGCGTCGCTGCAGACGTGCCTCCGACGTGCCTCAGCAGTGCGTCTGAGGTTGGATGTGTGCTCGCTCTACGTTGATTTCACAGTCTGTGACAAAAAGTCAGACGCAGACGCGAGGTAGACGCGCAGTAGAGGTAGGATGTGTGTGGGGGCCGTAAAGACGAATACTCCAAATTGCAGTTGGAGTTAATGGGGCATCTAGGTATTTTCAGCATACTACAATTGACGTGCATGTATTGGGACATCCTATATCTTTTTCTGGCATACTAAATAGTAGGGAAGTATGGGGATTGGAACGCAGGACATCTGTCATTAGACACTGCCATGATGCATGGCTTTAACTTTTAATAGCATCTGTATAACTCATTCATCACACGCACAAACCATAATTGCAGTAATATTTGATCATCATTGTAAAACCTCATCATTGATTCATCTGCTCTAGCTCATCTTACCCGCACTGTTGATTTCCATTATTATTCACAGGCGTCGTTGGTGGGAATGGGCATTATAATGAAAGTCAAATGTGTGGATGTGTGTCTGTGCGTTTCCAGTTGGAGTGAAGGAGGAGAAGCAGCTCTTTGTATCCTCTGAATCCTTATAGTGTGGTGGTTTTGAGTGATGCCTGAAGGAATCTCACCTTGTGCTGTTTTGGCACCAGTTAAGCTAATTATGAAGGAATAATTTAAAGACCTACTTCACCGGTGGGAATATGAAGGTGTATTGAACTCTGAGATCCTATGTAGTATAAATGGGGCAACAATTTTCGAAATCGGTTCATCCCAGCCTGAGAAAAGGCAGAAAGAGTGTTTTATGGTCTCGCTGTCTAACCCTACATTTTACCATGTGTGACATCACACATGGTAAAATGTAGAGTTTGGATTAACAGGACAGCTGGGCCAAGGGAAGACTGAGGGAAGGAAAAACCTCATTCATTATATTATAATAGCGATTTTATAATAATAGAATGCCGGTTCCGTTTGGGTGAAGTATTCCTTTAAATTATGAATAACTACTTTGACTTTTTCAGGTGCACCGCGATCTGTTTTGAAATATTCAGCTGGCGTTGTGTTGTTATGTATGCATCGAAGGGTTGTTTCGGTCAATAGCTTTTTATTAAGACTCTGGCGTTATCTTAAATGCAGACATGGAATGCTAGGGTAATCCTGCCCACTGCGAAAGTTGGACACTTTCCAAATCAATTAAGTGTGTAGCCAGTAGAGCTGCTTTAAGGGGGGCTTTAGTCCCTGGTTAGAACATCAAATGACAAAGACGGGCCCCGTGGGGTTGTGAGGGTACAAAGTTTGGATCCAGGATTTTTCAGTCACTGAAAAGAGGAACACTGATCAATTTATCGATTGGATTGGAGGGCCTTAGACACTGCTTTGCTTTTTTTTTTATCTTTAAAGCCCTACTTCACGGTGGGAATATGAAGTGTATTGAACTCTGAGATCCTATGTAGATAAATGTGCAAACATTTAGAAATCGGTTCATCCAGGCTGAGAAAGGCAGAAAGAGTATTTATGGTCCATTGTCTAACCCTACATTTTACTAGTGTGACATCACACATGGTAAAATGTTGGGTTAGGATTAACAGGACAACTGGATCAAGGGAAGAAAAACCTCATTCATTATATTATAATAGCGATTTTATAATGATAGAACACCGGTTCCGTATGGGAATTCCTGGTATTCCTTTAAATATGGGACAGGATTTACAAGCTAGCTCAGGCTAAAAGGCAGGTACAACACTGCATGTGAATAATGCATATTTTGTACATCTGTCTATGGGACATCTATTGGGGGAAAATGGCCTGAATTGTGCATTGAATGATGGTTTCTGCACGGCGTCACAGCAGCAAAGTTATTTTGCTATTATTGTTTATTGGAGCATGTCCCAGAAATTACCCACCCAGAATTTTTCCTCTTCTTTGTCATCTGTGTGTTTTTAACAGAGACAGGCTGATGAGCAGACACTCATTATTTGGCTGACTGCTGCATTTAATATGGAAGCTCAATACTAACTATATTTTTATTTTTATTTTTTTCAATGACATATTCAATCCGACCTTTTTTTTTTTTTTTTTTTTTTTTAATACTGCCTCATGGATAAGTGCCAGACCCTGTGTTAAGAAAATAAAATGTTTTTTCGTCAGATTAAAATCCGTCACAATGAAGAATTCATGTGTTTCACCATTTAGTTTTTCTCACAGATGGTCTTTTCTGTCCCAAAAGAGTACATTTTCAAGCCTGCACATCTCATCATTAAAGCATACACACACAAAACAAAAGGAGGACGCATATTAACACATTCACATCCATGTCCTACTACTTATAAGCTTGTAGTATACATGTGGTGGGCAATGTTACAATGTTTTTTTGTCACATTTCAACCTTCCCTCTCACTTGGAAAATATCCAATAGACTCTACCTCTACCTAAGTTAAGATAAGATATGATAAGCCTTTATCACAGGGTACATTTGGTTTTTTTTTTATTAGGATATATACCCATTAAGTTTAATGTTTCACTCTGTATAGCTCACAACATCTCTCTTCTGATTGGTTATCAGTAGTGGGATCCCTGGAAAGTTTATTTGCCGATTTACTTGCATAGTGACTGAGAGATCGGCTTTATGAAACGCGCACACTATATAAGCGATCACTGTATGAATAAAGAGCGATTTAACACTTATATTAACATAAATAAATCGCTTACTTCACCTTTTTAAGTGAAATGTTCTTTCTGTGGGTCCAGATATAGTTTGGCAAAGATGCCGGTAGCATGGCGGAATTTGATAATGTAATTTAGTTTGAGTGAAAAAAATGACTTTTAGCAGTCTGTTTCTTTTTAATAGCAATGATAAGCAGCAATTACCCATCCTGGTCTTTAAATAATATTCTATTTAAAGTGAAAATTAGGGCTAGAAATTGAAAACATTTTGGCAGAGTAGCTTGACTAATTGCGAAATCTCCGCAAGCCTCCCGGTCCAGTCTCTTGAGTGGAAAATAAGAAGAAATGTAGTTGAATTGAGAGTTCTTTATAATTTGGCATACAGTGTTTGAGGGTTTTACACAAATCCATAGAAAAAAAAAGTGTTAGAACATGAAAAATAACACAATACACAAGGCATGATTTTTGAAAAAATTCTCTATCAGCCCACAGTATATTCACACAGATAAACAGGCGTTGTCATAAAAAAGTACAATAAGCGACGGAGGTGTCACATAAAGGACAGAGAATAGCAGTTCAGCTCATCAAAACACCTCTTAACTCTAAAATAGGCTTCACAAAGTTCACCTGTAATAAATATGTGTGACTATTGTAATGTGACTTTCAATGGCAATTATGATGCTGGGACATTTGATAATACTGAAAATGAGTGGGTCAAATACAGCATAGGTTGAACATCTCTTGCTCTGAAACCCAAACCTCAATATTTCAGACAAGCCCGGGTGTCTGATGGTATTAGTGTTGTTCTGATAGATCAGATATCCTTAACATCTAAGCTGTGAGAGAGCTGCTGCCTGCTTGATCTCTTATCCTGTCAGCTGAGGTATTTGGTGTCTGTCTGTTGTGTGTGTGTGTTGTGTGTGTGTGTGTGTGTCTGTCTGTCTGTCTGTCTGGCTATGTGTTTGTGTCAAAAGTAAGGCAAAAAAACACAAGCCAACGAAGATTTCTGAGGTTGGACATATCCTGTATTATAAATATCTGAACACTTACTTGATAGATACCTGTTTTTCTGCACAGCAAATTTACAGTTTCTCTAGCGCTTCTGCTACCACCAAGATGTCTAGTGCATATGTTTTGCAATATTTCTGAATGTCAGTGTCCAGCGCATAATGATGAATTTCACAGAAGACCCTGGCTGTGTTCGAAAAGCCATAATAGCGTCCTACTCATACTAAAAGCCATACTAACGTCCTACTCCTAATAATTTTGACGTCAATTTGAGTATGTTGTGGTTCTGTATCCGAGTTTGTGTAGGCGAGAAATGCCCGGATGAGTACTTACTTCCGGGAAGATTTTGTGTATGGATCGATAGGTTACTTTTCTTTCTCAACCACCCCACAATGCATTGCGTCTTTTTAAACGACACAGACGTTTTATTTTATTCTTTATTGCTTCTCTATACTTTAGTTTAAGTAGACAGTATATAGTATATACTTGTTGAATATGTTGGGTGGGAGGACGTTAGTAGGGCTTTTCAAACACAGCCCCTGTGTCCTTGCAGTAACCAGTCTCTTAACAGCGGGAGAGATATGGAGAGATGCCTTGGGTTACTGTTATTGAGCAGAACTGGGGTTTGTATGTCCTGCTGATGGACGGTTATATAGGCATGACACGACATGCCCTGGGTAGTTTGGTTTCCTTTATAACGTGGTGGATTCAACTGAAACAGAATAAACTCATTACTTTTTAGTTTAACTGTTAGATTTATTGAAAACGCTTTTTTTCCTCCTCTGAGCTATAACACATTCCTTTCATCTGTAAAGAAAGTGCCAAGATAAAAAAAATATATATATTTTGCCAAGAGGAATGTTTAGATATATTTGGGAATCCAGGAGTGACAGCAGATGGTACAGGATATGAGAGCTAATCTGAGTTGGAAGGTTACTTTTAGAAGAAGCTAACAGACAGAAGAGAGCTGTTGCTGACTAATATAACGGACCATAGCAAGAGTTTTCTCCAAAATAGACCCTGCGTTCGTAATCGCATACTTTCTACTATTTAGTATGGTAGAAAAAAGATTTAGGATGTCACGATTCTCGTGGCCAGATTTAGGATGGTTAGAAAGACCCGGATGTCTACTACACCCGGCCAACATTTTTAGTGTTGAAAACAGCATCCTCTTTGGGCGATTCGGACCCATAATCCAGTGCGAACCTGAAGTGACGTCACATCAATGGAGCCTCATGAAAACTGCTCTGTCTGTGAGAGCTGGAGCTGTGCTGGAGGGCCCCAGTGCTATTGGCCTGAACAGGATTGTGGGATGTTGGAAGCAATTCTGGACTTTAATGCATCCCAAACTCATTTTGTCAAGGCAATTACACGGCAATGAAACATGCAGGCACCAGGAAGCCGAGCAACCCATATAGCTGAGAGAGAGGTCCCTAAAAACTGTACCCAATGTCTCGGGACACACCGGAACACACTGTATCATTTTGAGTGGCTGTCTTTTGAGACAGACTCTACTGAGTAAAAAATCTAGGGGATTAAGTGATAGCCTACTTAGTTAAGGACAGAGGGCACTGAAGTATGACAACTGGATTGACTCAGAGATGTAAGTGCAGACAGACCTTTCTAATCTGCTTTGTGAGGAAGACATCTTTTGAAGTGTGGGCTTCTTTTTTCTCCCATCTCTGTTCAACTTAAGCCTTTTCCTCATCTGCTGTAACAGTACAGGCTCAAACTATCATACTACCTTGTACAGTCCCACCTATTTGTGGACAAAATGTACCAAAGAGCAAAAAGCTGAATTATGATCACTTAAAGGTTCAGTAAGCGGAGTGGTCAGTTTAGCTAACTTCCTGTCAGTTACTGCAGTTAGCAGTCCCCTCCCTCGTCCCCACGTCACCACATTAATGCACTGCGGTCTTCAAGCAGCGAGTTATCTAGCATCATCTCAGATCCATAAGTGTGATAAAACATGATAAAAAAACATCAAAACCGACATTGGGAAGGATTTTTACCTGCATTGCAGACGCATACACATTCACCCATCTGTCGCTCGGCTTTATGAAACGTGCACACTATAGAAGTGATCACTGTACGAATAAAGAGCCATTTGATACTTATATTGACATAAATAAATCGCTTACTTCACCTGTAATTGCATGGATGCTTGTTGACGGTCTCTGATCAAATTTTGTGTCTCAGTGCTGACATTGTGCAGGAATTCCTAGGAGACTCCCAAAGTATGAGAAAAAATATCATATCTCTGTCTCCACCTCCACCCTTCTAAAAAACCTGTGTTTAAAAAAACCCCGGAAAGATTTTGCTCCACCTGTAATAAGCCACACCCCCCTGATACACCTGACTCTAAATAGCACTTAGATTCAAACCAGCAGTGAGACGTAGGGCAAAGACTGTCAGCAATGTCAATGTGAGAAATATAATGGGATTTTTTTTTGGACACTGCACCATGAAAATTACAATTTGGAACCTCAAAATGAGCATTATATGGTTAGCCTCATAGCATAATTGCCTAAATCATATTTGCTCTACTCTACTTTTAGTCTACATCTACTCTATTCTACATCTACTTTTCGTTAGCCTAATAGCATAATTGCCTAAGTCATATTGTAAGGGTTATAGAGTAGGGTAAAGTAGATGTAGGCAATTATGCTATGAGGCTGACGATATGTTACCTTTAAAGCACTCACACGGGCCGGATAAAAGCATTGTTGTTGTTTTTGTTGTGTGTGAGAATAGCTCCATGGAGGCCCATTTAAAACACTTGAAGGAGAATTTCAAAGATGAAGCCATAATAAAACTTCTAGAGTCTGTGTATATTCAAGTACCTTGAGCGTGATTACATTCAAGTCATGCACCAGAAACAAGTTATTTTACAATATCGGATTAACGATGCGAAGCCGCCCCGTAATGGTCTGCAAATCAAGCATTTCCGTGAGCGCGTATTTTTTTTTTAAGAGTAACAGCGGAAAACCAATTATGCTTGCCAAGATGATAAAATACCTGCAGTGTTCTGAAGTAGCTAAATAGAGTGACATTAAGTGATACAGTGTGTGTGTCCCCGTAGGCAGGATTTGCGGGTCTGTGTGTGTGTGTGTGTGTGTGTGTGTTCACTTGCATACTTAAGTGATGCACAGAGGCAGTGGAGGGCTCACAGAGGTGGATCTGAGCAAACACAAGAAAGAACTTTGTGCCAGAGAGAATTGCTTAAACCAGCCAATTGCACACATATAACACACATTATACTTATGATTTTAACATCATTTAAGTCAAGTAATTTCATATACTAAGACCGTGGATAGACTTTCACACAGACATTCCTGCTGGGTACTATTTAAGCTGAAGTGCATACACTCAGAAAATCCACTCTACAGTGTTTTGCGTGTCTGAAAAGCTTCAAACGTGTGAATGCATTGAAGTTGCCTCTCTGATTCTTGTTTCATTTTCTGTCCATTAACTCAACATTCCAATTCAGCCTTTTGTGTTCTTTTTCTATTGCCATTTTCAGTCTTAACACTTGTCTATGTCCCTATGTCTGTTGTTGTTTATTTTAGTTTGCCCCCCAGTTCTTATCCATGTCCTTTTTTAAAGTTATGGTGCGTAACTTCTGTCTCCCCCCCATGAGTCATTTTGAGTAATGACAACAACACTGTCGGGCGCGTCTACTTCAGGTAAGCCTTTCGGTGAATGCTCACAAAATTTGATTCCTTCTGCTAGAGGAGCCACAGGGATAGCAGTCGAATCTATCCTCCTACAACAAAGAGAACAGCATTCACACACCCTCATTTCCAGCTCTACATTTCCAGTCTACCACCTGCGTAAAGTGCTTTGTAATTGGAGAGAAGATGATACATTGGCAGATGCAAGGCAAACAACGGGCCGTCTCGGGAGATCACACAGCTTTATCTCGGAGACACTTTGTTTCTCTCGTGATTAAAGAAAAACACACACAGAGACGGAGAAGGACGTCTGCATGATGGATCGGCACTCTGTCGTATTTGTTTTAGTCATTTGTTTTTGAGAAAATGTAAAAATTGGATGCGTCTTAATCCTCGGGAACAACTGACAGCCTGCAACTTTGCACACAAGTCTCTTCTGCCTGCCCTGTCTTTTGATTGTTTGAGAAAAAAAAGTATACAAAAATCTCCCTATGGGAAGCTGTGTACTGTTAATGATGGATTGGTGTTGCCAGTTTTTGAAGCAGGCTATGCTAGGAAAGCTACAATATCCCAACTTTGCCCCTTCCCCCTGTCATCATGAGTAAAAGGACAAAGCAATGACACCTTTGGCTTTGGGATGGGGATTGAGAGCCTGTTGTTCACCTGTGAGGACGCGTTCACAGTGTCTTTACAGCACATTATTGGATTCAGAAAAAGCAGGAGGCCATTGTTGTTTTAACAGGATTACACTTTCCCATCACAAAAAACACACCACACTTTCAAAGACAAGTGGGGCTGTCGTCGGCAGGTTATCGGAACTCATACGTTTGTGGTTTTTCTACAATTGCATATCTAGCTCTTGACACCTCTGATATATCCCTTAGCATGTCAATGTCTTCCAATTTACTTTTTGTTTTGTCTTTAGAATGTTTGCGCTGCCAGCTAACCAGACAGCTCATTTTCCCCCTTAAATGATGGACCCCTCCTTATCTTTTAATAGACGTGTCTTTGTTTCTCAGGGCAGCGTTCCCCTTCCCGTGCGTGGAATAGCCGAATTATGAATAACACTCTTAACTGGTCTCTTGCTTCGGCTGCTCTGGTCATTACTCCTCCTCCTCTGTTCCCACTACAGTTAAGTGTTTACGCCGCGCTGCACAGCATTATCAAGCACTTATTTCCTCCCGCCGTCGATAACACAAACCTTTTTTAATGTTTCCATCTGGCTTTTCATTCTGCTGTAAGGTCAAAAACTACACTTCTTTTGATAAAAAATACTCTTTATATATTGGCATGAAAAACAAGATTTGAAAAATGACAGCCAATAGTTGCCAGATTCAGCCCCATCTCTACAACATATCAGTGAAATGCTTACTTGCTCAAAGTTATGGCGTATTAGGGCTGTCACTTTTTTCAAAAAAACTTAAGTTTCGAATATATTTTGAAGGGAAACTTCTTCAAATTGTCTGTCACGCTTATGAGCCTACATTCTGAGCAGGTCATCACAGTTTGAATATGAACTTTTCATCCCACTTTTCCAACGAATATTTGTATGGTTTTTACATTTTTACTGACGTTTGCCACCAACCTTACGTCTGTACTGTAAATGTTGAGAAGGATCCAGCAGACGGTTATCTTAGCTTAGCATTTATAAATGGAAACAGTGGGAAACAGCTAGCCTGGCTGTTATGTGTTTGTTAATTCACATTTAAAGGGCCTAAATGGATCATTCAATTCCTTCCATGTAAGCATATATACACTTCCTGCAGTGTCTTCATATCATGAAGTCCCAGTCCAACCCTCCCTTTCAATTCATTATTAGCTTTATTGGCATTGGAATGAAACAGAAACAATATATTTCCAAAGCATCACGCAGAAATTCACAACATAAAGAATTCAACAACACTACCAATAATCAAAACCAAAAGCAACGATAATAATAATTTCCATTTTTTTCTCTTCCCTTGCAGGTGTTGCTGCTGTTGTGTATATCAGACTGGATGGTGCACTCCATGTGGCGGAGCGGCAAAGACCCGGACAGCTTCTCCATCCCTTACCTGACAGCCCTGGGGGACCTGCTGGGCACCGCACTGCTGGCCCTCAGCTTCCACTTCCTCTGGGTCATAGGGGACCGAGACAGTGACGTGGGCGACTGAGGAGGAGGTAAAGGCCTTTTGACAGTGAGGCGTTTGGGCTGAGACGGGGGGGGGGGGGGACTTTGCCGCCTTGACATCTCACCGTGTGGGAATGTGGGGGGGGGCTCTCTTATCGCAGGTCGGCACATTCCTTCTTGCTTCACCTCACTGTAAAAACCACACCATGGGTTTTTTGAGAACTATTTTCTGCTCCTCCTGGCTTGGTTTTTATACACACAAAAGACATACATTTAGACTGTTTCCCTGGTACAGCTTTTTTTTTGATCTGCACACAAACTTGCATATCATCTTGTTAAGAGGAAGCAAGAGGAACATAGCAGCCCTACCGCCTTGAATGCTGAGGGAACCTTGTTACTGTTGGCAAGGTGTTGTACTCTCGACAGCTGAGCATCAGTCTTGGCTCTTCTACCTATGTCTCTTTTGCAGGTGGATATTTTGGGGTTTCACCAGCCTTCGTGTAACTATATTTTTTTTGTGTATTTTCATGAATCAGTGGAGAGACACAGACAACTGGGCTGGAGGCAAGAATGTCAAGTTTGCACCAGAGTTAAAGGTGTACTCAGCGATTTGGAGAACGCTTGTTGTCAAAATCTGTGAATATCTTCTCTGATTTGAATAAAATCTGGTGTTAATTCACAGCCTAGGCTCTGTAAATGGATATGTAAACAAAGTGGCTCCGACCGACCCATCGTAGCTAGCAACATGTCTGTTTACAGAGCATAGGCTTTGTATTAACACCATATTTATTTTCAGCACTCTCCAGAATTGCTGAGTCCACCTTTAAAACGGGAATGACATAATTTTTTTTATTAATGGTACGATACATCGGCAATCTCTTCCTGTGTTTACCTGTTTATTTCTATTTGTTTTTGTGTTTTGCCAGTGTCCCAATGTGTTCTCTGTGATACAGTTGTTATGTTCCTATTTCAATATGTTTAGTTATCCTCACACTGTTCTCTGCAAGGAGTAGAACACAATTCTTTTTTTTTTCTTTTCGCCTGCACGTAAGCAAACTTGCACTGTTGCCTTTTGGCCAGAAAATGTGCATGTGTGTTTACTTTTTATACGTACAAATGTGCGCTTATTTTCTTTCATTTCAATTTCTAACCTGCTTCCTGACAGGACATTAGATCAGGGGTTCAAGTCCAGTGTAACTGTTTTTAATCTGAATTGAGAAGTTGAATGATTTTGCTTAACCCCTCCCCCTAAACAGTGTCTGTCCAATCATACGCTAGGCGACAAGGGGCAGGTCTATACAGAAAGCTTTGGGATTTCCCCACATGTTAAGGGTGGTATGGACAGGGCTGTATTTCGGAGCAATATTGTCATGTAAAAAGATGTCGGATCGGGCTGTCCTTTATTATCATTCCAAAACTACAAAAATGGAATCCACTGTGTAGTTCTGTCTAGTGTGGATTTTTCCTTATCATACCAATACAGTAGGGCTAGTTGTGCCTCAGTCATCAAGCATTAAACCATGTATGAAGCCATTAAGTGCATATTTCAAAACCTATATTTAAAACCCTGTCGGCTAGAAACGTTTTCAATCAAGCTAATGCTAGCTTAATGAGCTAGCTAGCGACAGTTTTCATGTAACGCTTGAGAAGCAGAAACCACATAGACGTATCCTTTTTGTGTGCCCTCCATCTTTTACAGCCTTCGTCTCTTGTTTATATTATGTACATGTTAACAGCACTTCCCTGACACTCATGTAAACCAAACCATGGGGAAAGCATTTATATATTTTGATAACCCGCGGCCCCTTCTAATTAATTTCCTGTTTGTCCTATATATGTTATCCTTGACAGGGGGTCCGGGCCAGTGGATGTTTGCACAGGAATCACACGCTGTTTACAGTGCCTATATGCATGGTCTCTACAGTACATGCATGCACACAGTTAATCAATAGTTTTTTTTCTGTCAACTTATCAGACTAATATCATATTCAGTGAAACATACCCCTGATGACATTATTTCTGCTCAATTTAATTTCCCTGTTCAGAATGTGTTCGAAAAAGGTCAGAGAATATTATCATACTTCAAAAAATAACCTCCTAAACCAAACCACTTCCTTAATCCAGATATTCCGCAGCATATTGTGTGGCTCTCTCCAATTCCAATACGTGCCTCTTGAGATTTCAATTGTTAAAAACAAGGTATTTTTTAATATGTCATGCCGTCATGAATGCAATTTTTTTCTTTCTACAGCATTATAATAACTGTGCAATGATTCCCTTTTTGTACTCACTTGTACAAATTGTATTTTTTTTTCAAGAGTTTTATCCCAAAATAAAATATCCAACATTTTATTCAGTCATGAAACTAACTACTTCTATCGAGGTTTTCAGAAACAAGAGGGTGAAATCAATTTGGGTTCACAGTGGATTTTTGTTTTGGTATGAGAACCTTTTTTATTTGCTGATGTGGCTCATAAATGGGCTAAAAAATGTTTTAAAATAAATAAATGTCTTTCAACTGAAAAAGCCTCTCATTTCTGGTTATTTCTGGCTGCCAAATAGCCTTCCTCTTATCCACGTGGGCATACAGCACTACTCATTACCACACTGGAAGGCCAAGACAAGCTGTCACAGGAGCTCTGAATACAGCAGATGAAAGCTTAGTTATAGAGCCAGACCTGTGATTTTAAAATGAACAGTAAGAAATCCTCATTCCTCTGCCTGAAGTAAGCCCCTAGATATAATCTACCTTCTCAGATGGTCTCCATGACAACACGGCCTGGCAATGCTCACCCCCCCCCCCCCCTCTTTCTCTTGACCTTATGCGTTTGGGAATACATGCAGTTCTGCACAGATGTCACACTCACGCCCACGTCCAACACATGCACTAGCTGTTACTCTTTAGTGGGAATTTAAAAGGATTTTTACCAAGAACAACATAACCTCATGGAAGATTTCAATGTCAATTTATCAATTTAACAAGCTTTATTGGCATGAATGTAATAACACAATTGTTCACTTGAACATACAGTATTCGATTGGCCAGTTCGTTGTGTTCCCAGATGACACTGAAATGTACTGTGATGTCAAATGACCACTTTGGTTCCTTTTTTATGTTTGTATTTGGGCCAAATGACACACTTTTAAAACTGGTTAGCCAACCAAGCCTTCCATACCAGCTTAAAATAAATCTCACTTTTCAAAACTCAATGCCACAAACATATTGGTCGGTACTGAGGTTCTTAGAAATTCCAAAGCCATAAATCTTTATACTTTCACATGCTCACAAGATATTAAATGGATCGTGTGAGAGAAAAGAAGACATCCGTCATGACTTTGAAGTAGTAGCATATCCAGAAGTATTGGGGAATGGGTGGGCGTCGCGTATAATTGGGTGGCAATGGAATAATTTAAAACTATCTCTCTATCTTAGTCTGAGATACACCATGAAGAACGTCAGCCCTGAGTTCTGTTCTATTCAATAATATATGAAATAGCTCTTTTAAGATTACATTACTGCTTGACAGTGTTTCCAGTTACAGGGAGAGCCTGATTTTATAGCACCATAGCTTGTGAAATGCTCAAAAATAAATGCTTGATTTTTCTAAGAGAAATGTAATGATAAGAAGAAAATAGAGAGAAATATGCATATTACAAAGGAACACCAGTACAGTAGCATATTGACCAATGGGAATGGGCTAAAGGGAAGTTTTTAAAAAACAGAAAATAACGACCTAGACTCACAATGAAATAAATTGGGTGCTGTGTATCCTTCACACTGGCCCCAAACGTCTGTGTTACAACTAAATAAAGTAGCAAACTTGGAGTGCTGTCCTCGTCTTTATTTCAACTTAAGGGATGTGTCAAATATAGAAACATAAGTTTTCTGCCTTATCAACAACTATTTGTACACACATGGGAATGGCGTTCGTTTGGGCTGATATGCTGTCTTATACTTATAATAATAATAATAATAATAATAAAAAAATAACATTTTATTTAAAGGCGCCTTTCATGACACTCAAGGACACCGTACAATGAGACAAATACAGTACAATCAATTAAATTAAAAACAAAAAAGGGATGGGAAGATCAGGAGGGGTAAGCAAATTGAAAAAGGTGAGTTTTGAGTATGGGTCTGTCTATGACCTGGACCAGACCCTGCCTTAGAGTATTGGGGGGTGGGGGGGGCTTTGAGATGATGTTCCCCATGGTCTTTATTGCACATTCTGTTGAGAAGAAATGTAACTAAGAGCTGTTTTTTGGTCAGGTTCTACAGTTTCTCTCCACACTGGCAGATGGCAGTGAAGTGTGGCAATGGCCCTAAGGAGTCTATTTATGTTTTGGAAAATAACTTGGGGGGGGTCAGGTACATTCATTATGGAGGAACATTTCTCAGAATTCAGCATCTGACACTGATACGTGCAATATCCCAGAGTGAGGCATCATGTATTCTTTTGGTTGGAGGGTAGGCTAGGCTCTGGTTTTATTGAATTGAAAACCAGAGCATAGGCTATCCACCAAAATAGTGTATACTGAAGTGAATTCTGATCTGAGTGTGCCCAAACTGTATCAATACATATTGCTGTTGGCGTCATGCTGTGGTATTTAATGTACCGCAGTGGACACATTGCAAATGTGTTTTGTATCTGGCTGTTTGTGTGTGTTAATGTGTAGCCTATTAGTTGCCAGCTGCGTGCGTCTGCTGTTGGCCATGCTGATGTGTATGCGCTGCTGTGGACTGTTGCAATTGAGTTTTTTGTAGGCTACACACCTGCCTGTCATAATATTTATGCGGACCCTCCCACAAAATCTACGTGCCCCCTGTATAGATTTGCTCCTGCGCCGGTCCCTTGAACTTGCCTCCACTAAGGATATGATATGCCCAAACTATTAAGGCTTTTCACCTATCTTTGGCTTAGTGTGAATGTACCTGAAGTGAGCCTTACTGGGACTTATAGTGACTTTAAAAGCACCTTGCAATCACCTGGAGTCTAATGATTAGTAACTGAGATATCCCCTTAATACAAAAACATTATTTGATTGATAGGCTTGTGGTCAATGTAACTACTGTATGTCTGGGCCTATTACCCATTATCACCCATAGCTATGCACCTGCACTGTCTGTACTATAGAATAATTTTGTTTGCCTATACTTCATTCATCCATGCATATGAATAATGTCTATATCTACTAATATGTCTAGCACTTGCACGAGCCCACCTATCCCAATTAAGACTTGTCAGGACTTCAGGTTAAATGTTTAGCACTATAAAGGAGTCAGTATTTCACCACTGGTATATTGCATCCCGGCAGCTTGGAGACGGCTTTGAAAGAGACTAGAAACTTTAAAAAAAAAAAAAAATCTTTGATGATGAGAATACAAACAGAAAATATAACTTTAAGAACGGCTAACTGAAGAACTAAAATATGAAAAATCCAAATAAGACGTGCAAGTAAAATTGACGTTGATTGCATCAGAGTGACGTTGGCTCATTACCCATAGTATTTCTAAAATCCTGCTGAATCCTTATTTTTCCCCTTTTTTCCATATTTTTTAAAATTGATTTTCACATATTTCATTTCATTTAACTTTTATTTATCCTCGAAGAGACCAATTGAGGGGTGACCCTCATTTACAATGACGTCGAGTTCAAACAAATTCAAAGGAAAAACAACAATACATAAACAATATTCAATGCAAATACATCAAATACACAATAACAGGTGAAGAGAAAAACTATTGAAACATTTATACAGTGGTGAAGAGTGGCAGCAATTAAAATAAATGGGTGAGAGTACAATATAGCCTAATTAAAACAGTTACAGGTATAGTTTGGCAAGATTTTAAATTGGTTAAAGGATATGAAGGTATTTAGTTTAATTTGTTGCTGTAAGTTGTTCCAGGAGTCAGGGGCACTGAAGCTAAAAGCTGTCTTTCCCAGCTCAGACCGGGCTTGTGGGACATAAAGCATAAGCATGTCAGTGGGGCGGGTCTGATAAAGCCCATCTGAAATTTGCAGCATTTCTGTTAAATAACGAGGAAGCTTCCCGGTCAAGGCTGTGTTAATAAAAATGTGCCAATGTGCGTCACGTCTCTCTTTAAGGGAGGACCACCCAACCTTTTCATATAAAAGACAATGGTGAGTGTCATAAGCATCTCCTGTGATGGACAGACATGAAAACTGCCTCAATAATCCTTTTCCTACTAAATAAAGGGAAGGTGGTTTTGTTCCTATAAAAATAGCCAATTTTTTGTCGTAAGGCCTTACAAATATTCATCCAGAAATGTCACCCCTCCCTCCCCCCCCCCCCCACCATTCAAGAGTAAAGAGTAAGTATAAAATACAATAGAACATCATAAATAAAGATATATGAACTAAATAAAGACCTACTGTATCACCTGCGATGGGTTATTATCATGACAGCTGCCATTTTCAGTGGAGAACTGGTGGTAGTATATGTACGCTAATTTGGCAGCGTGAAGCATCTCCCTTTGTGGCTCCATTGAACATCAAAGTGTCCTCAGAAGTAGCCTATCCTCCCAATCCATTCACTGCAGCTAGATAAGGAGACGGCCACGAGCTGATAAAAGCACTGACATGTCTCTGCGATTGTAACAGTATGGCTTCCCATGTTGAAAAGCTAGAGTTAACATGTCAAGCGTGAAAATAAGATACCACATCAAAGTAGTAAGTATGTCACCACGTGTGACTATCCTTGGAAACAAGAAAGAGGCATTCACAGGATCAAAAGAAAAAGGGGCGGGGTGGGAATGGTGGGGGGGGGCTCACCTAACTGACCTTGCGCATTGGCTAAATCCACACGTTCTAGCCATGTATTACCAATGGATTGCTCATATCTCTTTGAACTACGGTGAGAAACTTTCCAATTTTCAACATGGATTTTCTGACTTTCTCATGTGATCAAAGCTAATGGCAGCAGCAGATATAGATATGGATTATTCATGTTTATGGATTGTCTTACTTGGCTGATAAGTAAGACAATCCAATGTAACTAAATTCTATAAATTACATTATAGAATTGTCTGTTTTTTTTTTTTTCAGATTGGCCTTTGATGGTTAAGGAGCTTTGTATGGAATAACAGCAACGGGACATCTCGTTATCAGAGTGCCGTACAGCACATTGCTGGCAGCAGGCATAAATGATTTCATTATTAAAGGAGCCAAGCTTCTACGATCGATATATATAAGTGTGAGCACGGCTTCTGTTTAACAATGCACCTCTGTTTTGTGTCTAGACAGTTTAGTTTGTTAACAAGGTTTAGGCAGGATGCGGTGCTATAGCTTGATAGATGGAGCTGTGAAGGTTTTTGGGGGTAACTTATACGCTCTCCTATAGCAGTCTGCCGGCTACAGCAGAAGTGACCCAGACAGGAGCAGAGGGGCTGTGAAACCCAACCCTTTCTCCGTCCATCACCCAAACACCGCTGGGGCTAATATAGTATGTTAATGGGAAGCCTCTGGGGGGTGGAGGGGGAGAGGGTTTTAGGCTTTACACTATTAAAATCAAAAAGAGGTAGGAAAAAACTCAAAATATCTCGGCAATTGTCTAGATTTTAGTTTTTCAGGCGAGCTAAAACTCTTCAGTTTTAAAGCTGTAATGCGTAACTTTTTCATTTAATCAAGAATATCGGCTCCACGGGGGCGCCCTTAGCTCAGTTGGTAAGGCGTACCCCCCCCCGGGCCGGGCCCAGCAGCAGACCCGGGTTCGATTCCCGCCCGCGGTCGTTCTCTGCATGTCACTCCCCTCTCTGCCCCATTTCACCTCTGTCTCTTAACACTATCAATAAAGCATGAAAAATGCCAAAAAATATCTTAAAAAATAATAATAATAATATCAGCTCCACAAAACCCTCTCTGTACTGTATGTGTCTCTATGGCAGCGTTTACAAACTGGTGTCGCCCCCCCGGACACTGGTGCAGGAGCTCAGAAATAATGGAATAATATTATGCAGTTTTTAAACTGTCTAAAAAAAAAGTTCTGAAGATAATAAGTTGGTTTCACTTTTATTTTTGGGAGTCTGATTTAAGTTTCATTACATATAACTGATAAATGATCTCAACATAAGATAATTAGTTGGCTCAAAGGTAGGCAGCTTCCCTTAAAACCTAAGTACTTTTAGTTTTAGGTGCAAACCTCTAAGTCAGAACACTTACCTTGAAATTTTGTAAGTTTTCCCTAACTTTTTACAGTGTAACTCAAGGCCAGCTCGTGAATCCCCCTAGCAGCTCTCTAGGTGCTGTGGAAAACAATAGAGGTTTCATACGCAGTGTAATTGGAAACAGATTTCTCCTGAGGCTTTGTGGGTCTTGCCAGTCAAGCCGATGTGCTCAGACGTGTTCGAACAGGGGCTCACATTGAAACAGGGGACCTTAAATTCAACCATAAAGTAAAAAAAGTAAGTTTGTGATGTTGGGCGCTGAGAACTAATAAAAAATCATTACATTGTATGATGTGGTCCTTACCCACGCACAGGGGATTTCAAGATGACATAATCACCTCCTTATGTGCTGGTTTAGGAGCTCGGCCCTCAGCTGAGGCTAATCAGATGAATAAGGGAAAAGGTTTGGATATCATCACAAAACGTTGCCAGTTGATTATTACAATATATTTAAGAAATATTTGAATAAAAAATGCATTTTTGGCAATATCTAGCTAATTATGCCTAAATTTGCATCTCTGGAATTGCAAAAAAATCTGGATGTTATTTCATTTTTAAACAACATATTTGTGTCCATGATCTGTACTAACCTTTAGAATAGTGCTGAGGGTGATTATGGAAAGTTATGTTAATGTTAGTGCTTTAGCAGTTGAGATGATTGGTTCAGGGTACTGAAAGAGAGAGTACTGTTGAGATAATGACCTTTTAAAGATGGTTGTATAGGAGAAATATACAGACGCAAAAAAAGACCAGGTTTAGTCGAATAGACTACTAAATGTACATTGTGGACTCTTTATTTATACTAATATAAAAGAAGACATGTTATTGATGCAAGATAGCCACACATCTCAGAATTGACGTGTTGGAAAAAATTATGTTTTTGCCTGCTGTATATCGCTTTAAAACTTCAGAATGTATTAGTATTCATCGGATCGCTCATCGACTGAAACTCAATTTCTGACAGCAGAATGTGCCATTTGTTCTTGTTGAGATTGAAAATGTGTCACTCTAAAATGCCTTTCAGAACTGACTAAAAAGAGTGTTATCTATATTTGTACAATGCATTAACAAGACAACAAAGGAATCGGAGAGGCGGTGAGAAGTTGTCAGGATGGAGCGAAAAACGTCGAGGATTTCACACTGTCTTCTACTGTGGCTGTTTGTAAAAGTGTCAACACTTTAGATGCCATAAAACATGTATGGTCGGATGGCAAGTTGTACTAACTAGTAGAAAACAATTTTCTGCCATGCCTCCCTTTCCTTCTCTTCTTATTTTTTTCAAAGTCAAGCCAAAGACATATGGAAGACATACATCAGATTCTAAATGGTGTTTATCTCTGGCCCACAGTGCAGTTAGAACGATAAAATAAAAAATATAGAGTTAGATAAGATAAACAAGATAAACATAAAGGCAAGGCAAGGCAAGTTTATTTATACAGCACAATTCAGACACAAGGCCATTCAAAGTGCTTTACAGGGGCAAGATTAGAATACATAAAACACATTATAAAACATTTAAAAGTGAATAAAAGAAGCAAATAAAATAAAAATCGCAGGTTAAAATGGAAACAAAAAAGTCTTCAGACTCGATTTAAAAGAACTGAGAGTTGCAGCAGACCTCAAGTTTTCTGGGAGTTTGTTCCAGATAGTTGGTGCATAATAACTAAAAGCTGCTTCTCCTTGTTTAGTCCTAACTATGGGGACTGTAAGTAGACCTGTCCCAGACGACCTAAGGGCTCTGGACGGTTCATAACGTATCAGCAGATCAGTAATGTATTTTGGCCCTAAACCATTTAGGGCTTTATAAACCAACATCAGTATTTTGAAATCAATTTTTTGAGTGACAGGAAGCCAGTGTAAAGACCTCAGAACTGGGGTAATGTGATCCACTTTTTTGGTCCTAGTGAGGACTCGAGCAGCAGCGTTCTGAATTAGCTGAAGCTGTCTGATAGATTTTTTTGGAAGGCCTGCAAAGACACTATTACAGTAGTCAAGTCTACTAAAGATAAATGCATGGACAAGTTTTTTCTAAATCTTGCTGAGACATAAGCCCTTTAATTCTTGATGTGTTTTTTAGGTGGTAGTAGACTGATTTATTTATTGATTTAATGTGTTTCTTGAAATTCAAGTCGGAGTCTACAACAACACCAAGATTTCTGGCTTGGGGTGTGGTTTCTAACATAACGGATGTAAGCTGTGCGCTGACTATTAATTGTTCATCTTTGGCACCAAAGACAATTACTTCAGTTTTGTCGTTGTTTAATTCAGTGCTTCTCAAATGGTGGGGCCCCCCTGACAGGGGGGCGGGGGCTGCCTTGATTTCCAACTGACAATTTTATTTTTTATTTATTTTTATTTTGCTACCAAGCTCGATGTGTGCTTGTGTATGGTCATATTCGCGCAAAAGGCTGCGATTTGCAGTAAATAAATGTCCACATGTGTCTCCAAGTGTCTCTGTAGGCTATTTAAAAAGAAATCAAGCAAGTAGACTAATAATAACATAATGAATGATTGGTTATCGCATCACAGAAGGCCTATTGGCCTATAATAATAAAAAAACACCACCTTAACTATGTTTACAGTTTAAATTTTTTTTGAATGAAATGCAAACCTCAGTGAATAATTTGCTCTTGTTTCTCTGTCCTGAGATTCACACAGACTGGGCAGTCTTGTTTAAATGTTACAAATTGAGCTATTAAACTGAACTTTGCATTTTTTTGCTGCAGAAGTTATCTCAGCTAATTTTTGTTATCTAATTTGATAATAAGGTAATTGTATGCAGAATGCTCGTGCCAGAAACTCATACAGTGGTTTTGTACAGATAAATAAATAAATATTAGCAGGTTCTCAATAGTATTTCAATTTAGGGGGGGCGCGAAAAAATTTCTGTCCCCTAGGGGGGGCATGACAGAAAATAATTGAGAAACACTGGTTTAATTGAAGGAAATTTTGGCACATCCAATCATTGATTTGTTCAATGCACTTACTCAGTGCCTGTATCGGACTGTAGTCTCCTGGTGATATGATAAACAATAGTTACATAAGATAAATTCTAAATACTAAGTAATGCAAAGGAATTTGCTGTGCAATATAAAACAGTATATATAAAATGGAATAGAAAGTAAAAAATAGATAAGTTAAAATGAAATGTGCAATGTGATGAAAAATATTTACAATATGCAATCAACTGGATGTATATTTTAAGGCATTTTGATGTATCTTATCTTATGCATCCTGCCTAAATTCACTGCTGGAATAATGTTATGTAAGATCATTTTCATAATCATTCATCATTTTCACCCACTAACAATATTAGAGGAAACATCATTAATCAAGTGGAATGTGATTACATGAAAACAAAATCGATGAGGCGCAACATCAATAGCATAATTCCTTATGATTTATGATTTACTGTCGCGTGAATGAAGAATTACTCCCCCCCCCCCCCTTTTGGACAACCAGAGACACAATTCTACCGCACACTTGATTTAAGTCTTGTTGACGTTTTGATCGAAGGTGCTTTGTGACCATCACCTGGCAAAATATGTCCATCTTTAATTATAACACACAAAAAACTTGAGAGAATAACAGTTTTATGAAAACGGCTTGGCCCGTGGGAGATGTGATAAAGTTTCCAGCAGTTTGTTTCACACTATTTTGGGGCGACTGTGGCTCAGTTGGTAGAGCAGGTCGGCCGATGATCAAAGGGTTGGAGGTTCGATCCCCACCCTGCCACTTGTGTCACAGTTGATGTGTCCTTGGGCAAGACACTTCACCCACCTTGCCTCGTGTGAATATCGATAGTTAGCCTGCTATCGGTGTATGAATGTGTGTGTGTGAATGGTAACGTGGGAAAGGAAAACAGGTCTCCCTTGCAAAAGAGTCTTCGGTCTCAATGGGATATACCTGGTAAAGGTAGGTAAAAAAATAAATAAATAAAAAACTATTCAACTGACGTACAATTGGTGACTGTAACACCCACAGACATGAAACAATACACAAACAAATACGGTGAAGAAAAAAACTGGCAACAACATTGGGTGCGTTTAGTCTGGTAGAAAAATATGTAGGATTGTTGCGAACAGTACAGGGTAAGAATGTTTTTAAAATCAACTCAACGCATTTTTGTGAATACAATGCATTTTGGGATAGGGGAAAGTGGGGTGAGTTGTGCATTTTGGAAGTTGCAAAACCCCTTGTTTCTAGAAAACCGTGGAAGAAATTGGAAATGTGACCACATATTTAAGAAGAGCCATCCATTAGACTCATCCTGTAAAGAAGGGAGACACAAGGAATAAGATATAAGCACATTTAAGCTCAAAAAACTGTGTTTTGCCTTTCAAAGTAAAATTGCCATGATCAAGGTTTTTTGATTATTGTGTCTGAACAATTATAGACACGTTTGAAAACATTTGACACATGTTTTAGTGCTTTGGTATGCTACACTTTGAGTCTATATAGTTAGCACGATGTCAGCCCTAAATTGCTGCATCATGCCTATTATCCAATATTCTGGGGATGGGGTGATTTGTGCGAAATGGCCTAGGTGAGTTATAAGTAAGTAAGTAAGTAAAATGTATTTATAAAAGCACATTTATGACAGTTTGCACTGTCCAAAGTTCTGTACATAGTGCATTCAGTAGGTAAACAATGAAGGTAAAATAACAATAACCAAAATAAAAGACGTAAAGCCCGTAAAAGACGTACATCCACATAAACACAGATAGTAGTGCAGAGGTAAGATAGTTAATGGGGAGGAAACACCAGGGTGTACATATGGGTTTTGAGCCTTGATTTAAAGGCAGAAATGTAGGGGGAATCACATTTGTCAGGTGGCAGTTGGTTCCACAAGCACGGAGCAACTAGTGCAAAGTACATTTCTGAGAGTCGTGCCAGTGGCATGGCTGTATACGCTGGTCACCAAAAGAAAGTGATTGTCTACAGTAGCTCAGAAGAGAGTGACATCTCAATTCCACTTAACGACACCACTGATGAGAGTTCAGATGGCCAGAAAGATGATGATGGTGACTTTGTCATTGTGAGCTTTGCAGGCAAAACCACCTAGATCTGCTAGGCCTTGTTTAAGAAAATTTACCTTCAATCTTTGTCAACTATTTACTTTATTTACTTTAAATACACCTTAAATAAGTGATTGTCTAATGGATTTGTCTTGCATTACAGTTTTTGAGATATATATAAATTGGCACAATTCACCCCACCTTATTTTCTCCAAATGCACAAATCACCCCACGTAGTGGTGGTACGTAGTGGGGTGATTTGTGCGACAAGACAACTTTTTTTCCGAAAGCTATATTTCTTAAACAGTTTATTCCAGATCCAAAGTTTTTATTGCCAGGGATGCACAACATCCTGAAATATATGTACATATTTGAGTTGGAGACATAACTGTCAAGGCCTCACCCTTTCATGCATGAATTATGATATCCTTAGTCTGGATTTTTTTCTCAAGTGATTTTATACTTCTTTAGGCATGAAAAGAAAAAATATAACTTAATTTTTTTTAAACATACATTTTTCAGAGAGTTTTACACATGTCCACTCGGGTGGACTCCATGCATTTTGACTTCTCAATTTTGACCTTATTTATTTAACAAAACAGTGAAAAAAATTATATATTATCTGAAAACTATAAAATAATATATATTTTCAATGCCTGTTCACATATATTAACATATTCCAATACTTCAATCTAATGAAAAAGCGTGGAATAATTTTTTCAATCAAAAACTGTTTTACACATAATGGAATAATCTGGATTTTTTTTTTTTTTTTTACACAAATACTTCAAGTTGCACTCTATTAACATAGATCAATTGATTTAAAATCTAAAAGTTGCAGCAAAGTAAGCTTTTTCAAGCACAACACATCTGCAGTATGTATAATTAGTGGTATTTATTGAAGTCCTTGATGCATGATGTCCAATTTAGTGGACAGGTGATTAAACATAATTTCCTCCCAAAGTAAATTCAATAATTGGAAATTTTAACAACTATATGACTCCTAAGATGTTACTTGATGTTGCCATATTTTTTTTACCTGTCAGGCTCTCCTATTTTAGAAGTATTTACAGGATATTCCTGAGCTACTCAACTTTTCTGCTCCCTGTCGGCCATCTTGGTTTTGACTAATTGTGGCTGCTCTTACAATGGTTGGCCACTGGTTGGCAATGCATTTGATGACACACAAGAGTCCACTGTAGTGGCTGATATGCAACTAGGCGATCTACACCCATGCATATTCAAGAAAACAGCATTTGAATAGCTGTCCACTGTAGTGACCACTATGCGTGAAAGGGTTAAAATCACTTTGAGTAAAAAGTTGCACAACTCACCCCACTTTCCCCTATATTGAAAATAAATATTCACCTTTGACCTAACCACAAAAAAACCATATAATGCTTAACCTTTAAGGATCCTGTACATAGCTTTAGGGCAAGAGTATACCAGCACCATTGCCAGGGTTTGAAGTTATTAGAAATGTCTTCCCTTGGGCCAACCATAACACATAACTACAGAAAAGTAAAAGGGTAACCGGAGAGAGAAATACAAGGGATGAGGATTTTTTTCCCCCATCATGCACTTTGTCAAGAACAAAAGGAAAATACAATTTTGTGAACAAAATCGACAAGTCAAGGATAAAGTCACTCGATAAAGACTTCCTGATCCTGAAAGTTTGTCAATATATTCTTAAAGCTCCCATATTATACACTTTTCGGTACTATTATACACCATATTATATGGTCTTAGTGGTCCCTAATACGTTTTTCTTTAATTGTTTGCTGAAAAAAACTTTCAGATAATTTATTGTACTATGCTGATGTTCAGCTAATCTCACTATGGCCTATTTTTTTTAAAAGAGCTGCTGCTCCCCTCGTAAATATACAATCTTTGAGCTCCCCCCGCCCCCTGTCCGGAAGCGAAGCCAGATACGCCTCGCCCTCTGTCTGTCAGGGCCGTGGACCAATAAGAAATAGGGGTGTGGGCTGCACAGTGGAAGCTTCTGGCTTTCCAGTTTGTGAGGTCAGAAACTGGGAGAATTCTGACTGGAGTATATTGGGGGGGAGGGGTGGGGGTTTCAGAAAGGGGGCGAGTGAGAAAAGGAGAGATTGTTATTTATTTAATATTTTGGCAGTCTCTAGGCACACCGTGGACCCATGGATATGTTAGAACACATTTAAAAAGTGCATTTAGCATAATATGTGACCTTTAACTTTACCACAGTCTTGAACTGTCGAGTTTACTCTGAACATTTCGATTTTTTTTTCCATTTTCGATGGAATCTAATAGAATACTAGAGTGAATCAGATTGTTAGCTGTAAAAAGTCACGAGTTGTCTTTTCTACTTGACTGAGTTGTGCTTGCCGCTGCGGAGCATGGATGCGTTCTTATCAGGTAAACAAAGAAATTCCTGACATGTCGGAGTGACATTCTCCTCTGGACTCAGATAGCATACAGTACATTCTTGAATGTTCCCCTGTTGAATGTATTGAGCCCTGGGGCCTCATTTATAACGGTGTGCGTAGAAACCATCCTAAAACATTGCGTCCGCACAAAGCCAGAAATGTGCTGCGCAAAAAAAAATTCAGATTTATAAAACTGTGCGGCGCACAGTTGCACGCAATCTTCGCTTTATAAATACCCACCTGCGGTGAATTGTGCGCAGACGATCTCCACCCCGTGTCCTCCCACTTCACCTCCCAATTTCATCCCACAATCTACCATACATGGCGAATGCTAAATAGCTCCTGAATATGATGACGCTCTTAATAAGCACGGAATTTTGACTGACATGAGGAAAGAAGGGAGGTAACCGGCTGCAAAGAAAGCGACTAGGAAGGAATAAAGCCCGTGACGTGCATGTGCTGCAGTAACTGTCACACACACACACACACGCGCGCGCGCTTATCACATATCATGATTGGCACAGTCGTTATAGTCTTTGTAAAGCAGTTTCGCCCAACTTTGTGCTGTATGCAATATCACGTATTAGCGTACCTGTAGTATATGTAGTTTATATAACATATGTTGTGACAAGTGAAATAATGCCTATAGTCTATTCGAGAGAATTTTTTATCTCCCGTGAGATCCACACATTTCCAACAACGTCAGATTATAGTTTAATCTTCCAGGGTGAATTGTTATGGGAAAGAGATGCGTGTAATGATTTGCTAAATTCCTAACATGATTTTATCTAACGAAATATACAGTTTTAATTCATATCTGTTGGGCTTAACTTTGTACAAAACTACTTTTTACACACCTCTTAAAATTTGCTCTCCCGCTGGCCACTCACGGAAACACCTCCCGACGTATAGGATATTATTATAAAGTAGCGCTATAATATTCAACGTATAAAATATAACCAAAACATGTAGACCTAGGCTACTTGATAACTAATTCAACCTACATCACAACTGCATGCCATAGACTACAGTAGCCATATATTCGCAACTAGGCCTATAGGTAAGCTTATACATTTTATTGACTAAATATATTGGGTGCCAAACATCATTTGTCTGTGTTTTTCTGATGACAGAGCTTTATTTCGTGGTGTTGCCATTGAGTGTCGCTGATTCCCCGAGTGAGGAAAACCTTGCGGTAGCTCTACGCATGGTCGAAGGTTGGCGTAGGAATACGCACACTTCTCCGCAAATAATGTCTTTATAAATACCAACGTTTGCCATCGCACATTTTCCCGCAAATTTCTTCCCGTCTACGCAAGGTTTTCGTGCGCCGCAAGCTTTATAAATGAGGCCCCTGGTCTTGATCTGCTCTGACCTGCAGTTATCTGTCCTCTTCGGAGGGCTCGTTTTTCACACAAGACAACATCGCTTACAGTCTTAAATCTCCAGTAATTTTTTTTTTTTTTTACTTTTATTTTAGTGGTTTTATGTTTTTTTTACATATGGACAAAAAACAAACAAAAAAAAACAGAATAAGTAAACACATATACATACACAACACCCAACCCCCTCTCCCGTCCCCCCTCCCTCACATAAAAAGACAAGGAATACAGAAAAAAAGTGAAATAAATAACTAAGACAAAATGATTAAGAAAATCTCCAGTCATTTTTCAGAAAAAAAACAAGTAACAGTTGGTTCGCCTGCCTTCTAAGTTCTAGATTATTTGCTCCTATGTAATACCAATAAACAACTTGTAATTTTCAGCGATCAAGCACTAATTAAAACCGACTTGTTCTGAAAAAGGCCAATAGATTCTACACACTGTACCTTTAACTTGGATTGGAGATTCCGGCGTGTTATGCTAGTAGCGGCTAAGGTGGCATGGAGTCTCAATTTGAAGATATGGTGGACGTACAGAGATCTAGCTAAATCCAGATAGCATTTTTTTCTCAGAGTTTTCTCAAGTCAACCATCGCTTACAGTCTTACATCTCCAGTCATTCCTCAGAAGAACAACCCAGGAACAGCTGGGAGCCGGCCCTGGATGTGACACAATGACCTATGCACCCCCTCCACCACAGTGTCCTCTGTCTTTTAAACTCTGACAGTAACTGTACTGTCAAACAGGGAGGGGGGGGGAGATCGATAGTACTGTTAGGGCAGGACGGATGACTCAGCCTGCAGTGGATGTGCTCCGTGCACTTGGAGTGAAGCGCCGGTCGATTTGTCTTTCTTTGGGGCTGGTTATCAATCTCATTTGGCTCTGAACCTAAAACCCAGACAGCAGGAGAGAGACTTTTAACCCTGTGGGGAAATTACTAACTGTAGGCTTACGTGTTCCGCCCAAGACACATTAATTGCCCATCACCGAAGGAGGACACACTGGCAGAGTGACTGACCCTGTGTTCCAATCCCCATATACTTCCCTGCTTTTTAGTATGGTAGAACAAGATTTAGGATGTCCCAATACATGTGGTCAAATGCAGCATGCTTAAACATATCCGGATGCCCCTACTACAAAAAGTATGCGATTTGGAATGAAGCCTATGTGAGGACACATTTAAGGGCAAAGTGACTGTGTTTTTCTCTCACCCATCACATGTCATCACTATGCTCCAGAGTAAACAGCCAGTGACTGTCCTTCCCCCTCCACCAAGCCACAACTGGGATCCAGCAAAACATGTCAACACTGATGGATCGTCAGATACGCCGAGTTGTCACAGCTCTTCTCACCTCCTGACCTAATTCTTCATGACACGCCAAACACATTAGCTTTGCTGTCTGTTAAAATGCCAATTATGAGGCTACCATGAGTGATGAGTACAAGTAAGTGAATATATAGAGTATATACTGTACGTATGTACTGTATACTGTGTATAGTGTGTACGCTCTGAAAAAAAAAATCCAGTGTTAATACACAGCCTAGGCTCTGTAAACTGGTAAGTAAACAAAGGGGCCAATTGTAGTACACACAAAGCATGGACAGGTAGTGGATCACTTCACTCATTTTCATAAAGTCATTTTGACAACAAGCATTCTCCAGAATTGTCCAACTTTAACCGATACTGAACCCATAGACATCACTTGAGGCTACTTCACACAGCCCGCGAACCCTTCCTCTGGAGATACTTAAGGCTTTTACAACTTTTTCTCAAATGCATCTGTACTCCCCAACACCTGAAAACAGACGTTGACTCACTTTTGGAGTCCAATTGGGTCACATGCAACCATTTATAGGTCAGTCTTTTCTGACCTGTACATGTTGTTATAATGTTTTATAGTCATGTTAAACGATACCAAAGTGTCAAATAATAACGTACATGCATTTAGACGTATTCCCTGAGGCTAAACTGCAATACCAGTGTGAACCTGATAAATAGCATAACCAGCAACAGAAGACAGTCCTTGTCAAAAAAGAACACAACCGGTAGTGGAAGTAAAAACCTTGATGCCACGCGTCCTGTGCTTCCCTCCATCGTACCCTACTGTCAACGTTATTGTCAATTTCCGCAATATGTGCAGAGGAATCCAAAATACGTTTCTCTCTGAGAAGTACAAAAGGCTAAAAAATTATAAGTAATATATACTGTATACAATATATAATTCTACATAGTGCAAAACCATATATCAACCTAAGAAGTAAAGATTTATTGCTTTGCCCATCTGTCTGTCCAGGGCCTGGGAGTGTCCTCATCTAAGCCTGGCATTGGAAAGTGTCTTGGTGCAGACAGCTCATCAGGATGAGTGGCATACAGGGTGCAGCCTGAAGGTGAAACATTGCATATCAAAGCTTATAGAGTAATTACTCATGCAGAATATACAGCTGCCCACACTCATATCCAGCCTGGCAAACGGCATGTAATTGGAGATGTGCTGCTGAGGGTATATTCTGACAGCAAAGAGCCATAAAAGCAGGTCTGGCAGAACAAAAGCATTCTATAAACCATAAATAACCCTTTTATTTTAATATGAAGGTGGTCCTGAATGAACAGTAAATGTCAACCAAAAAAATTGCCAAACCCCTGTGGACGGATTGTTGAATTGCTTACACCCTTAAGAAGATCATAGGTCACAATTTAGAAGATCATGCAGAACAATGGAGTACCATTTGTGTGTCAACTGTGGTTGTGGTCGGTTAAGCAAACATCACCATTGATAGTCTCAAAATTGCCACTTTTTATACTACAATCTCAACACTGGTAGGATAGAAACCTTCTCAACTGTGGCCATGTTTAGTAATGCTCTCCTTTGGCAAAATTGGGTTTATTTCAAGCCAGCACTGCCACCTATCTACATGTGCACATTAGGCAAGGACATCTTCTTAATCCGCCAGTAAGACACATATTACAAATGTGAAATATGCACTTTAAGGCGTACAGTAGGTAGCTCTAACAGCGAGAGCTTTGTAGGAACCAGCATCCAGTGGTTATACAAGCACTTCACATTAATCTGCATGTCATTCTGAAATAAACGGTTCTGCAAGCTTGTTGACATTGTGACGACTCGCACTCTCGGATGCTAACCAGACACTATTCCATCCCAGGGCCGGCGCTAGCCAGGGGCCAGGGTGGGCCGTGCCCACCCAGATGTGGGCTGTGCCCACCCAATAAAAAAAAAAATAAAAAAAAATTTTTTTTTTTAGGTGGAAGAACTATCGGAACTATCGGACGGACCTGTTCATTCGCTGTCCAAGAAAATGTCAAATAAAATTCAGACAATTAATTAATACTAAAGAATATACCATTACCATGCATTGCTTCTAATTGTATTATTGGGTGGGCACTGGGCAGGACAGCCTGCCTCCAAGTTACCCACCCGCTTATAGTGGTCACTGGTCAGCAGAGCTGGCCCGAGGCATAAGCGAATGAGCGGTTGCTTAGGGTCCTGACTGCCAGGGGGGCCCCCCTCAATTTTCTTTTTTAAGTTTGTGTGTTTGATATCAACATCATATTATGTAAATGTAAATTATCATACAATAAAAGTAGTACAATGTTTTGGTAGATAGTTAATAGCTTAATAATTGAATCAGTTCATCTGGGAGGTAATCCGAGGTTAACTGATCACGTCACGTTCAAGTCCATGGCATGCACAGTGTGTATTGAGTTTATTTAAAAATATTTGAAAATGGGGCTGCCCTCAGTTGCCCATGCACTGTGTATACTATAGTCTATAGCCTATTTCAGCCTCGTCTGTGGAAAAAAAGATAACTGGACAACAGAGTTATTCTGCTTCGTTCCTCTCACTGCATTTAAATTGATTCATTATATTACAGAAAAATATGTCCCGTAAAAGAAAAAGTGCACCAAGCCCATCCCAGACTGCATAATATTTTATTTCAAATTTATATTTATATGGAAAATCCATGTGTCTTTCTTCAATAGCTTCTAATTCATCCGACCCAGTGTCTCCAAATTTTTTGTTCACACAAAATTCCTCAGATTTAGCCTCTTAATTTTCCTCTCAAAGTGCACCAGATTCATGCATTTCACTTTAAAAAGGCAAAAAAAAATCTCCCCGGGGGTCATCCCCCGGACCCTCCTAGCAGGGTCGTGACCTCGGCTGGCTACTATTTTCACCCAGCTGGACATCGGAGGCAATAGTGGAAAGACTATACATCTATATAGTGTGTATAGTCCAGCATGATTGACTATCTCCACACCTGGTCAGTCAAGAGGTAGTTAGCTCACGTGACACAGCCTCCATGACCACTTGTCCCCATGCATCTAGCGCCCCTCCAGGCCTGGAACATCCATTACCATAAAAACTCACCCAATCCCAGTATATCAGTCTGTCAGATCTTCATTCCCTCCACATAGATCATACAGGTCACGCCACAGACCTTTTGGGATTACAAGTAATTTAAAATCTGTACCTATTATGTGTAATAGGTCAATTGTGTTGGACCACCCCGCTGTTGATAACCCGGACATGAGCTTATCAAAGCTAAACTCACCAAACATCCTCAAATCAAGAAAGGGTTTGGGTTTTCTTCATTTAAATATCAGAAGTTTGCTTCAGCACAATAAACTGGACCATGTTAAGATCTTGGTGTCTCGGGCTGACCCAGATGTCTTGGTTCTGACTGAATCATGGCTGAAGAGCAGTACACATGACTCTATGGTGGCAATAAATGACTATAATTTATTCAGAATAGACAGGACCACACGGGTTGGGGGAGTGGCTGTCTACGTTAAATCACATTATTCTGTAACATTATTACATGCTGTCTCTGTTCGTAGCTGCTTTGAATTTATTGCACTGGAATTGTCTTTATCATCCAATGATTGTTTTGTTGTAATTGGTGTGTACAGGCCCCGTCAGCGGTGACTAGCACCTTGATTAAGCTAGCACACTTAATCTCTCCATATATAAATAGAGAAGTCATTGTGATGGGTGATTTTAACATTGACTGGCTTTCTGATGCCTCTGAACCCTTCAAAGAAATCTGTAGCAACCTAAATCTTACACAATTAATAACTGAGCCTACAAGACCCAACCTAAAAAACCCAGTTAAATCAACTTTGATTGATTTAATATTATCAAACCAAATCAATAAAATAGTTTCTGCTGGTGTCTTTGACCTTGGGATCAGTGATCACTGCCCGGTGGCCTGTATTAGAAGTATTCATCTTAAAAAATCTCAACCCAAAATCATCATTAAGCGTAATTTTAAATGTTTTAACGAGCAAGCATTTTTAAATGAACTCTATCAAAGTGATATTCATCTCACAAGTGAAATATCTGATGTGGAATTGGCCTTAGAATTTTTCACCAATACTTTCTCCTCCATTTTGAACAAGCATGCACCCCTTAAAAAGCACAGAGTAAAAAATAGATCAAACCCCTGATTCACAAATGAATTGTCCGATGTATTTGCAGAGAGAAATAAAGCATGGTCCCTAGCTAGACGCTCTGGTGAAAACTCTAAGTGGACTGCTTTCAGACAAATCAGAAATAGGTGCATATCCATGGTTAGGAAAGCTAAATCAGATTACTACCTCGAACTAATTTCCAACTGCTACTCCAACCCTGCACTATTTTGGAAGGCTGTGAATTATAACAAAAATAATTCTTGCACTATTCCCAGTCAGTTAAAAATAAATGATCAGACTTTAAATGATCAGAAAGAAATTGGTTTAGCTTTCAATAAACACTTTATAGCTGCTGGTAAAATCTTTCACAATGGAGTATCTACGCCTTCCACCACCAGAAATAAAAATAGCATGCCACCTGTCTCTAAAACTCCTCTTTTCAGCCTTGTTCAAGTTCCAACAAGTATTGTTGTAGATGCGCTTCTTGCCATCAACCCCAGGAAATACATGGGAGAGGACAATTTGGACCCATTTTCAATAAATCTCTCTGCACTTATCATATCAAAACAAATAACCCATATTTTTAATCTTTCCATCTCCTCTGGTATTGTTCCTAAAGTCTGGAAAAAAGCTCACGTCATTCCATTACATAAAGGGGGTGACAAAAGTGATCTCAATAATTACAGGCCAATTTCCAAACTCCCATGCCTGGCAAAAATTCTAGAATCAGTCATTAATACTCAGCTGAAAACCTTTTTATCCAGTGCTTCCATTTTGAGTCCATTTCAATCTGGTTTTAGGGCAGGCCACAGTACCGTATCTGCTGTCACTTTGGTCTTAGACAATATTGTTACAGCTATCGACAAAAAAATGCACTGTGCAGCACTTTTTGTTGATCTGTCAAAAGCTTTTGATACTTTAGATCACCATTTGCTTTTAGAGAGGCTGCATGAAATTGGTTTTGACTATTCTACATGTAGCTGGTTTAGGGACTATCTCTCTGACAGACAGCAGTCAGTAAAACTGGGAAGCTACCAAACTGAGTTTTTAACAGTTACAAATGGTGTTCCGCAGGGCTCAATTTTAGGTCCAGTCCTATTCACAATTTACATCAATAACATTGTTTCATCACTACAAAACTGCCATGCCCATTTGTATGCGGACGACACTGTATTGTATTGCATTTCTGATTCAGTGCAACAATCTGTTCAGAACCTACAGAGCTCTTTTAACACCCGGCAGAACTGTCTAGTGGATCTCAGGCTTGTCCTTAATACAGAAAAAACAAAATATATGTGTTTTTCCAGAGCAAGAATTACACATTTTAATGATCTTATTATTCACACAAATAATGGATCTCATATTGAAAGAGTCACTGAATATAAATATCTTGGCATCTGGATAGATGAAAAACTCTCTTTTACATTTCACATAAAAAATCTTGTCTATCGTCTGCGACAAAAGATTGGATATTTTTATAGGAATAAAGCCACCTTCCCGTTGTTTAGTAGGAAAAGGATTTTTGAGGCAGTTTTTATGTCTGTCCTTGATTACGGTGATGTGGTTTATCGGCATGCATCTCGTTCATGCCTTAAACTCCTAGACTCTGTATTTCACTCTGCTTTGAGATTCATTACAGGAGATGCTTATGATACACACCATTGTGTTTTATATGAAAAGGTTGGGTGGTCCTCCCTTAAGGAGAGACGTGATGCACATTGGCATATTTTTATATATAAAGCTCTGACTGGAAAGCTACCACTCTATCTGACAGAAATGCTGCTTATTTCAGATGGGCTTTATCAAACCCGCTCAACTGACATGATCATGTTATATGTCCCCTATGCCCGGTCTGAGCTTGGTAAAACCGCTTTTAGCCATAGTGCCCCTGACTCCTGGAACAGCCTACAACATACAATTAAAATAAATACACTCATAACTGTTAACCAATTTAAAAGTATTATTTTGAATCAACCCCTCTACACTTGTAACTGTTTTAATTAGGCTATTATCTCTTTCATTCAATTGATCTGACTGTTTTAAATTGTTGTTGTCTGTGTGTGTGTGTGTGTGTGTGTGTGTGTGTGTGTGTGTGTGTGTGTGTGTAAACTTGTTATGTATTCTCATTGTATATTGTGTATCTGTACAAACTCGACGTCATTGTAAAAGAGGGTCACCCCTCAATTGATCTTTCGAGGTTAAATAAAGGAAAATGAATGAATGAAATGAAAATAGTATATAGCTCTGGACTACCACCATCCAGGTTGCCCAGTCCCAAAGCTTTCTCTTCAATCAGCTCAGGCTGCCTACAGTTAATACTGCGATTAAAAAAAAAAGATACATTATGTTGTATATAATGTACTGTATATTATATGTTATTCATAAAAATTTTGGAAAAAAAACATCCAAGAATCAAATTTCCCACACAGCAACACTCAAAGTTTATTTGCATATTGTGTTCTACACAATTCACAGTAAATGTGCCAAAAAGCAGACGCAGATATCTTACAAGGGCAAAACATTTCGGCTCGCGTACTCTGCGCGCGCACGCATCTTCGGTCTCCCTGCCCAGTGTGCCCACCCAAAATTTCTACAGGCCCACCCAAGTCTGACTTTCTAGAACCGGGCCTGTTCCATCCTCTCCTCTACCAAATGTTCCCCTTGTGTGGAGCAGTTACTCCATCAGGGCATATTATTCATCTGAACGTACAAGCAATTTACCTTCTTCTGTTTTGTGCTCTTCAGCTCTCTCTATTTCCTCAAAGGTCAGCCCTGTCTACCATAATGTACGCATCATAGTTAACCTAAGGTGAACTCTACAACGATTAACTTCACCTCTATGAGCGACACCAGTGACCTTATTGAAATGACTTGATTTTGTCATGATACTTGCTGTTTAACCTTAGATCTTAGACTTAGTTTTCCAGGATTTCAGTGTCTTGGCCCTGGACACTTGAGCAGTGTCAGTTGTCTTTGGTTAAAAGCCCGGTAAACCCCTGACTACACTGTAAATTCTCCCTCCTGATGACAGTTGACATTTTTATGGCAACATTCACCCTCAGGAGGACGCATAATGCCATGAGATGTGAGCAGAACAATCTGCCTCGCGGTCTGTTTCACTTAGCCCTCAAACTCTAAATGTCATCATTTGCATAAATCAGCAGGTCATTTGTCATCACATCCGATAATCCAATTCAGTTGGGATACCCTGCCAACACTTTTCATCTTTATGGACGAAGAATTGATTACCCACGCAAAATGTTTTACAGCTAAACCCTCCCTAACACTTGTGCAATGACAGTTCTTTGGAGCTTAGAGCAGTGGTGTGTAAAGAATACCTGAAAACCATACTAGAGTAAGAGTAAAGATACCTTGTAATACAAATTTACAAGTTACAATTCACCTATGATACTTTAGTAAAAGTACAAAACTATCAGATTTTTTAAGTATTTAAGTATCGAGAGTATGTAGCTGGTATGCAATGCTCAAAGATGCACTATTGGTGGAGGAAGTATTAATATCCTTAAATAAAGGTACAAATACTCAACTTTAAAAATACTCTGGAACAAGTAAAGGTACTGCCTGAATGTGTTACCAATGTGGAAGTATATCAATAATCAAGAAAATGTGCTTTACAGTTTTGAAATGACTCATCAGAAAAGTGGATTTTTTTTGTCAGTGTTCGCTATAGCCTGCTTACTTACTTACTTATCATATAAACTCCTCGTAAGTTTTTTTGCACAACAAACTTAATTCATAAAGTAACTGGTAACTTTAGTTATCAGATCAATGTAGTGGATTAAAAGGTAGAATATTCCCCTCTTAATTGTAGTGGAGTAGAAGTAGAAAGTAGCACAGAAAGAAAAGATTCAAGTACAAGAGCCTCAAACTTGTATCCTCCTGTTATCCTCAAATATTACTAACACACATATTTGCCTCCAGAAAATTATTTACAGAAAGTTGTTGACCAAGTTTTTGTATCAGGCACTTTGTTTATTTGTTAAATACATAAATAACCCCTTGATGATGAAAACTATCAGTGAGTTGACATGTTCTCTAGTGCCACCATCACCATACAACATATTGTACTTGAGATGATCATTTTAGAGAGGAAGGCATTTGTCCTTGGGAAGACTTGGATGTGATCAACTCGCAAGCCTACATTGGCTTCCTCATTATGGCGGGAATTCACCCCAAAAGTATATGTATCAACTCAAAAGTATCAACTCTGCACCTGCAGGTGTGGGGATGTTAGGTCACACACACACACACACACACAAAACACACACACACACACACACACACACACACACACACACACAGACATGTTTTACCCAGCTAAAACAGCTTGGGGTCAAATTCACCCCTGAGGAACACCAATGCGTGCAATATGTGTTCAGCGCATTGAAAAGTATAGTATAGTATAGTAGATTTTATTTGGACATGGACATGACAATGTCATTGGACGAACCAGATGCATTGTTTACAGTGTGTTAGCATAAATGCTAGTTTACAACACCTGTCCACAGGAGGCTTTTTAAAAACAACAAAATAAACTAAACAAAACAGAAACAAGATCAAATACTGATAAAAAACTGATAATTAAAAGAGTAAAAATGCAGAATACAATAGAGTACAGAGCAGCAATATAATGAGTCAATATATATAGGCTACGTAGAGTAAAACAAAGGCAGCATGATCAAACAATAAACCAGTTGTAAATTATTTGAGTGAGCACTGTTGATTTGATTTGAGCCGTTGTTTAAGTTCTCTGTTAAAAGTGTTGCCATTAGTCTCTAGTTTTAGACTAGTGGGCAAGAGGTTCCACAGTTTTGCCCCCTTTGCAGAGAAAACAGACGGACCAAAAGATGTCTTGTGCATTGGAACAAGACAATCACCATTGATGGAGGCTCGTGTATTTGCCCGACGAGAGCTCTGACGTCTGATGGCCAATTCAGACAACAGTGGTGACACATGGTTATTTACACACTTGAAAAACAATTTAAGATTACTCAAATTAATAAAGTTATCAAAGGTGAGAAGGTTGTGTTTTTTTAGAATGCCACAGTGATGCCATCTCATGGGTTTCCGGTCCATGACTTTTATTGTCTGTTTGTATATTGAAAAGATAGGTTTTAATGTGGTAGAAGAAGTTTGTGACCATGATGTGATACAGTATGACAAATGAGAAAAAATCATAGCGTGCATAAATAATTTGGCCGTTTTACATGACAAGTCCCTTCGTATGAAACGGAAACAGTTTAGATTTAGTTTGACCTTCTTTGCAACATACTTAACCTGCGTAACAAATTTTAAATTCTTATCCAGGATGATGCCCAGATATTTTACTTCATTTACTGATTCAATTAATTCATTTTTGATCCGTACCTCAAAAACATCGGTGACAGGTCTATTACGGATGGAGAAGCACATAGAGACGGTTTTCTTCACATTAATGGTCAACTGAGACAGCTCAAGCCATTTGGAGATGGTAAATGGTAAATGGACTTGTATAGCGCTATATCTCCGTTATTCACAGACTCAGAGCGCTTTACACATTGTTTTTTTGTACACATTCACCCAGTCACACACACATTCATACACCGATAGCAGCAGCTACCACGCAGGGTAGGCTTTAGCACTACGGTGCTAAGCTAACTAAGCTAACTATCGGGAGCAATTTGGGGTTCAGTGTCTTGCCCAGGGACACTTCGACATGTGGCGGGGAGACGGGGGATCGAACCTCCGACCCTGCACACCAGAGGCGAGCTCCCTACCCACTAGATGCTGAGTAATGCTTGTGTCAGGTGCTCACCTGCTAAGCTGGGTGTTATACTGGACACATGGATAACAGTGTCATCAGCATACATTTGACAGTTGGACCCCGGACAGCAGTTTGGTAGGTCATTGATATGAAAAGATTTCATGATGATAATTTTATGGTTAATAAGTTGTCCCCATCAAATTAGGAAAAGCCATGAAATACGAAGCAAAAAAAAAGTCAACTATTATTTTTTGAATGATAAACATTGAATGGGTTCAAAATTGACCCCAAGGATAATAGGAGGGTTAAGCACAATACTTGAGCCAGTGGGCAGCAGTTGAGGAGAGCATCTCTTACTCGCTTTTTGACCGAGTACAGCAGTCCATTGATGGGGGTTGAGAATCAGAGATTGGCGGTGAACCTGGTCATCTATCACTCTCATCACAAGCCTCCTTATCCCAGGCATGGGAAAAGCTTGGATCAGAAGCCTCAATAAATCTGATGTTATCTGCGTTAACAAGGCGTGAAAGCCATTTTTAGTCAAGTTTATTTACGGCAGTGTGTCAGTTGTGGTTTCACACTATAGTGTTCAAAATCCCTCTGAGGAGTTATTCCCAACCCCTCTACGATAAGGTTTACTGAGAATGTTTGATCTTAAGTTAGACCTTATCTTCAGTTAACAGCCAGCATATTAAGACCTCTAGGCTTTCCATCTGACCAGACATGAATCATGGAATAGATCAATTAGAAGCAGCAGTCACAACAAAGCCTCAAAAGAGTTTGTGGATGGCGATTAAACCTTTTTTTATTAGACTGAATATTCTTAGAAATGCTCTAGCTTATTGTTGAGTTAATGGTAAATTGGACTGCAATTATTTAGCACTTTTCTACTTTAATGGAGACAGCCTTGTGAATTCGCCTCTCGGGAGCATTTGAGGTTCAGTGTGTAGTGTATTGAGGAGACGCGGACAGGTTGAGCCAGGGATCGAACTCTGTGATAATTAGACAACTCACTCAACATTCTGTGGCTGTGGCTCAGAGTGAACTTTAAACTTGCCCTTGTTGTTCAAAGACTTATTCAGTCCTTTAATGCGTGTTATAGGAAAACAGCGACCATATCCGCAAGCCATATTGATGTTGTACTCCATTAGATTTTCCATCTAGTTAATTTTTATGTTATGTTCCTTTCTATCAAACAGTGAGTTAAAACAATGTTGTTTGAGCATATAGAAGTGTCGAATTCTGACCTGTGCCTCTGGACTTTTGTTTTTGTTTTTTGCTTTTATAATACATGATCCTAAGTCTCTAGTCTCCAAAAATAATTCACATTCGTTTAAGCTCTAAAACTCGTTTCGACGTCTGACAGAGTTTGGAATTTTTTCATCTGTAGCTGCATCACCTCGCTCGCTGTTGCGGTTCACACAGGCAGCGTCTCACTGCTGCTTCTAAAAGCCCTGACTTTCTAGAGTTTTCCTTTGATAATCCCCATTAATATGATAATGTTTCATGTCATTTTATGCTACATTTAATTAATATTATTTCTTGACAGAAATCTGTGTTCCCAATTGGATGAAAAACATTAATTAAAAACTAGAAAATCCCGCGGAGATTTTGAAAGTACGGGCCGCCCGTGTAAATCGGGGAAGAAAAAAAATCACGGCCGACCCCTATGGTCCGAGAGGCTTTATCGTAGAGCAACACGAGCTGTACATGTCTAACACATGATAAGTCAATTAGAGTCAGGGGGAAAGGGGCGTGGCCTGTCAAACATATCATTTTTGAATGATGGTTTTTGCATTTGTGGCGCCCCCTATGGGTTAATCTAGACACGCTTGCAGGGACATGCTACCACATGTCTTCTGCACATATCCTGCAAGTTTTATGATGATAGGACCTATGGTCAATGAGTTATGGCCAATTTGTAGATAAGCCCCGCCCCTGCGTAAACGTTTTGGTCAATGCTGGCCATGTTTTCCAAGCTAGCCTACTAATATTTTTTGCAGACGTGCGTCATAGTCCCCCGGGGCTTCGTGAGAAATTTGTTGTTGATAAAGTGAAATTAAAGAAAGTTGTGGTTAAAACCCTGTTTTTCAGTTTATGCTAATTAGCGGAAAATATTGCCTGAAGGACTTTTATGGTCCCAGAGGCTTTTTTGTAGAGCACCGTAACATACACCTGTGTGAGAAATGTCAAGTCAATCGGACTTACGGTGTGCGGGGCGTGGCCTCTCAAACTTTCTTCAGTCGTTGCTTAATAACAGCGCCCCCTAGCGGAACTTCTGAAAACTGTCCGAGAGGCTATATTGTAGAGTACCATGAGCTGTACAAGTGTAATCAATTTCAAGTCAATTAGAGTCAGGTGACATTTGTGGCGCCCCCTATGGGTTAATCTCGATAAGCTTCGAGGGACATGCTACCACATGACTTCTGCACATACCCAGCAAGTTTCATGATGATAGGACCTATGGTTAAGGAGTTATGGCCAATGTGTTAATAAGCCCCGCCCCTGCGTAAACGTTTTGGGCAATGGCGGCGAAAAAAAATAATCATGGCTGATCCCTATTGTCCGAGAGGCTATATTGTAGAGCACCATGAGCTGTACATGTGTAAGAAATTTCAAGTCAATCTGAGTCAGGGGGCATTTGTGGCGCCCCCTATGGGTTACTCTCGATAAGCTTCGAGGGACATGCTACCACATGACTTCTGCACATACCCAGCAAGTTTGATGATGATAGGACCTATGGTTAAGGAGTTATGGCCAATTTGTGGATAGGCCCCGCCCCTGCGTAAACTTTCTGGTCAATGGCGGCCATGTTTTTCAAGTTGTCCTACTAATCTTTTACGGGTATGTTTATTGTAGTCCCCCGAAGCTTCACGAGAAATTTGGTGTTGATACAGTGAAATTGCAGAAAGTCGTGGATAACACCCTGTTTTTCAGTTTATGCTAATTATCGGGAAATATTCCCTAAAGAATTTTTATGGTCCCAGAGGCTTTTTTGTAGAGCACCCTAACATACACCTGTGTGAGAAATTTCAAGTCAATCGGAGTTACGGTGTGCGGGGCTGGCCTCTCAAAGTTCTTTCAGTCAGGACTTCATAACAGCGCCCCCTAGCGGAAATTCAAAAACTGTATAATAGTACACCAGTGGGGACGCACGTTGTGCGAAATTTTTGCGTTTCTACGTGCAACGGTGTGGGAGGAGAAGCAGCTAGAAATGTGAGGAAGAAGTCAGAAGAAGTCAGAAGAATAAGTATGGTGGAGAGTAATAATTACGGCTCCCCGTAAACTGTGAGCCCGTACTTAATAAAAAGCTTTTCTTTTTTTTGTGTGCCTGGAAGGTTTTACTTTGACACCCTAGAAATGGTGAAACTTAAGTGAATGCTTGTGGTTTGATGCCAACATAAAGGTAAACTGCTTATATCTCTTTCTGTTAAAGCAGAGAAAAAATAGAAAAGAAATAGGCGATCCTGCCGAGGTGAAGTGGTGCATCGCTGCCAAAGTGCTTGGGCAGCATGCTGTGTGGCTACTCTAATCTGGTAACAAGGTCGCAGGAATAAAAGGCTGATGCAGACGTGCAGTAGACACGGGATGTGTGTGGCCTGGGCATGAGGCTAAACTTTCTCTCAGCAGCGTTGGGAATAAGTCCTCAGAGGAAACCCTTAGCTTATAACTTCTAGTGGTGAGATTGTTTGTGAATACAGCCCCAGATCAATACATTCTCAAATAGCCTTAATCTATAACAATGATTGGCATGGTTATATTTCTTTAGAAAAAAATTGTCAAGGCTTTAGACAATACTCACATCTCCATATAAACTATACATTGTTGTTTCTTGCTTTAATCACGTTGTCCCTCCCATCACTTACAATAAAGCACATTATAGGATCTCTTAAAGGTCTGTACTCACAGGGGGAATGTTCACAGCAAAGCAAACTTGTTTCTCGGCACATATTGGCACCTGATAATTGTTTCCAGATAGACTTGAAAAATGACCAACCTATCCTTTAATCCTCCTTCTGGAAGAGTTTTTTTTTAAACTTGAAGCTGATCAGATCTGTATAGTTATAATCTGTATTTTTTTGTATATTTTATGGACAAAAACAAACCTTCAATAGCCATAATAGAGATATGAGGCAGTTTACCACTGCTAACCTTGTTCATTCTATGTTTAAAATAGAAATACATTTGACACCAGTGCATGAATAAAGCATTTTCAGAAGACACCAGCACAGCTTTTTTTTTAGGTAAACTGCATCCCTCATTTCAGTTTTTTCATGGTTTGGAATATGACGCTGCATTTTCTGTTTCTCGACCTTCCTGAAACACACGCACGCACGCACGCACACGCACGCACGCACGCACGCACACACACACACACACACACACACACACACACACACACACACACACACACACACACACACACACACACAAACACAGGTTGCCATTGGCCTCCCTCTAATGACAGGGTGTGTAGTTGGCAGAGGGCAATGAATGAAAAGGTGCAAGTTGTGATTTTCTGAGATGGGTCCAAGTCGTGTGGAGTTGTGTGTGTGTTGTGTGTGTGTGTGTGTGTGTGTGTGTGTGTGTGGTGTGTGTGTTTGTGTGTGTAAATGTGTGGTTGTGGAAGAGGTGGGGTGGTGGGTGGGGATTCTGCAGGCGGTTGCACTTGGTTTCCCTTCAAAACAACAACACTGGTCCCTGGCATTTCAGTGTTATTAGGTGGAGAAAAATATGTTGTCACAGATTCTATTTCAGACCTCCACAGTAATAGGACTGCATTGCTGTACTGTTTTTTTATGTCAGTGTCTTGCTCAAGGACACTCATACAGGTGGACCAAAGGAGCCATGATTTAAACCACATCAACCCTCTCTCCCACCTTAGCCACAGCCACCCCCAGACCATGAGAAATGGCTGGGGTCTTAGCTCTAAAATGAGCCTGGACCCATAACTGTTCTAAGGCGGCACACTGCAGGTGAATTGGGTTAAAGAATTGAACAGATAGATATCATTGTGGAATTTTGCTAGCTAATTACTTACATAGAAACTATTATATTTTGTTTTGCAACTTTTTCAGAAATATGCTTATTTGTCGATATCTAACTAATTATGCATACATTTACATATTTAAAAAAATAAAACAAATCTAGATATTAGATAAAGCCAGATTTATAATCTTTATTCCAATTTTGCAATCGGTGTCCCAAGTTTTTACTGAACACATTTTGGATAAAGACTTTTTTTTTTTTTTTTTTAAGAATGAATAGCATTTTTGGCATGTTTTAAAGAGAGAAAGGTATCATAAATCAGAAAATGACCAACATATTTACAAATCCTTCTGCAAATAACCTTCCGAATAGTGTTAAGAATGTTAAGGTTTAGTTGATGTAAGTGCTTTAAAAGTAGAGACTGTTGGTCAGAGTATTGAGCAAAACTAATGTTGAGATAAAGGCCCTTAAAGATGGCTTTATAGGAGAAATATACAGACGCAAATAGACAAGGTTTAGTCAAATAAACATCTAATTGTACATTTTGGACATTTGATTTGTTACCAGTATGAAGGGACACATGGTATGGAAGCAAAATAGCAAAAATCTATAAATGGAGGAGTGAAAACAACGACTTGGCCTGCCGTGTCTTGCCTTAAGGGGCATATCTCAAGTACCTCTTGTACAAATGGGAAGATGGGGGAACCAATAGATGTTTCACATATTGGGGTTCAAGTTTCCTTTTTGTTGATATACAGTACTGTAGCATTATTTATTACATATACAGTACATTCGATCCATTGTTGCTTGTCAAGTCAAAGTCTTTTATTGTCAGTTCTGATATATGCAAGACATACATCAGAATCGAAATGGCGTTTATCTCTGGCCCACGGTGCAGTTGAAACGATGCAATCAAAAAAATATAGAGTTAAATAAGACAAACAAGATAAACATAGACAATATTTACATAAGATAAATTCAAAATTCTTGCTTGGGTAGAAAAGAGAAGGCATTCACAGTACTGCACTTGTTTATACTACACAGGGAAACTGACGTAAACAGTAGTGACAGTGTGGTAAAGGAGGCTTGATAGAGAAGTTTAATCTCTCTGGCTCCTTCTCACCTCTACACCACCGGGCCAATCACACGTGTTAAGTGGTTGGCAGAGTCAGACTGTCAGCTTCAGAACATCACAGAAGTCGTCTGATACAGCCAAGTTGTTTTGGGACTAATTTGCCATGCGACAAGTAGCCTAGTTATGTAGAGGCATGCTGGAGGCCTTTAGTCTCAATAAGCCTTATCAGTGAAAACAGCCTTATTGTAATTTTACAAATAGAACTGTTAAGTGTTAATTAGTAAAAAAAAAATCTGAACCAATTATAGCCTACTATTTAGGCTATAATTGGTTCAATTTCTGGCAGGCACAGTGCGCAGCCAAGAAATATTTCATACATATAACTCCCCATGACCCACCAAATTGTTTCTTATAATGTATATACTATACGAATGGATCAAATTAATGTGTAAAATGTATGTGATGCTAGTTATGTTATCTTAACTCAGCTGTGGAGGCAGCCATGCTAGCTGTTCCTCCCTGCTGCTAGTCTTTAAGCTAAGCTAAGCTAAGTTAACCACCTTCAGCAGCCTTATATTAAGGCACAGATATGAGAGTCAATAAAAGCAAAGAAGTGCCTAGTCCCAATTTGTCCAACTAGTCTTTTAAAAATAAATGACAGAGTTAGTGTGTGGAGGTCAGAGAGGGCCAGTGAGTGGGCTGTATATTTTACTAACAACACTCATAGCTGTGGTGCTTCACGGATGAGTGCAATCATACTCTGCCTTTCCTCTTTTTTTCCCCCTACATTTCAATGTGGTACCATATGGACCCGGGGGCCTTCTTTCTCTTTAAAGCGCCACTTTAAAGGGACCACTGAACTAGGCAGAGCTCAGTGGTGTAATGAGAGAGAAGGTGGACTTAGTGCAGGCTCAGAGATTCAAACACAGCTGCTGCACTTTTTAATGAGCCGTGGATCACAACTAGCAGGTGCATCAGAGGATTGGAACATGGAGAAAAATGGCTACCGGAGGCTACAACTTTGTCTTGTTAAATAGTTAATTCAGTCAATGCAGATTCTTCATTGACAAAGTTAAAGATAACGCTGCCTTTTGGACACAGCAACACAGCAAATAACAGGCTGTCCAAAATCACTGCCTACAATGCACTATATTTATTTACCCAATAGTAATAACAATGTATGTGCTTATAAGAGTGACCTCATACATTCACACAATGAAATTTAAACACTTGTGTCTGTGGCTTGCTTATTACTTACACAACTCCACAGTGTAGTGCACTTTATAGATGAAAAAATTGCACTTGTTTGACCACAAACGTGTCAGTAATCTAAAATCTAATGCTCATTAATGAATAAAATATTCATAATTTTTTTAGGGAGCAGTGAGTGGGTGAATGAGATGTTTGTGCATTCTACATAGCGCTAGCACTGTATGCTAATTTGAATCATAAAACACTACAAGTGTGCAGATGCTTCAATTGAATTAATCATCTCCCAACAGTTAAGATACATTTAAAGGGGTAAACCCGATAAATAGCGGCCGTTTAGAGACGCCCCCCCCCCAGGGAGCCATAGATGAGGCTTGGACTGGTGGTGATGGTGGTGGGATAATCACTGACTGACAGCAAATCCTGTAATCGAACTCAACAAAATAAGTATTCATTGTAGTAAATATGTGCAAATGTCCCATATAAGAACGATAATGGTCCCTCTGCTTGAAGTTGCACTAAAAGTTTCATTTCTCATCTACACCAATAGTTTGTAATAAACATGTTTTATTTGTGACAGTGTGTGTGTTGTGCAGGTGAAAGCAAGCTTGTTCGACCACCAGCCCAGATGCTCAGATAGCATCTCCTCTCTCTCCTTTATTAAAGTGAGTAAGTGTTTGCTATATAAAACACATCACAGTAACTATAAAATGTTATTAGGACCTCTCCAGTTCCAACACCATTATCTTCCATTCTGACAGAAATATAGAGGCAATTATGGGAAGTGAGATGAATGCCTGATGGCTTTATTCTCTTGTGTCTGTACGCTGTGTTCAAGTGCTGCGTGGACTTTACTGTGTCAGAGGCAGAAGTGTAATGTAACTAAGTACAGTTACTCAATTAAAAGTACAAGTTTGAGGTACTTTACTCATGCTACGTTATACTTTGACTCTACCCAGCATGATGGGCCTACAAGCACAGATGAAACCTTAGTTGATTAATCGATATCTTCACTGACAAAACTTCATTTGATATTGACTATTTTAATGGAAGTCATTGGAATTATGCCAAAATGACACGGTACCAGCTTCTCAAATTTGAGGATTTGCTTCTTTTTCTTTTAAACAAAGCAAACACTCAATTTATGAAAAAAAAATCATCCAGCTATACCCTGCATGATTTTATGAGTCATGATAATCTAATATATAATAGTAAAACAGTCCCTTACTTTTAATAAATTACATTCTCCTGATAGCCTACTTAAAGGCCTACTTCACCGGTTGGAATATGAAGGTGTATTGAACTCGGGGATCCTATTTAGTATAAATGTGCAATTTTGTTTAAAAATCGGATCATCTTAGCCTGAGAAAAGGCAGAAAGAGTGTTTTATGGTCTCACTGTCTAACCCTACAGTTTCCTTCTTGTGACATCACAGTAAGGGTTAGGGATTAACAGGACAGCTGGGCCAAGGGAAGACTAAGGGAAGACTGAGGGAAGAAAAACCTCATTCATTATATTATAATAGTTATTTTATAATGATAGAACGCTGGTTCCGTATGGGTGAAGTATTCCTTTAAGTTAACGTACATGCAGGACCTTTTACTTGTACCAGGGTCATTTTACAGTTTGGTATTTGCACTTATGCATCTATGAGCCTATTCCATACGAGCTAAAAACTCTTGACACTTAAATACTTGTAAAATCAGATACTTCTATACTTTTACTAAAGTGGCATTGTAATAGGTGACATGTAACCGGACACGGGGTAGCCTCATTTTTCTGTTACATTTTTGACATCCACACACATGGAATAAACAGCGGGAGAGACAGGGAGAGTTTCTGTGTTATTTTATTGTGAAAACTTATGACAGGATGAACTTGCAGGTTAGCACTGCTTTAGAACCGACACCACTCTCCCACACTCTGTACAGTACACATCTATTATTCATGATTTTTTTTCTTCAGTGAGCGCGCCATAAACCGAGCGCAGAAAAAATAACAGAACGGGCGAGCGAGAGACCGTCCCGGAAGATATAGCGAGAGTTTGGGTGTGTTGCCATGGTGGTAGCTATAGGAAAGAAGTATGGGGGAGTTGTCTGAAAAATAAATAAATAAATAAAAGCAGGCGACTGTTTGATCGAGAGTCTCTCCTTCCTCCTAGACATTCCCTCTAAGGCAGAGCGAGTACAGCACAGAGCGTCAACACCACACACAAACACACAGCACCTACACACACACACCTGTACCGCCATTATCCGGCCCCTCCACTTGTAGTTACAGCACATGAGGCACTCCAATACACACAATGGCAATGGTAGAAATTCAGTAACGGACATGGGTGATTTTAGGACTTATCCTTAAGTTTAATAGCATAACACCAGCACCATCATATCCTGTTAAGACCAGCCTGATTTCACGAGCTTCACATTTGTTTCTCTCTCGTAGATCAGTCTGGCCTTTCTCCAATATCCGTGGGGAGGAGCCTAATAAAAAAAAATGGCCGGGTCAATCAGAGCCCACGTTCTGACCTTACGTTTGTCCTTTATAGTGGAAGGCAGCTTCTGATTGGTTCATGAAGTCATCAATCTATCCTCAACGGACGGAGAGGGTCGAAGGGCCCGGTCTGACTAGAGGCTAGGTGACGACTATATGAACTGGGGCTGCCTTCCACTAACGGATGAACGTAAGGTCAGAACGTAAGGGCTCTGATTGGCCTGGTTATTTTCTGCCTAGGCTCCTCCCCACGGAGATTGGAGAAAGGCCAGACTGATCTGCAGGAGAGAAACAAGATGGCTGGTCTAGCCAGGCTATATACTATACACTATACCTCTGCTCAGTAAAGAGAGAACACACACCATGTTATGTTAGGGCAACGCAGAGACACATGAAACCAGCCACAGAAAATGCTGTAAAATGTCAATTAGCCTTAAAACCGCACTAAATTATCAAAGGCAATGACTTAAATGTGTTCACTGGTATTGCTCTTCACATGTGCTCTGTAAACAAATAAGAACGTTTTGAACTTGCCAGAAAACCATGCATTTTGGATAGTTATGATAACATTGTACTCATGAAAGTAATTGCTGAGGAAAATGACGTTCTGGCTACAACACCATCTGATGTTAAAACCCCCTGAGGTAGCCTACACTGTTCACAACAGATAGTTTGGATAATCAGTTGTAAAAGTCCATCACCTTTTACAGAGCAGATGGCATCCCCATTCCTTATCCTGTCTACAAAGCTCTGTTTTGTTAGCTGTTTTTCTTATTGGCTATTATATTATACCTTATAGCGCAGCAATCTCAGCTTTTAATTTGGCGGGTACGTATCATAACTGATATGAATGGTGGTCAAATATGGGAGATAAGGCCCAGGTTGTAATACATCATTAACATTTTATGATTCTTCATGATTACTGGCAAACTTTATCTTTTTATTTACAGTGCAAGTCAAGATTCTCAGATGACATAAAAATGACACTAAAGCATTTTTGAGATCGGCAATTCCCTGTTTTTTAAAATATCCATGTTTAAAAACTTTTTCAGACAAGGAAAACAGATTCAAATGTATCGGTGTGAGCAGGATCTGAGAGCCTGACTTGCTGCAGTCACACGGGCCTCTGCAGGTGCTTAACTGTGTGATATCTCACTGTGTGTGTGTGTGTGTGTGTGTGTGTGTGTGTGTGTGTGTGTGCGTGCGTGTGTGTGTGTGTATATTTACTGTACTGAGAGGCACTGTCATGGGGGAAGTGAATTGTAGGAGTGTGAATGGAGTTGTCTTCAAGTAAAATACACATCCATATTGGTGTTGCTGTATGTGTTGCGTTCGGTGCCCCTAAAATAAAAAACTGAATGTTGTTGCTTCCTGTTGCAAAGCAGGTGTTTATACTGGTTGTTAAATGTTTGTTTGGAAGGTTAGTTGCCAAAAACAGCTTCAGATATTAGATGATTAATTCATAAATATTTAATTCTAGTAAATGCTTGCAATGTAAAAGAAAAAAGAAAAGCACAATTTATTTTGGTGCCATTAAGTAATCCAGTAGGCCGAAATCCAAAATATGAACTGCAGTGTAGAAGCTGATATAGGCCATTCATCATTTCACCCATAGTCCCTATATCATTTTATAATTATCAATGACTTTTAGAAGCGGAGTGTGTGTGTGTGTGTGTGTGTGTGTGTGTGTGTGTGTGTGTGTGTGTGTGTGTGTGTGTGTGTTGTGTGTGTGTGTGTGTGTGTGTGTGTGTGTGTGTGTGTGTGTGTGTGTCTGTGTCTCTGTGTGTGTTGAGGCAGCCAAAGTAGTATTTCATCGATCCAGCATCCAAACATGACAGCTCCATAAAACAACAGCAGAATGAACATGACATCATGTCAAACAGCGTACACAAACATCCAGCACTGGGACTGTAGATATGTCAGAAAACAGGCAGATAGAGAGGAGGGGGGGGGGGGAAGGGTGGTTGAGTTCAGGCTTTGCCCATCTGTGCTGCCACTATGAAAAAAGATAATGGTTTTGCTGCAACAAAAAAAAGACCAAACCACCTAAACTAGAGAAACCCTCTGCTCTCTAAATCCAACATTTCGGGAATACACTCATTTACAGAGTCCACTTTCTTGAAACCACTCTTGTGTCGGTCGGCTAAACAGGAAGCTAACGCTAGCAGCCTGGTAAGAGTAGCTTAGGATAAATACAAGTTGATGTTGTGTCTAAAGCACAACCACACAGAGCTGCTAGCATAGCTTCAGTCCATTTTTTTAAAAGTTTTGTTTTTACCTTTAGACAGAGCCAAGCTAGCCGTTTCCCCCTGGTCCTTATGCTAAGCTAAGCTAAGCTAACCCTCAACTGGCTGTAGCTCCATGTTCGTATAGAATTCCGTATCAGGTAGTTAAAGTCACACTATCCCTTTTATAATTGGTAATGAATGATATTTACCTGCACTTTACTGTTCATAATGTGTTCACCTGTACATGAGTAGATAAGCAATACAAGTACAAATCATCATCCAATCACGTTCTGTGTTTCTTTCAGCAAATATTTAATTCAGTCTAAGAATAGACATCGTTTCAAAAAGCAACATAAATATACCTGTAGGCTGGACTTTAAATATAAATAACAAACAACTGAACTGTGAACAGGCCTGTGGAGTTCAGAATAGGGACACAAGCGCTCGAAAAATGCAGTAGTTTGTTTTCTTGCTCGCATGGGGATTTCTTCTTTTTTTTACCAGCTCTGTTTGCTTGAGAAGGCTGACCTTTCACTGCAAGGAGGGGAGTAATCATTGACACTGACTACTTTTTTTGAGGTGGGATAGTAGAAACAAGAGAGGCCTCTGTGATGGCTAGTCTGCTGGCTAAGAGTTCTTTTGTGTGTATAGTTCGTCTTCTAAATTCTAAAGGTTAAAGGTGCAGTTCAACCCGCTGCTCTGTCACTGTGGTAAAGCGGAGAGATGCTGCCTGCCTGCCTGCCTGCCTGTGCCTCTGCTTAGAACTGCTGAGTAAGAAGAAGCTGTGTGGCATCAACATCAGCAAAGGAGTGCTAATGTGTAAGCTGATCGGGTTTTTTTTGTTTGTTTTTGTCTGTCTCTCTCAGGAGGAAGCCGTGCTGAGAATACCGCCATTGTTTTCTTGCAGGCGGACAGAGGCCAGGGCTTCACGCCAGGCCAGAAGCTCTGTTCCTTTTATTAGAGCCAGATGTCTGTGTGGGGGGTAAAAAAAGAAAGAAAAAAAAGGCTTTTCTCTAATTATAACCCACACACAGGCATGTACTTTTTATAGTTTTAGTACTTCAGAAAGAATGGGTTTGCTGCAAAAAAATATCCACAAGAGTATATGGCCTGAAGGATAATTGACTATTTTTATAATAAGATTTGGTCACCACGTCTATCTGTTATGCTGACATTTCTCTCACTAGCTTCATTTTAAATAAATGGGGGTTCTCCGACTTGATACTTTATAGTGGAGCAGACTTGGAAATTGCAGTATGAGCTGTAAAGTATATTTGACCTAAGTGAAACAAATCTAAAACCTATTAAACTGAGTGCAGCAGAGGCAGAGACCTTTACTCTAATGTACGTTGAAACAAGGCCTCATAGATGCTGAATACCACATTTCCCATAATGCAACCTAATATTATTTTCAGGTAAGGCCTCCCCGCCTGGTAAACACCCACATTTTTAACCTGTAGTTTGTTGTTACCCGACTCTGATTTTTAAAAAATAAGAAATTCCTAACCACCATGACCATGATAACCCTAACGACATCATCTCTCTCCCTCCTGTATAATACTGTAATCCAATAGACAGCATGATGGCGAGTGCCGTTATTAACCTTGACATGGTTTAGCATGGCTAACATCAATCACGTTACAGTATAAGATACAGATCATTGATGTGGGAAGTAGATATGTTGATGTGTACACTGAAAGCCGCAGCTTGTTCTAATGTTTGGGAAAGTGGGGGCAATGATGCGAGCGTGGATCTCTGAGACTCTCACAGACGTTTTGGCGCCAAATGTTTGACAACAAAAAGTGGAAAATAACTCATACATCTGATGATCCCAGACACAGAAGGACAAAGCCACAGGCTGATATGTACCGTACACCTTTCAGAAATACAGACGCTTTGATGCATTAGTAATGTATCGGAGGCAAGCTGTGAAGAAGAAACCAACATTACTAAATTAAACTCTTAACAACAGTTCAACCTTTTCAGTCCAGGATAGATGAAAAATTAAATCTTCCTGTCTTTTATAAACAAATCAAATTAAATAACCTTTTGTTGTTGCTGCTCGCAGCAATGCTTCATAAGACATAAGATAAAAACAAAAAAAATAAGCATAAAGACAGAAAATAATCTTAATTTACTGTATGACATGTTTGGTCGTGGGCGTAGCCCTGGGCGTGTCCATTGAGCAGTGGGCGGGGCATGGTGGGGCGGGGTTATGAGATCCAGAGCCTTTCACCCATTTCACCAGCACACAGGCTCTCTTTTCTTTCTTTGCAGACTTTGTCACAGCTGGTGCGGCCACCCACATGAAAGCATCCTGTACCTTACTAACCACGTCCTGTAGCTCAAAGTGTTAAGGATGCTTGGTGTTACAGGCAATGATTTATTAAGCACTTCCACACTTTACTGCTGCAACAGTAACACAAGAGGCCCCATCCCCCAACATCATTATGATAGAGACCAATGAGAACTTGTTTAGTAAAAGTTGTTGGCTGAAGACCATGTTGCTACTGTTACAGTTGTGGAGGTTTTGAGGGTAAAGTCAGTAGCCATCTATTACAGGGCGTCCTTGAGGCGGTTGATGAGCCAATTTCCATCTAAAATGTATGAATCTAATGAGGGCAAGGGTGATGGGCGCTTACAAGCTGCGCTGAGGAGCAGCGAAGGACATGACGGGCATTTTACAATTTGACGGAGTTTCTCTATTGATCAGGGGGAGGGAAGATAAGCTTAGCTCCCACGATGCATTGGGGGTCAGGGCGCGTGCGAGGCCGCTGTTTGCCTTGCAGATTCTGAAGCAGCCTAATTTGTCAGCAGTTTGTTTTAAAAATGTAGGGAACATCATCAGGAGAATCCCTCTTGAAGTCCGTCCTCTGAGGGTAAGTTCCCCTTTCCAAACACCTTGAAGACCTGCTTCACCCACACAATGTTTTGTCTCTGCATGCGTTTGGTTCATTTAGCCCACATTCTCATCCAATCAGTTCTCTCTGAATCACCCAGAGTTGATTGGACATCCTCCTCCCCACTTATGCCCAGACAAGCACACGTTACCATTCTTTCTTTGAGCACCTGTTTTATGTCTAATTCAGACCGCACAGGCCTGCAAGGTACAACAACAGTTTTCTAAAATCAAGTTTGCTTCCAAAACATTCCGGACCTCCACTCATTGTTTTGCCTCCATTAAACAAGGCAGCCATTCTCAGAGTCCCAGCTCTGTCCTCCGTTAGTCCAGCCGGAGGTAGCTGGGCGTGGTGTAGTTGAACATGAGGAAGTCTAACTTGTAGAGCTGGTAGAGTTGGATCTGCTGCTGGGTGCTGATATTGCTGAAGAACTGGGCTGTCATGGCATCTGTGGTACGGGTGGACTTGGCGTAGCTGGGGAAGCGCAAGGAGTCGCCAACGCCCGCCAGCTTCAACACGTAGTTTGCGTCCTCTTCCAGCGTCTCGTACTTGCCCACCATGTCGTAGTGGATGTGACACGGGTGACACAGCTGGTAGACGGTCTGCCAGTGCTCGTTGAGCGGGCCGTCACGCTGCGTTGCCGGGTCCACCAAGTACTCTGCGAATTCCTTGAATTTGACATCAGCGCCGTTGAGCAGGGCATCCTGGGTGGCGTTCTTGCGGTAGCGTCGGATGATGCGTGTGCCGAATCGCTTGTGGAAGGAAGAGTTGTACTTCAGGGTGAACTTGTTGCGGTAGGCAGAGACCAGCCTCTCGAAGGGCTCGCGGACAAAGAGGAACTTGAGATAGTTCTTGAGGCGGTGGTTGATCTCAGCAATACTGTACTGGTTCAGCGTCTTCAGGTTGGAGGGAACATGGGCTTCGTTGGAAGGGATATCCATTGGGTCACTGTGGGCAAGAGGCACAAGGACAGTGAGGAACAATGGCACATCACAAATGACCAGTGTATAATAAAGGCAAAACCCAGAAATGGAATCATACATTACAAACAAGACATGCATTTTTTCTTACTGTAGACTCACCTGTATTTGCCCCGGCCTGTGAGCACCATCATGACACGTTTCCAGTTAGTACAGGCCACCTTAGGGACGTAGCAGTAGATGAGCTCGTGGTCCTCATCAACCACCAGGTGTTTGAGGTCTGTGGGCGTCAGGACTCTGCGCTTACGGCTGGATGCACTGTAGACGCGACAGGAATCCACTACCTGGTCCCTCCTGGCCTGGTGGAGGACGGCCGCTCCAGACAACTCCGGCTGTAAAAGTAGAGAAGGAAGCGGAGTGGGGTAAAGATAAGAGTCGTTACTGTGAAACTCAAACAAAGGGTTTTCAGGAGGTACCCATCTGGATATGAAGTTATGTTGACCTATCCGATGTTATTCTGTTATTCTAAACATTTGACTCTGATTTTTCGTTTTGTTTTGCTAAGCCCTTTCAACAGGATGTAATAACTACTTTTTGGGGTGAAAAAGTATAGTTGTGTTACTAATTAAATACAACCATCTCTCTTTTTCTCAACCTGCAACTTTTCTGAAAACCTGTGTTCAAAACCCCAGTCACATTTCTCTGACATAAGGGGAGAAGCCACACCCCCTAATTACCAACCTAATTTAGCTTACCAACCTCCACCTGTGATAAGCCACACCACCATATACCTCTGAATCTAACTGGCAGTTAGATAGATAGATAGATAGATAGATGTTTATTTGTCATTGCACCATTACAGAACAACGAAATTGCATTCCAGTTCACACCCCACCAAGAAACATATAAGACAGTGACATTAACATGGGTGGACAGGGAGAGTGTAACTGTAGGTTCGTCTAGCATGGCCGCGCTCCTATTGCTTAGAAGGAAAAGGAGGACATTCAAACCAACAGTTAGATTCGGGGAATGGGCTTTTTTTGGAAGGCGGGGCTTAAAGAGACAGCCTCTAAAACGGAGCGTCTCAGACAGAAGCTGAAAAGGGGAGATTCAACAATGGCACTCTGAGAAATATATAAGTTTTTTGGACACTACACCAAAAAAAAATTCTAGTAAAAAAAAAAAAAAATACAATTTCAAACCTGAAAATGGGCATAATATGTGACCTTTAAGATCTCAAAAAACTCAAAACATTGCTTACGCATTTACTGTATTAGTATTACTGTATCATTTCCTTTGGGGTGTAAGGAAAAACTGAACCAAAGCAGGAAGAGAGAGATAGAGAACATTCTTAATCTCAACTTTTATGATCATGCTCATCTCTTTATTGGCTATCTGTTCCTCCTACATGAGTCGCTTCACAGACTATGATAGCGAAGAGTCCATGGGTATCCACGGAAATAATGATATTGGAGGATATTACAGATATTGAGTGTTCAATGTGCGCAGATGCAGCAGTCAGCACTCATTCATCCGAGGCATACTTTATATTCACGGTGATGCTCGTAATGGCAGGAGGGAAAGGAGGAGGCGGGCGGGGGGGAAAAAGAGTTTGAGTCCTGAGGGCTTTTTGCATCTGAAAGGCATGGAATGTTTACTTGCGCCTCTTGATTATTTTTCCTCTGGCCCTGAATTCCCCTCCAGGGCAGTGCCCCCTCCGGGTTTCCACACAGAATTCTAAATTGATTGTACCGTGGCATGCATCTTTAGCGCTCTCTCCGTCCCACTCACAACAAGTGCGGCCTTTCAGTTCAACAGTGGTCAGGGCTGAGAGCTGCTGACATGAGGTGCTGAAATAACTCAGGGGACCACCTCCAAGCGCTACACTTCCAAGACAGCTTGACTAAAGAGGTTTGTATGTATCCTTCTTTGAACTCCATTTTTCAACCGTGTCTGGGAGGAAACCAATTTTACACATTTTTAACGGAGGAAAAAACATACAAAAGCGAGCAAGAAGAAGTCACGAGAGGAGCTGTCAGCATACTTGACCTTTAAATTCTGAGCAATTTCAGGTTAATGTCTGTGAAAGTCATGTTTCATAGTCTGTTCCGCTCTCAGTGAGCTCCATTGGATAGTCATGTGGCATATGGATGGATCATAGGTTGATGCTCTTTTTTTATCAATAGGGTTAGGAGGTGGTATAATTCAAACAGTATATTCACATCTGAAAAATTCTCACTCGTAATTTCGTAAATATTAGAGTCATGAGAATGCTATCAGTTTAAAATAGTTGTTGAGAAACATGTTTTGTTTTCCAAATAGACTACTGGCATTGGTATGGAACGTATGCAAAACAAATGTAGCCACATACAAATGTCAAATGGTTCATATTGCAGAATGTCTCCGAGTGGCTGAATTGGTTTGAGCAACAATAAGTTAATAACCTGGCCCCACAACATTTATTTTCTTCTCACAAGACTTATTAACAATAGGGATAATGCGTGCACAAGATAAGAGCATGGGTTCTCACTATCACAAAAAATAACTTTCCACATATGGATTTTGTTCACACATGAAAATAAGTTGTGTCACACACACACACACACACACCACACACACACACACACACACACACACACACACACACACACACACACACACACACACACACAGTTAATAGATTAAGTGTGCTGTGAATCTCATACCCACAACAAATATCATACAAAACACACTATCTTATTCCACCTGATAAAATCATATATGGACAACTCAATATACTGTTCCACAAGATAAAACATATTACATTTCCCCTGTTGGCTATTTGAAAGATGAAGTTCAAGTTTTACTGTAGAACTTTATCAGTTTCTGTTATTTATTGCAGAGAATTGTTACCGCTGCTTAACCTCTTACACTATATACAGTATATCTTCTATATGACTATTTCCAAAATCTCGTTTCCCTGTCATATCAAATGCTTCTTTATAGCATTTTGAGGGGGAATGTGAATTGACATAATGGATTATGAACGTCTCTGCCTCCCTCTTCTTCTCTCTTTGTGTGCAGCCCTCTCCTCCCTATTCATGCCTACGCCTGGCACATCACAGCCCACGAAGGCGTTACAGCGAATAGCAGCTCTTTGTTGATGCAAATCTTTGCTTTTTTCATCCACATCCAGCTATGACTCACACAAAAATGTTGCATGCCAGCTAGCGTGCGACCCTCCATCCCATCACAAATGCTGTAATTAACATGGGGGGGGGGGGGGGGTGAAAAGAGACAAGGGACGGAAATCTTGTCATCTTGCTTTCCTTATCTCTACTCTCTCCACAGGATTACTTTCGGCCATTTTATCTCAGGCTCAGTCCAGTCTTTTGTGTAGTCCTGATGAAAGGGTATAAGGGATGATTTGAGATGAGTGAGGGCGATATGATTATAGTGTCTGAGAAAGAAGCCCTGATAAGTATCGCTGACTTTTGGGCCAGGGGTCAAGCCGTTCCCATGGCAGAGGGCAGACACCGTTTCTTGCATATTTGCTCGCACATTAACCCCTCTTAATCCCCCCACTGTGGACATGAACTAGTGGGTCAGCAGAGAAAAAAAAGTCATAAAACCACGGCCATTAAAAGTCATTAGCAGCTTAAACACGACAAGGCCCAGTTTAGTTTGATCTCTTCCGATTGGTCAAGTACCCATTGGTCCTGCTTCCAAATACTCAGCTCAGCAGTTTCTACGTGCTATACGTCTATGTCGTATATAGATAGGTGTATCAGCTTTTTGCGCTCACTCCCTAGCATCTATTCTGTCAAAACTGCATACATGTAAACCCAAAAAGCTCACCATCTAGGCGTTGTACAGTATATGCTAATAGAAATAACTCCATTATCTTGTCTCGAAATGTTCTCGAAAAAACCCATTGTACATTCATTCTCTTTTCTCGTCGCTGCACATTTGTCGTCGAAATGTGAGAGAAACTGATGACATAGACGGGGGATGTTGAGATTGTGTTTTCCCATATTTGCGAGTGTTCATTTCCTTGGCCACGGCCGTATTATTGTCGCTGAAAGTTCTTATGAGTTTGAAAAATGATCTGACACATCAGCACGGAGGCTCTGTAATGAATGGCTTCCTCCCGATATGCTGACGGTTGCAGGGGGGAGTGAAAAGAGAAAGAGGGAGGGAGGAAGCGACAGTATAGGAGATTACAGAAGGAAGGGTGGAAGTACATGAAGTCGACCAGAACATACTGTATAGGTCCATTGCAACGGTGAATTATTATCCTTAAAGACCTTCTTCACCGGTGGGAATGGTGTATAGATATGAAGGTGTATTGAACTCTGAGATCCTATTTAGTATAAATGTGCAAACATTTTTGAAATCGGTTCATCTTAGCCTGAGAAAAGGCAGAAAGAGTGTTTTATGGTATCACTGTCTAACCCTACATTTAACTAATGTGACATCACTTCAGTAAAAATGTAGGGTTAGGATTAACAGGACAGCTGGGCCAAGGGGAGACTGAGGAAAGACTGAGGGAAGAAAAACCTCATTCATTATATTATAATAGCGATTTTACAATGATAGAACGCAGGTTCCGTATGGGTGAAGTATTCCTTTAACAGTAGGAATGATCAATGTAATAGAATGCAGTGATTGACCAATGAGGACACAGCATACACTTACATTTTATTTGCACTATGTCTTGCACTTTATGTTGAAGGGTTATTTTGGGTCTCGGGTGGCTCATTGCACTGTTCATAAGACAAATAAACTAGTAGGCCGTGTTGTGTATGCTCATTCCAGCATAATACTGGTTAGTTTTTCTCTTGCCAAATAGTGAGGCCCTAATGTTTAGTAAGCAACTGACACTGTACATTTTTACACATCCTGGCGATTGTTCGCCAAACCATCAAAGCAGCCTGCTTTGACTATCTGTTGAGGTGCAGGTGTAAAGTATGCACAGTATGGAGGTGGTAGCAGCTTGGCTCTATGGTAATGTTGATCTATACTGGACCACTTCAGCCCATATTGAAAAAATCTGATCAAACAGATTGCGATGAAATTTCATATGGATACTCATGGACACTATGCTAATAGAAATAACTCCATTATCTTGTCTTGAAATGTTCTTGAAAAAAAACATTGTACATTCATTCTTTTCTCTTCGCTGCATTTGTTGTAAAAATGTGAGAGAAAGTGATGACACGGGGCGGGATGTTGAGATTGTGTTTCCCATATTTGCGAGTGTTGAGCTGTATTATTATCACTGAAAGTTGTTATGAGTTTGAATGACAGATCAGCACGGACCCTCTGTAATGAATGGCTTCCTCCCGATATGCTGACGGTTGCAGGCGGGAGTGAAAAGAGAAAGACAGTCTGTGGAGATCCCTTGACAGTGTCTCTAGTGACACCACAGGTCAACATTTTGGTTCTTTGGCAAACGGGCTCGACTACTATTGAATGCATTACCATAATACTATGTGGTATGTATTTCTGAACTCTATAGCTCACAGTCGCAATGAAAGATTAAGTAGTTGTTGATGTGAAAACTTCCCAACGTTGTCAAATCCTCTTTGTGAGCATTACAAAAAGGTTGTGCAGTGTTCTGTCGTCTGACTTTCCTTTTCATTGAATTCATCTGTTGTAAAACACAATATAGAATATGTTAAAAGTATTCATAGGATAAGATTTAAAATGGTGGCTAAAAATCATGGAGGTACTGTATATCTTCATTAATAATTCATTCCAGTGAACTTGCTAAATGTGTTTTTTTATAGCGCTGGGAAGAAAATGAGATGCTAATGCATAGCGATATGTAGCCCTGGGTTTCTTCTGCACAGCATTAGTGGGTGTTTTCTTTTCTTTTTTTTAAATGCCTGAAATATCTTTTTTTCCTCCAAGTTCCTATTGCACTTTAAACACTGCAGCAGTCCTTACTGCTTTTAAGATATTGCCTCGATTAATTGTACAAGCCCTTTTCATTTTTTATTTCCAATGCTGCTCTGGTGCTGTTTCATTATGTGTCTGGTAGTATAGGGGACTTTGGGAACAAAATGGAGAATTGGTAAAAGTGCTGCAAAATTTGCAACAATTTTCATGTTGCTTATTTTTTATTTTTTTGTCGCAAGCCTTGTCTTCTATTTATACACGTAATTTAAACAAAGATCAATAGCGTTCATCAAAGCATCTCGCTTTCTCTCTCTCACAAACACAGACACACGCAACACACACACACACCACACACACTGAGCACTAAAGGCACTCTGTCTCTCTCTGACCCTCTCTACTTACAGACTGGCATTCATAGAGTGGGCAGGAATAAAGCTGCCAGTGTACCGCAACTGTAGCAAACACACACACACACACACACACACACACACACACACACCTTCACCTGCGTCTCTGTAAAAGGCAACAAGGCGAGGGCCCTTCCATAAAACCTGGACAATGCTGACAGTTTATGAGGTGGAATGTGTCCTCTCCACGGAGGTTGGCGGCACATTCACTGTTTTCGTTGCGTCATTTATGAGAAGTCGACCGACAGAGAGTGACTACACACCTGCCACACGGAAAAGCCCAGAGGAAATGTTTCCTTAAAGCTATTTATCAAGGGAAACTAGTGAGAACACATGCTCTCTTTTCTTGAATGCCCATGTAGCTCCATACATACATACATACAGTACATACACACACACACACAGCACGCACGCACGCACGCACGCACCACGCACACACACACACACACACACACACACACACACACACACACACACACACACAGACACACACACACACACAACCTGTTAAAGACCACAGATGTCTCCTAATCCGCTCCGAGGGGTACATGTATTCATCAAAGGTAAAATAGAGCAACTGTAGGAAATAATAATCAAAGTGCTATTATTAAAACTAAGAACGTCATGTAGTGCAGCGTTTGGATAACTGGATAATTGAACTGGTGACAAACAGTAACAGTCACTCATGTTGTAAGGGATAACGAGTGAACTAGTTAACATGATACAATATATGATATGTAATATGATAAGTCTTTTTTGTCTGATGACACATCTCAGTGCTACATCATTCAAATAGTATTTCATTAACTTGTCGTGGCTGTTCTTTGATGTGCTTTGATGTTAACTGCACAAAGGTGAGGACTGCTGTAACTCACATAACTAAGCTCATGAATAATAATAACACTAACAGCTCATACCATCTTAAATGTATAGGCTACAGTGTGTAACATCGGTGTCATTTTAGAGAATTTCCAGAAGCTACAGTGGCCTTCAAGGACAAGAAAGCTAGTTACTAAAGATGGCATCATCCACCACTGCCTCAAGTCTTTCCACAATATCAAGTGATGAGGTGAATATGTATTTAGTTATTTATTCTATAGTACTTATTGGTCTTCCAACAGGTGCAGTTCCCCAGGACACCCACTATATATAAAAACACGTAAGGCCGTTAAGTTTGTCCGTTCGGTGCTACTGTAGAAACATGGCGGCCTCAGCACCCCGCTCCATATGTAGATATAAACGGCTCATTCTTATGTAATAAAACAAATATTTTATTTTCAAGTGATTATCCACTAATTCAAACATATTGAATATTATATTCAATGTCTACCTGTTCCAATACATTCTACCCACTGAACCTGAATGTAAGAACACAGCCAAGGTCATTATGTTAAAGGTAAATTCCTCAATCTGGCCGTTATATGTGGCGATTTTGAGCAAAAAAGCATAAATGGTGGCTACAGGTTAAAAAAAAATTCTAGACCCACGGCACTGTGAAGTTATTATGGTCTGGGTGTAGATCCCTATGCTGTTAGCTAAAATGGCGCAGGTGGCTTTTTTCCACACATTCTCACAATGACAATTACACAACATTATTTTAAGGGCCACATTTCTGGGAGATAGGCCAACTTGAAATATACCAGAATATTCCTATAAAAAAGTTAAACATAGAAGTTAGACTCAGCTGCTGCAAAGGGCTGCTGGTACAGTTACTAGCAACCTTGTAGTCACACGCCAGCTTGTCTAACCTTGAGACATCCCAAAAAGTTTTCAAAAAAGCATCCCAAAAACTCAACTTTAAAGCTTTGAATCTACTGATTCATTATTTGTGTGCTGATGACTGTTATGTAAGGTCACTGTGCGTTGGTAGTGAATAGACACAGTGTGTATGCCCCCAGGCTAAAAGCACTGGGCTTTCCTGCGGGGACCAAGAATATTTTCGAATTTAATAGCCACGGGGAAATAGAAATGTTTTACTCTGTTGGTATTATCTTTACTCACACCACACACACACACACACACACACACACACACACACACACACACACACACACACACACACACACACACACACACACACACACACACACACACACACAACACACACACACACACACACACACACACACACACACACACACACACACACACACACACACACACACACACACACACACACACACACACACACACACACACACACGTGGAAATAAACACAGGCACAGACAGGACCTATACTGTATACATGCATTAAGGAGAGACGTCATAGCCAATTCACCTCAGCAGTGCTAGGTAGGTGAACTGGCACCTCTCAGCTCCCGGTCCACACTCTTAATGAAGTGACTGGTCCCATGCTGGACTATAGAGCAAGGCCGGACAGACACACACACACACAAGGTTATGCTCTTTGCTGCAGGGCTTTTGTTCAAATCTTAATGGACTCTCAGTTAAAATCCCCCCTATTATAATGATGTCCTAATTTGCCCAAAAAAAATAATATTTCCCTTACAGCAAATGTCAGATTAGTCCAGAGTACGCTTCAGGGACACTTGACTGTAAACGCTGCCTGTTAACGGACCGTAAGACCGTAGGAATTTGACTAGCACTAGGTTTAATAGAGAGTTTTAAGTGTCTCTTAATGGTCTAGCCAAGGCTTTTTTCTACCCCGACTGAGATATGACTACTAGGGCGAAGAAGTGAATATTGGGACAGAATCTGAAACAAAATGTTCAAAATGATTGGAGTTAGATATTGATCATACCGACTGCTTCACCGGTAACTCAATTGTGAAATGGGTTTAAAGGGATCAAACTACATAATGTCAAAGCACATGGAGGATGAGAAACCAAGAAGGTCCATATATTCTCAATTTCTCAGCGCCCTCCTTCATGCACTGTTACAGTGAAAACCAAATGATATGTCAAACTTATTACCTCGCCATACCTTGATTATAGTTTGTATCACAAAATCATAACGTTTACCTTAAAGGCCTACTTCACCGGTTGGAACATGAAGGTGTATTGAACTCAGAGGTCCTATTTAGTATAAATGTGCAAAAAAAAATTCAATCGGATCATCTTAGCCTGAGAAAAGGCAGAAAGAGTGTTTTATGGTCTCACTGTCTAACCCTACAGTTTCCTTCTTGTGACATCACAGTAAGGGTTAGGATTAACAGGACAGCTGGGCCAAGGGAAGACTAAGGGAAGACTGAGGGAAGAAAAACCTCATTCATTATATTATAATAGTTATTTTTATAATGATAGAGCTCTGGTTCCGTATGGGTGAAGTATTCCTTTAAGCGTTGCCATGCAATGATTATAGAAAGAAGTCATTTTGAAAATCCTGTCATGAAACGTGATACAAAAAATATTCTTTGCACAACCATAAAGTTTGAGCAGAAGCAGTGAAAAATAGGAGAGCGGTAGGAGTCATTTGCGTGCGAGGGCAGAGTTAAATCGGAATAATTACAAAATTTGAATGTGAAATTACAAAAATCACGCTCTCAAATCAAAAGCCCAAGCTCTTGAATAGGGGAAAAAACTCAGGGAAAATCTCCAGGAGAGCTGATTGCAATGGGAATGTTAACCCGCCTGTGATTGCACCATAAACCCTGTGATAGACGTTTAGACTGCTTTGCCCTTGGTCCTGACCCATCATGCTCCTATGTGGAGTGAAAGAAGCACCACTTATGTTGCACACGCCATTGCAACCAGTGCTGTGTGTTAACTGTGTGTGTGTGTGTGTGCGACCACGTGTGCGTGTACTGATACTTGTGTAGAAAGATCAGTGTGCCTATAAGTGTGTGTGTGTGTGTGTGTGTGTGTTTGTGTGTGTGCATTTGTGTGTGTGTGTGTTAGTGTGTGTGTGTCAGTCGATCTCAAAGAAGAAAGTGGCAGGTATAATTTTAGCACCACCAGACAAGATAATAACAAACTGCTCTGACTTTCCCCTTAAAGGCCTACTTCACCGTTTGAATATGAAGGTGTATTGAATTCTGAGATCCTATGTAGTATAAATGTGCGATTTTTTTTTAAATCGGTTCATCCTAGCCTGAGAAAAGGCAGAAAGAGTGTTTTTTTTAACCCTATATTTCTCCTTCTCGTGACATCACAGAAAGAGAAATATAGGGTTAAAAAAACGTACTTTGTAAATATTACTGTGATGTCAAGTAATAGACATCACAGTAATATTTACAAAGTAAGTTTTTTTTTAACCCTATATTTCTCTTTCTGTGATGTCACGAGAAAGAGAAATATAGGGTTAAAAAAAACACTCTTTCTGCCTTTTCTCAGGCTAGGATGAACCGATTTTAATTTTTTTTTGCACATTTATACTACATAGGATCTCAGAATTCAATACACCTTCATATTCAAACCGGTGAAGTAGGCCTTTAAGAGACGTCAAAGTTGCCTCTCCTCCCGTGAGCATTTTAGTCTTTTTTTCTCTCTCTCTCTGTGTGTGCACGGTGTGTTTCAGCCCTCAGGGAGACAGAAGCAGTGGAGTGGGGAGTGAAAAGTCAAAGGGAGGAGGTGAAGAGGGAAAAAGGGTTCACTCCTTTTTTTACAATTGACTAGGGGAAGGTTCACTGATTGGTATCCTCGGATGGCCGCGAGGAATAATTTTTTGTCAGAATTATGAAGTCTTCATTGTGTGTGTGTGTGTGTGTGAGATTGGTGTCTGTGTGTGAAGTCTTCATTTCCCAGAAGTCAAGTTTAATGTAACTGCATGTTCATTTTGAAGCTAGTTTGTTAAAAGCACACGGTTGCTGTTTATTTCCTCTTTTGCTCAACACAAAAGCTGGGTGTATACTTGACGTTTTGGTTCTTTATAGGTTTTAACTGGTTGATTTAATGTTAGCATCAGATTTGACTATAACTATAACTACAAGTACATGCTTTATACAGGCAGAGCTCTCCATTACTCAGGCTATCTTCGCTGATTTAGACCGAGACACTGCAGCTCAACAGTGTAACAATTTGAACTTGTGGATAACGTGATGAAAGTTTTGTATTACAATTGAATTGTACAGAATTTTTTGAAAAAATATGTAAACTTGGCAATGTCAGACAATTCACAGCAGCCAATTAAAGGGATAGTCCTGTATTTTTGAAGTACATACTGTACAAATCCTTCTTTAATGAACTCTCAGAATAGGGCTAAGAATGATAATGGGATGTTTAGTTGATGTAAGATCTTAAGAAGTTGAGATTTTTGGATTTCAGAGTATTTATATAAACTGATGTTTCGATAATGGCCTTCACATACAATACACTGAAACACCACCTATCAGTGTAACACAATACAATTTGAACGCAGTATAATTCCACTTTGGGTTCACAATGTATCTCATACATCTTTAACTAAAAGGAGATGAAGAAGAATCCCATCATTTTCACTTAGGGTTTATTTATGATGAAAGCCCCATATGATGATTAAATCTACTCCCCTACTCCCCCCTATAAGAAGCCATGTCTCTTGTTGGCATGCACAGAGAGTGATGCATGATATGTATCCTGCAGTATATACACTAAGACATGGCTCGGCCTGGATAAGCCAAGCTTGTGAAAGAGCCACCCATTTCAAAGATGGATGGAATTAATAAAACACATGGATAAAGGAGCTAGAAGTGTAACTCAGAGGGCACTCAGTAGCTGTCACATCAGGCTCAGTCTAATTGTTATAAAGCACTCGCATTTGCATATAATTAAACCACTTCTCCCAATGGGGTTATATTATACAATAAGACATGACTGAGGGCCAGCCTCTAGGGTTAGTTAAGGCTCATAGACTAGTATGTCATCCTTGTGTTACTTGGCAAGTAATGCATAAGGCTCACTTATCCCAATGCGTTTGGCTATGCTGCCGTGCTGCAGGAGTGGCTGAACAGACCAAAAATACCGTAAGAGAACCAAAAACTGATCAATGGATCAATACTTTTGTAAGAAATGTATTTGACTGCTAATTTTGAACACACCACACCAGGGTAGGAAATAGGCGAGGAATTAGAATTTCCCCCTAAATGGTATTTCAAAGGTCTTAAAAAGTATTACATTTGATTTGAAGAACCCTGGCACCACAGATACAAGCACTTAGTGTCAGAAATAAGAAAAAACGTCTGATCCCAGAAGATGGTGAAGATGTCTTATTTTCTCACAATGAAAAGTTCAACAAGTTCTTTTTTTAAATACACTCTAGATGTGTGCAGGCTTACCTCATTTCATCGATGCTCTTTTCCCTGCATGCAGTATTATATTACATCCACAGACATATCATTTCAAAAGAACATCCAATTAGATGAAACAGACAGTAAAATAGGTCACGACATGACCAATTTGTTGCCACCGCAGTGTAACATTTGTTTTCTTCTCCCTAATGACAGGTTTTTGCGTTGATTTAATATGATTTCCGTTCTGTTGAATTTTCCAGTGACTTTGATCAGTGCTGGAGCCCAATCAGAAGTATGCTCAATAACAGGTTTTCTTTATTTGTTTCCCTCAGGAGCATTTTGTCAGCTGTTCATGTCACAACAGATCTACAAACAGTTCCTATGTATTGCAGAAGGAAAAAACACTTTGTGGACATGCAATTCAAACTGAATCTACATTAAATATGCATACATTCCTCTTAAAAAATAAATCAGGGTATATAACGCCTTCTTGTGAAGGAGTCGGGGATGCAGCTGGGTTTGATATGTGTATACAATGTGTGTTCCCATAGAATTGATTTGATGATCTCAATGAATCCTACGTAAAGTCAATTTCATGATCCAATTTTCCCATGTTCTCTGTGGCTATAGGTACAGTACTGTCTCTTCTCTCTGCAGTGTATCCCTTGTGCCTTGTTTCCACTGCACAGCACAGTTCGGTACGGCCAGGCAAAGTAACCCTAGATTCTGACTTGTGTTTCCACTGCTGCTGGTACCCTTAGGTAGGCGGGGTTTATGCCAGACGGTCAGAGTATACAGTCTATAGGTCAGAGCCGTTGGGACGGCTTGGTACCCAAATAAAAGGGTGACAAATGGGTACAACACCACGGCTGCTTATTTTGGTACCCTTTCCAACTTTTGACAGTGGAAAATGAAAAATGAAATGTGTTTGAGGAGCCGTACCGAACTGAACCGAACCGTGCAGCTCAGAGGAAACAAGGCTTTTGTCTCCCTCCTTTCTTCAGCCGTGTTAATGTGAACCCTCTGGAGATGGACGGACACAAAAAAGAAAATCCTCCTCTTCTAAATCCCTTTGTCTTTAAAGCCAGGATGACTTATCCAGCTTCACACACACACAACACACACCACACACACACCCACACACCAAACAACCAACACAACACAAACACATTGTGAATAACTATGGTCAAAGCCTGACGCTCTTACAGTGGAGCAGCACTGAGACAGCTGCTCGGGTTTCTTTGCTGTGTGGCTGAAAGGTGTGCCGCTACTTTCAAGTCTGTGCCAGTCTCTGTTACACACACACACACACACACACACACACACACACACACACACACACACACACACACACACACACACACACACACACACACACACACACACACACACACACACACACACACACACACACACACACACACACACACACACACACACACACACACACACACACACACACAACACACACACGACTTAAGTGATGGGTGTGCAGGGTTTAGCAGAATATCTGTAGCCAGTGAAACAATCCAGACAGGTATTATCTGTAGGGCCCAGACAGGAGCAGACACTTCCCCTCCCTTCACTGAATACATTCATTTCTGACTGCAGGAAAATTGCCTCTCTCCACAACATGATGAATATTTTTACAGCCAGTTTATTTCAAACCGTTTTCCAATTAAAACTGTTGGTGGTCCAACCTAGACCTAGACACGCGAGACACTGCAGGTGATAAGGGTAAAAATCCTAACTCACAGATATCATCGAGAAACTTTTATAGTTGAAAATAGACATTGAGAGAGTTATTTTTTGTAATGCAACTTTTCCGAAATGTTTCAATAAATATGAAATGTGGCAATATCGAAATAACTACCCATTCTTTAAAAACCTGTTATCTAGATGTTTTGGAAAGAGGCCAGAGTTAAAATCAAATCTATTGAAAAAAACTAAAGACATTGAGATAATGACTGTTAAATATGGTTGTTCATAGGAGAAATTACTGACGCAAACAGACAAGGTGAAGTCAAATAAACTCATACATCTTATTGATCAGATGCTTATGGATAACGCAACTAGTTTCATATCACTTGTTTATTGTTGTTTCACATGAATTATCATGGTTCACCCCATTGCGCTTGTAGAACTATGGATGTGATGAACTGTCATTATTGTTCTGCATGGGATTTTAAATGCTAAATGTCCTCCTATCAGGGAGGGGATGCTCTTTATTAATGTTAAGGAAGATTGCTGTGATAGTTCGGCAGTCAATTACAGTCTAATAGATTAAGGTCCATGGTGGCTTCACAATGAGAATGTAGTTGCAGAGCTCTCTTTCCCTCTCCGCTCCTAAGAAAAATTAGTTTTAAAATGATGAATTCCCGACCTTGGAGGCAACAGTTAGTTTAACAGGCTCACCATGAGCTTCATTCAGTAGCTGCTTAGCTGCTCTGCCTTTTTGGATAATTTTGGGATTGTTTACACCAGCTGTGTCATAGACCAAGAAGGAACACTCAATCTCAAGTTACAAAGGATCATTAAAAATATGATTCATACGAGGCTTTCTTCTGATCAGCACGTTATGGTTTGATGAGGTTTAGGAGTCCAAACCCTCTTGGCTCAGGTGAAGGAAAGTCAGTGGTCATGGTTAAACTAAACCAAGTGTGGTCTCTGCTCTCAGACAGCTGCTTTGTTTGCTTTGGTTTTATCTTCTCCCAACATCACTCCTCAGATAACATAAGGGTTTGGACAAAATACCAATGCTCTCATTTTCCACATCTCTTTTATATAATTTTTATTTTATTGCAGGCTCATTATTCTTTTCTCTAGATTATTGTTGGGATTTTCTCCCCCGCTTGTTGCACATTTGTTTCTCTCCCGTACATCAGTATGGACTTTCTCCAATCTCCATGGGGTGGAGCCTGGTCAAAAAATGACCGGGCCAATCATACTCCGCGTTCTGACCTAATGTTCATCCCTTTTAGTGGAAGGCGGCTTCTGATTCGTTCATATAGCCGTCAATCTAGCCTTGTGAGACCAGCCGTATCTCACGATCTTCTCATTTGATCCAAGTTGACTTCAACAACTTTAAGAACCAATCAGGGGCTGCCTTCCACTTACGGATGTAAAGTGGGGATGGCCTTGTCTGACTGGATGCTAGATTGATGACTACATGAACCAATCAGGGGCTGCCTCCCACTAACGGACTGGGCCGGATTCCTCCCTACGGAGATTTTTAGAAAAGTCCAGACTGATTTGCGCGAGAGAAACGTATGTGAATCTGATTCTATAAAATTCAATACGTCTAAGACACACACACACACACAACACACACACACACACACACACACACACACACACACAACACACACACACACACACTACAAACCCATTACAATCACACTCTGTTAGTTGCCCATGTTAGCTTTGAGTCATTGATGCCACTTTCTATCCAAGCGCAGGACTGGGGCACAAATGTTCACATCCGCTTTGCTAGCCCTGTGTTCTAATCTCTGAATCAGCCTGTTAACTGTGATCAGCCAGGCAGGCTCTGGGCTCTGTAATAACGCTGTCTGCATACCACTGTGAGCCAGCCTGTCATTACTACTGCTAGGAAAGAAAAAGAAAAAGAAAAAAATGTTCCACAAGGAGGAAAGATTATTCCTGGGTTTCCTCCCCCCCCCATGCCTTTAGATGATATCTGAGCCATGTGTGTGGCCACGTCAAATCACTCACCCTCTGGAGCCATCTGGCATTTGGCAATTCAACTCAATTCTGATTTTAATTTTGATTAATGAAATTAGCATGGGGGGGCGCCTTAAGGAACCAGAGCTCAGTGTTAACTGTACTCTACTGCAAACACACTGGAGTATTAAATAGCTCAGGAGATGAACAACGGAGCTTGAATTCTCATAAAGGCAGTGTTTTCGAAAAAGCCATACTTACGTCCTCCCTCCTACACACTCAACATGTTAATACTATACATACTGTCTACTCAGCGATCGATTGCGAGGTTCGTCGGACCGTTTACATTGAAGTATACAGAAGCAATAAAGAATTTAAAAAAAAAACTTCAGTGTTGTTTGAAAAGACGTAATGCATTGTGGGGCGATTGAGTAGGAAAAGTAACCTACAGTATATTGATCCATACACAAAATCTTCCCGGAAGTAAATACTCTCACTCGCCTACACAATCTCGCATACACAACCACAACATACTCAAATTGACATCAAAATTAGTATGAGTAGGACGTTAGTATGGCTTTTCGAACACAGATTTGACACAAAATGTATTGCTCCATGTGTACTTTACCTTCAGGCCGTGGCAAGTTGGAAGTAAAGAACTTCATTTAGGACCCACATTTTTTTTTTTGTATTTATAAGGAAAAACCACAGAACCACAGAACATGCTTTCATTGACCTGTAAAAACCCCATATTGTTGGTTCATTAATGTTTTCCATCAATTTGGCAAGTGTGTCAACCAACAGGCCATTCCAATAAATACTCTGCTTTTCTTATACCTCATACACTGCACACCTAATTTGCTTAAGCCTCAAGAGACAAGATCTGTACTACAGAACTGTAAGTGTCTTTACTTAATACAGGAAAAATGTCCTCACTCCGAATGTCCACAATTCAAACTGCGGACAGACAGAGACACATACACAGACAGACACACAGACAGACACCCACACACACAAGCTCTACCTTGGCCGCTGACCCTAAGCACCCCGCTTAACGTTTACTCTAGCTACAGTAACAGCCCCCCTTGTGCACACAGTAATATATCAATGGGACTTCACATAGAGTGAGAACGTGTGGAAAAATCCTCCATGGAAAAGTAATTTACGGTGAGTGAGTCCACGGGTTGCACCTGGTCTAATCTTAGCTGTCCAGAAAACCACTTAAGCCCCCCCCCCCCCTTCTAACATTGAGAAGGGACGCGGTTCTAAATGGCCAATAGATAGAAAGAGACCAACGGGGAGAATGTTGAAAAGATGGGAAGCGAGCTAGAGACAGCTAAGGACACTTTGGGGCAGAGCAGAGGGATTAAGGGACATTTAGAGATGCTATAGGAAAGAGACAGGCCATGGTTAGCACAAACCATCCAATGTGTAACTTTGACAGCATAGCCTCCAGCAGTGTCCCTCTGCTATAAAGCCTCCACTTTAGCACTATATCGGTTGTCATATCTCTTCAATTTTCTTTGGATTATGATGGTTACTTTTTCTTCAAATTCATTTTCTTATTGATTTATTTACTTGGTGGTATTTTACTTTTGCTTTGTACGGGTGTTGTGGGGTCATGGGAAATTCCAATGTGTGGGTGTGTGAACGAGAGCCGTTAGGTGTATGTAAATTGTATGTAATCTGTCTATTGCATTGTTTGTTTCATGTTGGACCCCCCCTTGAAAATGAAATGGTTCATCCCAAAGGGGGCTATCCTTTAATAAACCATGGCTCTTCCCCTCCTTGCATACTTCAAGAACAAATTCTTTCTCATCTTCTGCCAAATATACATTTACAGGGAAGCCTGTGCTGGGCCAAAATGTCCATTTCAGGGGGACAAAGGGTGTTTTTTTGCACGATGTAGCCCATAAACTATACCCATTGTTAAAACTTTTCATCCATGCCGGCCCTCTTTAAGAGCCTAGAGGTGTTGAATTGATTTCCCCTCTCCCAGCCAGGCCCTCCATTGGTTTCAGTTCACTTGCTGGAGATTGGTAATCCGTCACGGTGAACATTAAGTCGCTTTGCTGTTTTTTTGTTGTTGTCAGAATTGCATTATCATTACAAAGTGTTCTGAAAACTCTCCTAATTTATTTATTTCAATGAGCCTCTGAATGTCTATGCCCATGAAATACAGCTTATGAGAAAAGCTCGCAGACCAACCTCCCAGTTCAATCTTTTTCAACATTAATCTATGTGGCATTTTTATGCTCGTTAGAACATTAGGACAATGTTAGAGAGTCAGGAAGTAAAGGGCAGAGAGAGGTTTAAAAAACTTACCCTGTGTTCCAATTCACATACTCTTTCTTTTTACTACACTACATACTAAAGTACAGAAGAGTTTAAGGACCACAGGAGACAAAAAAAAAACGGATAAAGAATTTTTTTTTCCATTATGTCAAGAAATGTCAAGAATAAAGACGAATACTCCAAAATGCTAATGGAGTTAGTGGGGCATTTATGTATCTTCAGCATACTACAATTGACGTGCATGTATTGGGACATCCTAAATCTTTTTCTGGCATACTAAATAGTAGGGAAGTATGGGGATTGGAACACAGGGCCAGTCTGCTGCGACAAGGATTTATCATGGATGGTACGATGGTATGCACTGTAGGAGAGCTACTGAGCTGTCCTTTTCAACTTTGACCTTCCAAATGCTTACACACTTTTTATATCACTTTTTAAATCAAATGAGGGATTATTATAGTCATTAGCGCCAAGCTTACTTTTGGTTTTATAGTAAAACTGTTGGCCTATACTGGCTGATTGTTTTGACAACTCGTGCGTATTGCTCATTTGTACGGAAGCATTTAACAGATTCTGAATCATACATTTAACTTCCTCTCTTTTCCTGTGAGAAGTAGAAAATCGTGATCACAAGTTGAAAAAGCATGTTTCCAACCATAACATTTTAGATGCCTTTAGCTTTAGATAACATGAAATAACTTGGAAACAGAGAAAATAAAATGTGTGATACTATTATTGACCTCTTTTAATCATTTATTTTAGTAGCAGCAAGATCTCAGTTTGCTTTGGTAATTTTTGTTATTATGGGTTCAAGCAAAGCTACGAAAACTTGAATATAATGAACTAGAAATTAAAATAACATCATCAATCCTTCCTTGGCCTGTGTCATGAAGTACACAACATACACAGCTCCTTTCCTGTTACTATATACAGCAGGAAGTTCATCTATTATTCTAAACATGTGTTTTGGTAAAAAAAAAAAAAAATTGTTTGTGTTCTGGGAAAACGTATTTACAAAGCTATTTAAGCATGACTGATAGCAACGCATGACAACTCCAACTCCCAGCACTGAGAATCAGTAGGCTTCTAACACACACACACAAGACTGTGCACCACTTGTCACTGGGATTGTCTGATCTTTCTCTCTCGACAACAACAAAAAGCTGACCCAAAAGCCTGAAAGAAAGCTGTCATCCCATGTGAAATTCTACACATAATATGGGCTTTAACATTAGCCATATCCCTTCTACTATATTTGCTCTTTGTGTCTTCCAAATTTAATTTCCCCTAACAAGAAAGCAATACTTTTTTGGCAGACTCTCCAAAACTGATGTGGTGCCAAAAAGCTTATTTTTACCCTTCATACAAATGGCTGCCTGCAGAGTATATCATCATAAAACATATCATGTGCTTTGAAAAAGTGGTCAGCAGTAATGGACATAAAATGCACAGGATTTAGTTACTGGGCTTGATTGTGCAAAACGACCAGTACCTTTAAAAAAAAAAAAAGACAAAATAGACCTTTAACTAAATAATTTAATCTGATATCATGAATTTATAGCATTGATGGGACACCTTTCTCTCTCTCTCTCTGCACTGTATACGGCCCAATAAAGTAGAACAACTCATTAAAACTGAGAGCCATAACGTGCTGCTGATTTCATGTCGAAAATCACGTAGTTACAGCAGGTGTGGTGTTCCCAGATGGTTGTCACCTACTGAACCTCTTTCTATCTTAGATTGTGCAGTATACTACAGAACATCAAGTACAGTCTTCACTGAATGGAACAGACACACTGACAGCCCATAATAAACTGGAAACACCCTGATTGCTGTCACTTCCAGGGTTTGACATTCAGGCATCGACACACTCTCAACTGTCAGCGGAGGGCCGAGCGACAATTACTTTTTTAGGAACAAGGAAGATAAAACTAAACTATGAAAGATAAAAACCAGGCTTGGGGATCCATATATGGAGTTATTTTTTCGATCTTTTTCAAGAGCGTGGTATTTTTCGATTTGTTGTTGTTTTTTGTTCAGGGAAAATGTATTTACAAAGCTATCTAAGCGTGGCTGATACCAATGCATGAAAACACTGACAGCTACAGCTCCCCCGCACTGAGAATGAGTAGGCTTCTAACACACACACACACAAGACTGTGCACCGCTTGTCACTGGGATTGTCCCATCTTTCTATCTAGACAACAAAAACCTGAACTGAAAAGCCTGAAAGAAATCTGTTATCTCAAATAAATTCTACAACACTAGCAATCCCTTTTACAAAAAGACATTCTTGGTATAGAGTTATTTTCCTTCAAGAGCACGGTATTTCCATTTGAGAGCGTGATTATGATTTATCGATTTTCGCGTTCAGATTTTGAAATTCTTTCCCTCAATGTTACACTCACACTCTTTAGCTGGATCTCAATCCAGGGGTTATCCTTCGCGGCCCAACATATCCCAAGATTCATTGCGTTTTTTTCAGAGATGGCATAAAATAAAATAAAAAATAACAAAACAGCAACGTGTTGCTCCATCTTCTTAACTTTTATCTTCCTTTCTTTTTTTCTTGTACTTTTTTTCCTCCGTTGACAAGGCTGTCTCCGTTGGCAGCAATCAGGGTTGCTAGGCAGCACAGGAGCGGTGAGTCGTCACGCAAGGTAACGGCTTGTTACGCAAACCGGAAATGCTCGTAAACGGAGACCTGTGGAGACCGTCTCGTTTAACAACACTCGTTCGGCCTTCGAATCGGCCTTCGAATCGGCCTTCATAGACCGCGTGGACCGCGTCCTTAAAGGACACTGCCTCTGTAATGGGATATAGCTTTTGTCTGTGTGCTCTCAAATCGTCTGCTTGCGTATTTTTTTTGTTGATAAACCCTGGGTGCGTTCGCTTTTCCTCTTAGGGCGTCCCGTGCGGGTGGTTCTGTTTAACACGGTTCTTTTCACTCACTTTCCTTAAACAGAAGCAGAGTAAATTCGATAGCAAGCAGGAGCTATCTGAGTGCGAGGGCAGAGTTTAAAGGGAACGAAATTCAAAATCTGAACATGAGAACAATAATGCATGCTCTCAAATTTGAAAGACCACGCTCTTGTATAAAGATAGGAAAATTACTTCGTAGCTTGCCTTGGGGACAGCGCGTCAGAGGGCCTTGTCTGGTATGACTCTCCCTGCGTTCCAATACCCATGCTTCCATACTATTTAGTATGCCAGAAAAAGATTTAGGATGTCCCAATACATGCACGTCAATTGTAGTATGCTGAAAATACATAAAGTCCCAAAAGTCAATACTCTCCCGTGGCCCTAAAACATTTTCTGTACTTTAGTAGTGTAGTAAAAAGAAAGAGTATGTGATTTGGAACGCGGGGTTATTCTTCCTGAAAGCTGGGCTAGAGGACATTTTGGAACATTTAGAGGGTCAAGAGAGATAGGTGAAGAGAGAGCCAGTTAGCCTCCTACCTGTGTGGGGTTGTACAGCTCCTGCAGGGCGTTGCGGGAGCCTTTCCGACAGCAGCCGTCCACCACAAACGGGTTCCTCCGCATGACTGAAAAACACAGAGAGAGAGGACAACACTGAGAACTGGAACTTGTTCAAAGCAACCAATACAATGGTCTTATGAATTCTTTGAAATGAAAGTTTTTCATCCCATTGGCCATAGACAAGAGATGTCTGTAGATTTCCTTTGATTTAAAAATGACAACACTACAAACTGCAAACAAGATCAGTTATTATCTTTTGGATTATTCAAATGGGTATCCATCAATCTTCAAACCTACAGTTCTCAGTGTAGTGAATTAAGCATGGGTGACCTTTGATTTCTTATACATTGAACTTTCTTATTTTTAAAAGTTTTTTACAGTTTTCGCTTAACAGAACAAACGTTTTATTTTATGACTCTTCAGCTCATTCATTTAGTGATATATGGACAAAAGTACCAAAGGATGACCAATCATTGTGGACAGTGTTTTTCCTTTGGCACTGTTGTCTATGTCCCCATTCTAACTCTTGCTTGATAATGGTTTGGCACCAAAGAGAGTTTTTTTGTCATCTTTTTACTGATGTTGGAGAGAAAAATGCCATTAATAAGACATCTTGCTTCTCCGGGGCTGCATTTCTATGATTGATTCAAGAGTGAGATCTAACTAGTCTTTGCATTGCTGTCTTTGTACCCTCTGAGAACACCACTTTGGGGAACCATCTCTTTAAATGACCAAGGAGGCAGAAAGCTACGGGGATGAATAATGACATCAGTGACTCCAAGGGCAAAGGCACAGTTCAGCATTTGTTTGGCTGGGTCTCAATTCTTTACACAACACCATGCAGAGTTAGCTGCTGGCAGTCGACCCCCGCCACTGTCTCTCCAATTACTCCGGATGGGAACGCTCTGAAGGGCGGCAAAGGCATCGACGGGAAAAAGTCAATGAAGCACTGACGAGAAAGCCAAGGATTTAGTGATGGTTTATTTTTAAACGTCGTCCGCCTAATGTCCACGGATGCCATCAGGGACAAATGATAATGAGGAGAGCAAATGATAAGTTAAGTTTCTTTATTTGTCAATGTACATAAGTTACAAATCAAAATGTGTTCTTTGCATCTCCCCTATCAAGTTATTACACTCCAGAGGGGGTCAGTGTGCAGGGTCAGCTATAGTACAGCGCCCGTTGAGCAGTTTGGGTTAAGGGGAGGTGAGATGGTGGGCATAGTAGATGTAAAGCAGCCACCGCTAGTTTTACTATTACCACCCTCCTGTCCGGTGCTAGGGATCCAACCAGAGACATATGGTAACTGGGAGAAGACTCTTTACTCTTGGACCTCCTACCTACAGTATGTACATTCACAACAGATCCATTTCTATACCACACATCTCTTAGTTAAGTGACAATGGATGCACTTTTACATTACATATCATTTAGCAAACGCTTTTATCCAAAAGCAACTTATAACTGGAGGTAAGCTCTTAGCAATAAAGGTCTTGCCTATGGACCTTCACTGGACTTGCCCCATCCTGACAGAAAATCCAACCCTGGTTTACTGTACCAAAGTCAGTGATGTTACCTACTGAGCTATCCAGCTGCACTTGTAGATACATATGTTGTACCAAATTTCAATCAGTAACCTTGGCTTAACCGCAGACCAGAACCAATGTCTTGCTGATTAGCAAAAGCGGATGAGCAGTTATTTAATAAATGACAGCAATTCTGATGATTAAAGAACATTTCAAATTACACACTAATTTGAAAGACATCTCCTTAAACTCTTTTTCTACTTTTTCTTCAATCGCTTCTAACAATTAAAAATCACAATAACCATTTCTTTTGAGCCCTTTAAGTCCTTTAATTTTCAGTTTCACATCTGCAGAGATGTATTCATTGCAGCGTTGAGAGGGCTTTGAACCAGCATTTAGACTTTGACGATGGGTTATAAACCAGTGATGCCCTATTTTTTACGCGCCCATAATTTTGTAATAATTTGCTACGACTATGGTAAATCCAAGTTCAAGTCTGTCATTTGTGTCATTATAAACGACATCAGTGTGATTTTGAAGTGTTTCCTACTTCAGAAACTCAATTCATATTCATATTAATTTGAGCAAATTATTGATGTCAGATGAGAAAAAGGAATTGACTTGCTGGGTTGTCCAGAGGTTAATGTGCCAGCCATGGAGTGTATTGGTTGGACTAAAACTCATTGTGCTTCTAAAAAAAGTTATTTAGGCTACATAAAAAATATCATAATTATACAGATATAAGCACTACTTATGCCAGTTTTGTACATGTTTGTCAATGTATTATCTATCTAATCTATCTATCTATCCAACATCTGGACTTTCGTTTTTTTAAAGAGATGCTAATATACAGATAACAAGTTAGATTTTTGACAAATTTACACGTTTATTGAAATGTTTCTGCAACAATTCTAATACAAAATATAATTGTTATAATGTGAGTAATCACCTGGCTAAGTTTCCTGAAAGATATCTATAAGTTAAAAAAAAATCCCCATTCACCTGCAGTATCTGGCCCTAATGAGCATGTCTTCTGTGACTGTCTGTATTTTCATCTTGTATATCTTTATATCTCCTGCCACAGTGTCCACGCTTCCCTTCATAGATCAATAAGCGCTACGTTCGTGTGCTCTGCCTCTCATCTCACAAGTCAGACGAACATCAAAGCAAAAAGAACTGGATTTTTACATTCCTCTGTTGATTCCTTTATAAAAAAAACTTGAAGAATGGAGTGTGCTTGTGGTGGGCGCTGACTGCAGATACACTCAGCATCCCCGTGTATGAACCATTATCTGTATATTGGTGCAAAGCTGATATATAGACGTTAGCCCCGGGGAGCCGGCGGAGTGCTTGTTAGCTTAACGAGCCCCAACAGACAGCCGTGACCTTCAAATGCTAAAGGGAGACCTTTACACACACGTATGCAGGAACGCACACACGCACAAGACACACACACACACACACACACACACACACAATTCTAGGGTGTGATCGGTAATCTTGAAGCCGTAGCTCAGAACACACACACACACACCTGTACAATTAATAATGCATGTATCCACACACTTTTAAGGTGTGATTGGTAACCTTGCTGCTGTAGCTCAGCGCACACACACACACACACACACACACACACACACACACACACACACACACACACACACACACACACACACACACACACACACACCTGTACAATTAATAATGCATGCATGCACACACTTTTAAGGTGTGATTGGTAACCTTGCTGCTGTAGCTCACACACACACACACACACACACACACACACACACCACACACAACACACACACACACACACACACACACCACACACACACACACACACACACACACACACACACACACACACACACACAACATATACACACACACACACGACACCATCACAACACACTTACAATTAGTATCACACACTACTGTGGTTAGCTGGTCTTCAATGCATTTCCTACGCTAGTGATGACATTCTAAACAGCCAATTACTGCTTTTTCCCGGAGGACGGGAGCTTTTCGGTGCAATAATGCATCGCCCAATATTAGATTTTTCGACTTGTTCGTACAGAGAAGTACAAAGAGAACAGACACACACACACTTTCCCACTCCCGGCTGGCTCAATCTGTAGCAATAGTGATTTCTGATTGCTTTGGACACAGGTTCAAGGTAGATCTCAAGGTAATGAGGATTCAGTACTGGTGTGTGTGGTGTGTGTGTGTGTGTGTGTGTGTGTGTGTGTGTGTGTGTGTGTGTGTGTGTGTGTGTGTGTGTGTGTGTGTGTGTGTGTGTGTGTGTGTGTGTGTGTGAGAGAGAGATTGCACTGCAGATATGCCACTGACAGGTCACAGAGCTATGGGGATATTTATCTGCTAATGACAGTGGGTGTCAAAATAAATCAGTTATAAAGCTTGTCTGTGCCGAGTGTGAACAGCAGCTAACTCAATACTTCCAGTCATCTGCCCTCCCCATGAGGGACATGGACCTGAAGAAAGCTGCTCTGCTGCAGACTAAACCAGACACAAATGAGCCTCCATAGCAGGGGAGACCTCCAACTCTTACCCTGTGTTCCAATCCCCATACTTCCCTACTATTTCGTAGGCCAGAAAAAGATTTAGGATGTCCCAATACATGCATGTCAATTGTAGTATGCTGAAAATACATAAATGCCCCACTATCTCCATTAGCATTTTGGAGTATTCGTCTTTATTCTTGACATTTCTCTATATAATGAAAACAAAATCTTCCTCATCTGATTTTTTTTCTCTCCTGTGGCCGTAAAACTCTTCTGTACTTTAGTATGTAGTGTAGTAAAAAGAGTATGTGATTTGGAACGCAGGGTTAGAGTATGGGGAGAAACATTCTAATGCATGCAAATTACTTTATTTTGAGCATTTTGAAACAGCTTGTAAAGAGAGTTTGTCGAACCTGTAATTTGCTGAAATCATACAGATATATGAAAACTAATATTGCCTGCAACTATCTGTACTGTATATTCGTCAATGCAATGCAAATTATTTTAGTATAAGCTTTTTTTAAACTTTCTTTCCAAAGCATACAGTATGTCCAGGAGATTTTATAGAACATGTTATTTGCTGAAAAAAAGATCGTCAGAAATGAACATCAAAATAAATATTGTAATAAATTAATAAACGGCAGTTATTAACAAAATCATGCAGTGCAGTTTGAATAGACAGTCAGCTGCGTATTAACATACAGTATTGCCTGGCCAAAATTCTCCTTTTACTTTACAATTTCATGATTAACATGCAAAGAATGCATTACAATTTTGTCGATTCATCACATACGAGAAATGATATGCTGAGGTTATATTGCTTGTCAGCATTTCCACCCACCCACCCATACACACACCACACACACACACACACACACACCACACACACACACACACACACACACACCGTGGACGGCCATTAAAAGATGCTAATGTAATCTGTCCCTTGTAGTAACGATGACGGCGCTGCACATAAATCAGGATATATGGTCCATAAGCATTTAGCAACATATCAATCAATTTGTATGCTACTTAGTGAAATAATTCATTGCTTCAGTTTGTAATAAGATATACAAAGCTCTAGAAGTTACTAACTATGGCAATGTTAATTTTGCGTTTTAAATGCATTATATTGGTTAATTTCACAATTTTTTATTTTTTTTATTTTAATGTCCTTTTACAGAAGGTCAGCTATGAAATGTTCCATTGGATAGGTCTTTCAAATCAACCAAGATGCTAAAAAACAAGGGAAAAAATGTTGGAGCCACATAACTTGTTGATTGCAAGACTCTTGGTCTTTTATACAATAGGCACATAAATCATCCATCTCTTGCTGAGCTATACCACATTGGACACATGAATTTTTTCTGATTTTGAGTGAGGTCACCTGAAACTGCCATACCAACAGTGGACCAATACTATTGTTCTTCATGCTGTCAGTGCATCAATCTTGGCACTATAGAAACTGTTATCAACAATGCTATAAAAAAAAGGTATGAGATTAATTCAAACGCTTTCACGATTTCGCTCAGTCTTAGTGAAACAGATAGTGTTGGCTAGGCAGTCGTGAAATAAAATCATGGCGAATATATCACAGTCTATTCATTACATAATGTGACAGAGAAAGTATGGGAAATGCAAGAAAAACTGATTTACATGTGAGTCTATTGAAGCGACAAGTCTCCAGAGATGTAGCTGCGAAGCATTCATTATAATCCAAATATCAAGCCTAATACATTGAGCATAAAAACCTAGCGTTAGGGAGTGTCAGCCTTTTCAGATGTCTTTGTTCATCTGTATGCACTGCACAAAATATGTTCCAAGAGAATTAAAAATACCACGTTGTCATGCCGATCCAATACTACAAATATGAGTATTTTATTCAGAAGCTGAGCTGTGTCTCGTCATCCTGCTCGCTCTTTTCAACCAATTTCAAAGTGAAAGCAATTTCTAGCTTTTGATGAGAAAATAAATCCCTTTTGTCCTCATATGGTGCATCACTACACACACACACACACACACACACACACACACACACTGAAATACAAGTCGTTTAAATCCGTCTACACAGGTCTTATCGCATGGCTTTGGTTGGCTCTGATATGCCTCTCCAAGTAAGTTCACACACACACACACAACACACACACACACACACACACACACACACACACACACACACACACACACACACACACACACACTCACACACACACAGCAAGCACGCAAGACACAGGTTGAACAGTTTAATCTGTCAGTAATACAGTTGGTGGTCTGTCTGCTGCCTTCCACTGACTTTTCAACACACACACACACACACACACACACACACACACACACACACACACACACACACACACACACACACACACACACACACACACACACACACACACACACACACACACACACACACACACACACACAAACATCACCCAACCCACACACACCACAGACAGCACCACACACATCAACACTACACACACAATGGAGGCATCGGACCTGCAACCCAGCCCACTCTCAGTGTGTGACATGAGCGACACACAGTCAACCGAACAAAGTCACAGACCCCATGCTTAACACCTGTCCCATTAGCTGTGTGGAACTGGCCTTACATGAAATCCCTTTAGCCTTCCCTGTGCACCACTTGGTGCTAGCTGGCTGATCCTTTAGTCTGGAACCAGTAGGTCAGGGGAAAGCAGAACCTATTCACTTACCCAGGCTGACAGGTATTGACTGTCCACTTAAGCTGCAAGCACACACACAAACACCACACACACACAACACACACACCACACACCCACACCACACACAACACACACACACACACACACACACACAACACACACACACACACACACTTTCTCTCAAAGACTCCTATATTTAAAGAATTACCCATTATACTCATTATGCTTCAGCCGGCAGAGCACCTTTTAAAGGGCACCTATTATACAATATTCACTTCTTCGTGTTTCTCCAACATGAATATGGGTCTCCGGTGTGACTTGAGACTCCCAAAGAATGAGAGAAAACTATCTCTAACTCTTATCTCGAACGCCCCTCCCCAAGCTAACTTAGCACTAGCTTCACCTGTGATAAGCACCTCTCCACATACCCATCAAAATGAATGGCAGTTTAGCCCATGTATAAGGAAATACACAACAAGACACGGCTGGCTCGACAGCAACGTTCAAATCACATACTCTTTCTTTTTACTACACTACATACTAAAGTACAAAAGAGTTTAAGGGCCACAGGAGAGAACAAAAAAAATCAGATAGGGAAGATTTTTTTTCATTATCTCGAGAAATGTCAAGAATAAAGACGAATACTCCAAAATGCTATTGGAGTTAGTTTGGGGCACTTGTGTATTTTCAGCATACTGCAGTTGACATGCATGTATTGGGACATCCTAAATCTTTTTCTGGCATACTAAATAGTAGTATGGAAGGATGGGAATTGGAACGCAGGGAAGGTGAACTTCAGAATATGAGAAACCTTGGTGATTTGGGGATAGCAGTGGTGAAGACGGAGGCAAGTGGAACAGGAATACTGATGATTGTAATGATGTGAAGACTGGAGGAGAATGTTGCAACCATCAGACAGAGATGCCAGCTGACAGCAGAGAGAGCCTATGATTGGCTCACACAGGTCATGGTCAATTTGATAAGGCTATACGCTGAATGAAGTGAAACACACATAGTCAGCTGATGGGTGAGAGTGTGGGAAAACGAGGGAGAGACAGAGAGAGAGAGAGAGAGAGAGAGAGAGAGAGAGAGAGAGAGAGAGAGAGAGAGAGAGAGAGAGAGAGAGAGAGACTGTATTGAGAGTGAGACCGTAATTATATTAGTCAAGCTAAATTTAACATAGTGGAAAATGTTGTTTTAATGTAGGCTATACAGAGCCGTGCAATGTTCATTTTATAGAGCCAGCATCATTATAGCTCATTAGAAGAATTACAGTTTAAATGAACTGTGACATACTTGTGCTGAATATTTTGACAACTGATTTCTTTCGGACATTGTTTTTTTTGCAAAAATTATTCAGTTTATATCAGTTTTGTAAGTGTGGGACTATTTGTTATTATAGATGCACTTACTGTATACCTTTTTGTAAATGACTTATAAACTTGAATTAACTGCTTACGTCTTGTAAATTCTCTTACACACACACTACACTTATCTTCGTAGGACATTCACAACAGTAGATCAATCTTGTCGACATATTTGATAACAGATAAGCAGTGTTGGTCGCTGTCTGTGTATTCATCTACATTGTTAAAATGTCTGCTTTAGTGCAGTGCTACAACGGCTACAAAATGAAGGACGTTTCATTGACACTTTACGTTTCGATTCAGCCTTTTTTAAATTGACAGTGTTTTGCTCTTGACAGCCTGTCTGAGTTACTCTCCATTTAGCCTCACTACTGTCCCTTTTAAAGCAGGTGTACTGTATAGGAGCATTCACAAGGCAACTATCAGACCACTGTCATCCACTGAAGTCCAGAGGGAACACTCCTTGTGCGTCCTGGTAAAAACTCAATCCCCAGACCAAGGCTCCTCTATAGATAAAGCTACATTCATTCTATGAAGGTCACAAACAGACATACTTCACAATGCACTTAAAACAGCCGACACAATGTCTTTTGCCGTGTGCCTTTTGTGAGCAAACAAGGACGAAACAGAGACATCCCAAATGAGAGCACCAGCCAGACAATCTTCCTGTTACTCTGCAAAGTCACAAGAGACTTTGGAGCTGACAGTGACTCAGAATGAAGCATGCGTTATACTCTACCCCAGTGGTGTGCATAGGGGGGGTGCAGAGTACCTTAGCACCCTTTCTTAAATCTTTATTCCAGTGTATAGCGTTAGGGTTGGGGTAAGTATTAAGCATGTATTTAACCTATCAGCTAGTGTGACTTCCCTACTTGCCCTAAGTTCATACAAGGGTTATTTGAGTAACTCAGACACTCTCATCTGACATCAGGCCAAACGGTGTGTGTGTGTGTGTGTCCCTTTTTAGATAGTCTGTGCACGCCACTGCTGTATTAGTATGTGTGCTTGAAATCCTTTCCGTTCTATGAAGAAAGTTGTGGCCATCCTGTTTAGTTGACTAGTGGGCCTGCCTTCATCACAGCCAATCACCTGCATTTCCCATTAAGTAGTACTGAAAATGACACTTGAGAATTCTTCTCAGAAGTAGACAAGTGCTCATAAAAGTGGCAGGTAACCTTGAAAAAGATCATTCTGGCTTATTTCAAAGTGGCTCTTGTTTTTTTGGAAAAGGAAAAGGAGAGTGAGTATCTGACTTACATTCATCAAGTGGACACAGACAGAGCACCGACTGAATGATAATGTTGCTCTGATGCGTCTGCTTTGCAAGGTGACAGTATGTGTCAATGTTACGTTTACCAGCCAGTCCGAAACAATCAATTCATGCACGTTTAAGTTTGTGTTTTTGCCACTACAAACATGGTTATTTATTCTAACAAAATGTATTGGACACATATGGAGAGCGAGACAAGCAGGGGGTTGGACAGAGTAAATATGGCAGCCTGCTGTGCTGTAAACACCACTTTGGGTAAAACCTCACAATGTGTGTTTTTTGGGTCGTCAGCTGTTGATTGGACCCAGTATAGTCGAAGCCTTAATGTTAACCAACACAAAACAAGCTCTGCTAGTCTAGTCAGTAAATATAACACTGCACTACATCGCCTGGGGCTTTTTGATGACACTCAAGGCGCCACTTTAAAACAGCATGGACCCACCGCTCCTGCACATGCTCAGTACGGGCCCTGCAATCAAGCACAACATCTGCCGCTACATCTATCAAGCAAAGGATTATGGGCCGCTGGTGGAGGATTAATTTGTCGCTAATCTGGACTTCGCAGTGGGAGAGGGACCGAGATCTGCCTAGCTTCACATTGAGGGCCGCCCGCACATCAATTAAGACACACGCACACACACGCACGCACACACACACTCACAGAGCTTGATTGCCTCTAAAAATCAACCTTCAGTACATCACTTCTTTACGACTGTGTGTGTGTGTGTGTGTGTGCGTGTGTGTGTGTGTGTGGTTGCAATTATCTTAGCCACACGAAGCTGAAGTGCTGTTTAGCCTAATTGGGATTGAAATGAACAGTTCAGGCAGAGAAGGAGGAAGCAGAGATACAGGTGATTAGCAATGTTGGTACAACTTTATCAAACAAAGCTCAGTAAGAAGTGATTTTTGTGTGTGTGTGTGTGTGTGTGTGTGTGCACGTGCTTTGTGTGTGTGTGTGTGTGTGTGTGTGGTGTGTGTGTGTGGTGTGTGCGTGCTTCATCTAAATCCCCTTAATGATGATTACCAACACAACGATAATACACAGTCCTCACACACAAAGTAAGAGGGAGGGGATGTTACTCTCAACGGCATTTCTGCCTATCCATGGGTCTAATCCTTTGACAGCTGCATGTGCGCGGCAGGAGGCAAGACCTGTCAATCACTTTACCACCTGTCTGACAATATGATCAAATTCACACGGAGAGCGAAAGCTCTGGAGTCTGTTTTTACTGATAACAAAAGGAGAGCTTTGCTGCAGATGTTGGGCAAAAGGACAACAGAACTGAAAGAATTCATTTGAATCCATCAAAATGTATTTTTTTTTTCAGCATTCCTCTATAATCTTCGCAGCGTACTGTAGACGTTTGCTGTCACTTGCCGTGCAATCCTTATTGTCTGGGCTTGTTATTGTCAATTTCTTCCATGTTTTTATGCATACTTTTATGTGTCATCTCTCAGTAGGGACACATTCATCCCTGCTCAACTATAGCTGTACAAAGCCGTTGTTTTATTACTCCTTAGTTGGTTCTTTATCTAAGACATAAAACAGACAAACGGTGCAAGAGACATAATAGTGCAAATATTTTAAATGTAGGAATGAGGTATAATGTAGGCCTATATAAAATGGAATAACGAGAGAAAATAAATACTGCTCAGCTAAAAATTCCATAATGTATGATGCGCTTTTTCAATATCATTTACCATTCTATTTCAAACAGACTGCACGCTCTATAATAAATACTTTAAATGACCAGCCAGCAATAGCCTTGACACAAGTTCAATTATCTAAAGCATCATCTTAAATAGGAAAATTAGATGTGTCTGGTTTCTGGACTAACTGACAAAGCTTATTTATTTTTTTTTTTTTTTACAATAAAACTTATATAAACGCAATACACTGACAACAACCACCACAAAAAAGGAAGACAAGCTACATATAGCTTGAAGGTGGATTGCCTCAACATCAGTCAGTGTTAAGGCCCTATCTCACTGGGCTGTGACTGTTTGTGACAATTTGGGGACTGCATTCGCGAGGGAGTCTCTAAACTGTCTTGAAACGTTCGCGGGGTGTTTTCTCAATTTCCTCGCATGAGTCGCAGAGCCTCGCAGTCCTGTCGCTTGAATTTTGAACATGTTCAAAAAACTTGTGCGATAAATCTACTCTCAAAACCGTCTCAGAGTTGTCGTATGTGTGTTGCACGCATCGCAAACCCTTCTCAATTTAGTTTCCGCGAGTCAGAAAGTGCGAGAAATGTGTGACAGCTTTGCGAGGGGTTGGCGACATATGAAACTAAATCGCGACTGATTTGAGACAAAAATGAGACTGACATTCCGTTCGTGCGACGCTCGCCAGACGTTTGCGAGACATAAATGCGAGCTCCCGGAAAGTTTTGGCCAGGACATTCGCAAACGTGTCGTGAGTACAATCTCAATGAGACTGCAAAGGAAAATTGTAGCTAATTCGCATATTTTCTCGCAATTTTGTGTCTCCAACTTATCGCAAACTGTCGCAGCCTAGTGAGATAGGGGCTTTAGGCTAATGGAGAGATTCTAACTGATAATAGAGGAGGATATGAAGAAGTTCAGACGACGGAATGCAAAAAGAGTCTGTGGAGAGAGAGAGAGAGAGAGAGAAGTCGATAGCTGCTGAGACGTCTACATTATCATTGGCTACATGAAGTGAGTGAACGGGGCTTTATAGGGCCGCAGTAACATATCAGAGGACCTCAGTGAACACACTGGGGTCAGGAGAAGGCCTGGGAAGCAAATATTCCATATACTGAGCAGGTAGTGAGAGTGAGAGTTTTTTTTTTACCCAGACAGCCTCTGCTTTGGCTCTGCCACGGGCTTTCATTCATTTAACATGAGGGATAGCATTACGGATGCATTATTCCTGTGTAGACGCACTGCGGTATAACATGCAGTTGCATTGGATAGGTAGAAACCGACAGGGCACAACAATCCTGACTGTACAATCCACATTCATTTTCTTTGACACTGCAGGTGAAAAGGGTCACATTTGTATTGATATTATCATGAAACTTTTTCGGAAACGATTGAATAAATATGCAAATTTGGCCTGTTTTGTAAGAAGAAAATGTATAAATCAGACAATTAACAATATATGAACATCTGCAATAACCTTCAGAATAGTGCTAAGAATAATGATGGAATGTCTAGTTGATGTAAGTGCTTTACAAGTTGATATTTTTGTGTGTTTTTCGGGTTAATGAAAAAAAACTATGTTTGAGATAATGTCCATTAAATATGGTTGTATAGGAAAAATAAACAGACGCAAAGAGACAACGTTTGGTCAAATAAACACTTACATTTACATGTTGGACCTTTTATTTAGCATAAAGAAGACATGCTGTGAAAGCTTAATAGCCAAAAAGGTGATGAGATAATTTATGGATCCCGAAAAACACTTTTAATATACAGACAGTCTCTCTGAGGAATCCATAATACATTCACAGCTTGAAGGCAGCTTCCACTCATTAGTTTATGATTAATGCCTGACGAGCAGAAACACAGTACTCACTATGTATCTATCAATATGATTAAGCTGTGAGGTTGTGGATGCAGCGGGCGATCACAGCCAAGCATTGCTTTACTCTATGGGGACAATGGTGACTGAAGGGGGGTGGTTGAGAATGACCCTCTTGGGCTCTTTGATGGATTTTTTATTCTAGTCTCTTTTGAGGAGCTTGGTAAAACCTGTGTAGTGTCATGCAGGGCAGCTGATGGCCTTCACATATTTGCCCAATCCCAACTCACCCCTTTGCCCTAAACCCCAGCCATCTGGATTGCGGGTTCACATGTAGGGGTACAGTGTCTAATTCCTTGTTTCCACCGAGTAGAGTGGGTTGGGTCGGAGCGGTTCGGACGGTTATTTTGGCTTTCAATTTGCCAAAAGTTGGGTAGGGTACGGATATAAGCGAGCCTAACCGCTCTAAGTCGCTCCCATTTTCCATACTATTCCGTTAGGGTACCAGCCGCCTGAAAGGGTGCCGAAAAGGTGGAGCTACACACTGCCGTCCGTTCATTGGTCGAAAGAATCATTTCCGCCGTGTGTAGTCAATTCAGCGATAACCGTATGTATCGAATTGTCATTTTTTTGTGCCATTTATGTTCTTTCCATTTTTTTAAAAATAAACTCTCAGCGTCTCTCTATCTGGATTTGGCAGCTCGACAGTATTACAAATATTTAATATTAAGCAAAGCTGGACAGGCATTGAACAGCTGTGTACGGTGTATCTATAGTACAGGCACAGCAAAACAGCATATTCTTATGTTAAAAAATGCTAGATAGTTTTGATATGATGTTTCCCGGTTTTGAGATACCTGTCTATGCCACCAATGCAATATTTTTCAACAAAGCATTGCACATTTCACATTTCATTTTTTTACATTCTGGTGAATGCAACGTCAGCAGTTGTCATCTCTTCTCCAATAGAAAAGCTTTTCACAGCCAATTCTGTGTCAAAACATTGGTTACATTTCTTGAATACAGTCTGTCCGTGAAGCGAGCGTATGAAGCTAAATTCCATTCACCACCTCCACCATGTCGTGACAGGGATCTCAAAACTTGGACAATTGAAACCAAAACTGTCTGCGTAGCTTGATACCACTATAGGTAAATGAGAAAACATATTTTTGTTATTTGGAATGTGTGACCCTTTAACCCTTAGGTGCTCTTGGGGACGTTTTTGTCCTTTCGCACTTTTTTTACGCTCTTTTTTGTGTATAACTTTGGCTGTGCTTATGTTAACTGAAATATTTTTGGCCAGGGATTTTTTTTTTTTAAATATTTTGTGAATTTCTACTCAGCAACTTTGTACCATCTATTATAAAGGCTGTACACTTTTTTGTTACACTCAGCTCCTTAAGGACGTTTTTGTCCCCTATTGACTCCCATTCAAAATGGCCTTTTTTTACCAATTTGATCCTGCTGTCATTACAGCATAAAATATTTTTTTCAATGATTTTATGCTTTCATCCTCAACATAAAGCATCAAAATGTATCATTTTCAACACCTTCACAATTTTGAACCATTTCCCTATATTTGGCATAGGGTTGAATTACAAGCAATTTTCCAGGTTGTCGGTCCTGCCCCCCACAGTGCAATAGAAAAAAAAATTCAACCTAAATGGTGTGAGTGTGTTGGTAGGGATGCTAGTGTGTGGTGCATATGTGTGTATTGAGAAAATATAGTGTGTGTGTTTGTGTACACACAGCCAAACTTTACAAACTCAAACGTGTATGGAAAAAATGGCCCAATTTAAACTTTATTTTCTCAAACCATAGCCATGATGACAAACACATGTAAATTTGATGATATTAGGCAATAATCCAACACTTAAGACACCAAAATTACTTTTTTTAGCCCTATCTAGCTCAATCATTTATTTCCTCCTGGTTTTTTTGAGGATCAAATATGCTCCCTAAAACCATTTTTGTACTTTTTTGTAATTTTTTAGAGTTGCAGGCCTAAACATAATAAATATGAGAAATTAATGGAAAGTGTGGATCCATATGGATACCTTAGGGTTGTGTCTGTGTGTGTGTTGTGAAATTACTGTGTGTGTATGTGTGTGTGTCTTTGTGCGCATGCATATGTGTGCAGCTGTAAGGTGCAATTTGTGGGTTTTCAGGTGGCTGCGCAGGTTCACTTTGTTACTTTAGTACTTTGTTGACATCATCAAAGAAACTGGAATGAAAAGGTCAAAAGCAACTGACAATGAATTAATATTTGATATATATGTAAAGAGGTCAAGTGGGTTGAAAGGTTTTCAAAAAAAAAAGTAGAAAAAAATATTACTGTATAATGTTTTTAGGGCAGTTTATAGGGAGAGGATGAGCGTGAGTATTTATTTGCATCTGTGACTGCACAAATACTAAACATGTATCAAAAGCAGTTTTATTGCAAATCATTAACACATCCTAGAGTCTGATTATCCCACTCAAAAAAATCCACTTTGCATCTATTATATGAGAAATGTTTCAGTTATTATGTTTTTTTTAAATAAAAATGGCTCACGTCATCACATAAGCTTGCATGTAAAGGGTTAAAAGCAATTACAAATGAATGAATATTTGATATGTATGTAAAGAGGTCAAGTGGGATAAAAGGTTTGTAAAAAAAAAGTAGAAAAAAATATTACTGTATACTGTTTTTATGGCAGTGTATAGGGAGAGGACGTTTTTGTCCTCTAAGGTACTGAGTGTGACTATTTATTTGCATCTGTGACTGCACAAATACTAAACATGTATCAAAAGCAGTTTTATTGCAAATCATTAACATATCCTAGAGTCTGATTATCCCACTCAAAAAAATCCACTTTGCATCTATTATATGAGAAATGTTTCAATTATTGTGTTTTTTTTAAATAAAAATGGCTCACGTCATCACATAAGCTTGCATGTAAAGGGTTAAAAGCAATTACAAATTAATAAATATTTGATATGTATGTAAAGAGGTCAAGTGGGATAAAAGGTTTGTAAAAATAAAAGTAGAAAAAAATATTACTGTATACTGTTTTTATGGCAGTGTATAGGGAGAGGACGTTTTTGTCCTCTAAGGTACTGAGTGTAACTAAAAAGTTAAGGATACCCAAGGGTTAAACACCTCTTCCAGCAGCTCCTGTGTATGACATCACTTCCCCCACCACCGTAGTCTGCCCTGTTCCCAGACAGCCCCAGGAGCCCTGAGTCACGGCTGCCCCTCTCACTGCCTGACTCAACGGTCCATTCACTAAAAAAGGAAAGGAATGCATAGCAAGTAGTGTAGCCTTAAGACGGGAACCATGACCACAGATGTTCACTTGAGTCAGACACATAGTGGAAAAATGTACGCGCTATAGGTCAAGGAATAGCTTGTATATAGCATAAAAAACTAAAGACATCTTCACCTCATCACTTAACATTGTGAAAAGACTTGAGGCAGTGGTGGATGATGCCATCTTTAGTAACTAGTGTATTGTCTTTTGAGGCCACCGTAGCGTCTGTTAATTCTACCAAAGGGAGGGGTTAGCAAGGGAGCGTTAGGGTCTAGAATCTCACCACTAGATACCGCTAAATACTCACTGCACCTTTTAAATTTGAAGATTTTTCTACCAGACATTTACAGGCATATACCTCAGACTTTAAATATTCAGATGGAAAGCTTTCGAAACCGGGATTTAGATCATTCTCTGGTGGTACAAATATCTTTTTTAATCCTTAACAATGTATCTTCTAAGAATTTAGGGTGATGTTATATGTAGGAAAACGCCAAGATACATTACTGCCTTTGAATAAGGGCTGTTCGAAAAAGCAAGTATAGGGGAAAAACAAAATATGCAAATGAAATCAAGTTTTATGAAAGACCTCCATCATGATCAGAAGTTTTGCCGTGCAATAAGGCTTCCAGTGGGCGGAGGCAGAAGAAGGCAACGTGGACCTAATGGAGTTCAGGGCGTTGATGGATGGCAGGAAGTCAACAAGTGATGAGTGTTTAGAGCCCGCCCCCTCCTCCTCCGACGCACACGCGCACACACACACACACACACACACACACACACACAAATATCTACAGTATCTGACCGAGATGGAAATGGACCAGCGGTTATATGCGGTCAACCGTGGGGAAATTCATTCGGAGAGGTGGCCAAGCGTGGAAGAGACACAGTCACATGTGAAGGGGCCGAGCGGGGCAGCAAAGCAGACACCACGAGACCACGGACAGCTCAACGCTACAGGGGGGCTACAGTCATGAGGAGAGAGCTCTGCCAGGATACAGACGGCCAAGGACAGTGAACTCACTGAACCTGCTCTCACACGCCCTGTGGGAGTCCCACACACACACTCCAAACACACACATAGTTCATGCCTTGCAGACTCCGCACACTCCACCCTGCCATACAAAAGTGTGAATGAAAGCCAACATGAACTAAAGCAAGTGGGGCCGGTACGGTTCGGCACACATTTATTTCCACTGTCAAAAGTTGGAAAGGGTACCAATCTAAGCAAACCTTGCCACACCTATTTTTGTCACCCTTTCGTTGGGTTACCAGGCCGTCCCAAAGGGTCCCTAAAGGGTGGAGCTACACACTGCAGTAAGATGATTGGTCGACAGAATCATCATGGATAAGCCACCGTGTGTAGTCACCTAGGCAAGAGTGAAGAGTGTTTATAGAAAAATGTTGGGGTGCAGCTCTTTGTTTATTGTTTCGCAATCTTGTCTCTTCTCTTTCTTTTAAGATAACTTTTTGGCCTTTTTTCAAGCTTTATTAGACAGCGGAGCCAGATCTAGAGTTACTGTGCCCTGTCGAAACCGTGCCAATGCAGAACCGAACTGTACCGCTGCTCAGTGGAAATGAGACAAGTGGAGCTGTCACCCGAGAAAACATCCCAGGCCAGGCGACAAGGCGAGGTGGGCAGGGTCAGGCGCACACAGAGGGCATGCTGGGAGAAAAAAAAATTAGATGAAGCAACCGAGCCACTTACTACATTCAAAACAAGCTCCAGAGTAAAGCGATCTTTGTCTTCCCCTGGTTCCCCTCCGCTCACTCTGGGGTCTGATGCATAAAACATCTAAAGCTGGAGGAGATGCTCCGAGATGACAGAGAGCTACTGAGTAATTCATGAGAGGTGTTAGCCGTGAGTTTCCTTCAAGGCAGGGGGAGATAGTGAGCGGTAATGATTGTGACATGTTTGGGGCTGGCTGGGTTCAAATGAATGGAGTTGTAGTTTGAGAATCTAGTTTGTATTCTTAAAGGCTTAAGAGGAAGTGACTACTGACTATTTTAACAGCTGAGGAAAATTTTAAATATGTCATGAGACGATACGTGAAAAATTATATTTCTGATTGCAATGAGGGAACTTTTAAATGTTTGTGAAACATTCTAATTTTTTTCTCTGATGATCATAAATGACCTGTAAAAGTTGACGAGACCATCGTTGAAAAGAATGCTATTTTCACGTACTTATTATGAATGCCTTTGATTTACTGCAGGCAAACCGGAAAAGCCTCAAGTGTTTATGAACGGTACTAAATCACAGTTTACTTTCCTTCACCATCATCATATGACCATTAATACCGCCGGCACGTGCTAGCAAATATCTATTGGACAGCAGCCGCTGGTGTTGTAAAAACCCTCCTGCTTTGGTCCAAAGGGGCGCTACAATCAACCACAACTGAAGGTTCCTCGTTTGCCTGCCGTAAATCGTTTGTACTGAGTTGACAGGGATTCAGACCCATGACAATGCATTAATAACAACAGAAATATATATATTTTTCACTGATGGTCTTGTTTTGCTGTTACAGATCATTTATGATCCTTAGAGGACAAATGAGACTGTTTTCATTAACATTTAAAAGTTCCTCGAGTGTCTCTTTAATGAACACATTCAGTATTCAAGCTCTTGGCTGTGATTCTATCTCCACCATCATCTTTTACAAAACCTCTTGTTCCTAAAGTTCTCAGTGAAGCTAGAAGGTATAAAGCCTGGGGGGAATGTGAGAGATATGACTGCTTATGCATTAACATTATATTCAAGCTTCTCTGCAATATCTCTCCGTCTGGAGAGTTAGAAAATCAACCGTAATCTTAGAAAAATTCTTGCACTTTGAAAATCACCAACCCGTGGCGAAAGAGGGCAGAGATGGTAACCACAGGGGTCTGATAATAGATAGACCAAATTGAGCTGAATATTACAGGGTGTCCTTGGTTTATTTAGCGCCACATGAAGAAAACTGCAGCAGATTCAGGCCTAGGGAAGCGAGGGCGAGAGAGGGAGGGAGGGTAGACGTGAAGTGGTTCTCAAAGAGATGAGGTATCAATCGAGCTGAATAGAAAGGAACCAGTGCAGCTCTGCCTTTTTTTGAAGCTTCTTGCCCGAGGGGAGGGCTGTGTTCACGCTATAGCAGCCAGGTTCAGGGAGCCTTCTGGGGGCCAAGCTATACGCCTGGAAGTGGGGGGTTTGCAGCGTGTGTGAAGTACAAACCCAGTCCTCACACACTCACACTGATAGATAATCAATGTCAACACACCACAGAAGACCTTAAACATACTCGAAAATGGAGGTACGAGAGATTTCCCTACAGGTACACTATTTAAAGGTGCTCTGAGGAACTTTCAGTTTTTGTTCATTCTAGCGCCCCCCCTTTGGACAAAAGCGGTAGTGTTTTTAGTATGCCAGCTACAGTTCCAGGGTGAGGGACCCATGACAAAGGCATTATGAAATAAAAAACTACATGAAAATAGCATTTTTTTTAACTGATGGTCTCGTTTGCTGTTACATGTCATTTATGATCATCAGAGGAAAAATTAGACGGTTTCAGAAATATTCCTCGAGCACCTTTAAGTATATAGTACAATATAAAAAAAAAATTAAAGACAGTGGTGTGCATTGACTAACTAAAAGGTGCAACATGAAATCAACACATTTGTACAATTTCAATGCCAAGGGGACGTGCAGCATTGAAAACATCGATAATAACTATTTGTAGTCCAAGCACAGTGTGAAACATGAGACAACAATGTACCTGAACCGATGGGTACACAATTGTCTTTCAAAAGGGATCCTCTCCTGCGACAGGCATTTGTACCCTTTTAGGTACACTCTGGAACTTCTATTTTTCAGTGTGGAGGATTTAATGTAGTGATCTGCTTCTCAGCTAACCCACTTTCCCTCAGCTTGCCTCGGGCGCTTTCACACCTGCTGGGTTTGGTTCGATTGAAACAAACTCGGGTTACTTTTTCACCTTTGCTGAGGTTCATTTGGGCTGGTGAGAACACACAACAATCACACATTCGGTCGTACACCAACCATCTACGTGGTTCGTTTGTGGTGAGAGCTTGAGTAGACTGATTCAGTGTAGCTGGCAAAGTGTGCAAACATGTACATGGTATCTTTTGAAGCTCCGACCCCTTGTCATCGGTTGCACGCTTTGAGCAGAAAGGATATGTTCTTATTAGCAATGCTCCTATTCACACTGAAGCCATGCAGTAAATCATTACTTGGTCATCACGTTGACAGACTGCACGTAAACATTTATCAGACTGAACACAAACATAAATCAGGTCTCTAAATTTAAGCCCATCTCAGCAATTTTTTTAATTTCATCTTCTCGTCTTTTATGTTCTGGTTTACAGTGTAAATTATGGCTGACCTTGTGAAAAGATGTGTTCCTATAGAGTTTTTGAGGAGATGGCCACGTAACTTAATGGTCATCTTCACGTCTTAAAGTCAAGTCAGAAGTTTTTTCATGTGTGGTTTCTTGGAACATATTTTTTTTCCACTGTGCTATTTGTCACATATATACAGGTATTAACAACCAGCAGTTTTATTTTAAATCAAACGTCTGCTGCAAAGGTAAGCCGTGTGCAGTGTAGCGTAGCAGGACACAAACACAGCCAGGGTGGATGTTTTTTTTCATCTGGGTTGACTGAAAACACGCGTCACGTCCCCACGCTGCTGATGTAAACCAGGTGCAGGGCGGAAAGAGAACATGACAGGGGAGAGAAAGAAAGATGAAATATCAATCCCATTTGAATAAATTAGCATGAAATCATGAATAGAAGCACTTGTGTGTGTGTCCCTGGTGACAAATCATCCGGGCCACACAGGGGAGAACTGAGAAAAACTTCATTTGACTGCAGCCTGGATTGTTCAATTCTTTAAAGCGTAATTTTATTTTATATAAAGCCACAGGTGTCAGGGTCAATTGTAGATACTGCTAGGCGGTTAGAGGCCTATGCGAGGCATACGAACGCCGAACAACGAGAGGACAGTGGTGCTAGGCAATGCTTTAAAGAAGTTAAAGCCCCCGAGAAGCTACCATAGAAGATCACTGCGCAATGCCATATGAAAGGTCACAGTAACCTTTGACCTCCAAAATAGATTTGGTTCATCTTTGAGTCAGAGTGGACATTTGTGTACACTTTGAAGAAAATTACCTGAAAGCGTTCATGAGAGACATACAGTATATCCTATGTGCGGACAGGGGACAACCCAAAAACATAATACAAATGTTCAGACTCACCTCATAGTGGCTTTAAATGTGATCTTTTTATATTTACAATGAATATAATAAATGTGTTCTGCGATTGGGACACTGACCAATTTGGACAATACATTGTATAAAGATGGCAGTGAGAGGTAGAGAAAAATTGTATTCTTGATCCTCAAATGGGTTTTTTGGAACACTGTCAAATCAATGGAGAGCTTGTCACATACTCTCGGCTTGTCAGTAGAAACATGACATTTATTAAGTATTGATGTGATAACCAGCTGCTACTGACTCATTCTCCCCCGAGGATGGATGACAAAAGGAATGGAAACATCAATACCTGTTTGATATTTCCAACACACTCTTACTTCATCAGTTTGAAGCGCCACTGCATTGACTATAAATATACGTCTGGCTGTTTCTGAGACACTCTGGATAGAAGCTCAAAGAATATTTTTAGTCTCAAAAAAAAAAATTCTAAGCACTTGTCAATTTTGAAATTTTTCTTCCATAACATCTCTGCTTTCACTACTGTAGTATAAATAAAAGATCCAAAATGTACATTTGGGTGTTTATTTGACTAAACCTTGTCTGTTTGCATCTGTATTATGTCCCCTTAACAATCATTTTGTAACAGCACTTATCTCTCAACATTAGTTTTTTTCAATACTCGGAACAAGAAATTTCAACTTCTAAAGCGCTAACATCAACATATCGTTCTAAAATCATTCTTAGCATTATTCTAAAAGGTTATTACAGAAGGATTTGATCATATGTTGTTAATTGTCTGAGCTATGATATAATTTATTTTTTATACATGCCAAAAATGCATTTTTTTAGACCTGTACACAATATTTTTAGATTTAAAAAGTAAAAAAAGCTGTATCCAAACTCTGTTTAGAAAAAACAATTGGACATTAGTATGTTGTAAATATTTTAAGTTAACGTTATCCAACATCTACTGTATATGGTTTTTATGTAAATGCAAATGTGCACACTATTACTTAGATATTGCCATATCTGCATTTCTATTCAAACTTTTCTAAAATAAAATTGTTATACAGAAAATAATTGCTTTAATGTCAGTAGGCTAATCAACTGGCACGGTTTCATGATGCTATCTATATGATGATAAATGTACCAGATTCACCTGCAGTGTCTCGCATTAAATTGAAACGGTTGCAAAATGATAAATTACTCCCCGTGCAGTCCCTGAACATAACCCAGCAGGGAGCCTTGTTCACTGCTGAATCAGTTCACTGGGTCAGATTAAAGTATAGGATGAGAACACACCCCACACACACACACACACACCGCGCGCCGCGCGCGCGCACACGCACAACACACACACACACACACACACACACACACACACACACACACACCACACACACACACACACACACACACACACACACACACACACACACCACACACACACAGCTTTGATAAGAAAGGCGGAAAGGGAAAGAGACAGATAAGCAGTCAGAGTAAAGCAGATCCGTTATAAACAAAAATATGCCCACAAGCTGAGACCGTCTACACGCAACAGACTTTAATCTTAATTCAACAAACACACACACACACACACACACACACACTCTGAGTGAAGCACTTTCATTAAAGTCCTAGATCTGATAGCAGCCAGCTCATCAGCTCAAAGACGACAACACTAGCTGGTTAAAACCCTTTTAAACCTGTGCACTTATCTAAAAACGGCTTACCGCCTAAAAACAACACACACTCAACACACACACACACACACGCCACACGCACACACAGAGAGGTTTGACTTGAACTGACCTCACTGTGGAACACATCACCCCTCAGTAACCTCTACAATAACCACACACACACACACACACACACACACACACACACACACACACACACACACACACACACACACACACACACACACACACACACACACACACACACACACACACACACACACACACACACACACACACACACACACACACACACACACACACACACACACACACACACACCACACGCACCACACGCACACACACGGTACAGCCCACACTTCTCCACACTATTTCAACAAGGGATGTGTGTGTGTAGCAGTTGTGGAGTTTTTGTTTCAGATCCTATAAACAGTGGGTGGCACACAGAGACACAGAGTAACCCCGGACCTTTGGTTGTTAGTAGTTTATTGTAGTCGTGAAAGATAAGAATCACTTCAGTTAAAACAGATGGGCTGAGAAAACCATTTAGATAAAGGTTGAGAATAGTGTAGGTCTAATAATCACTATTCAAAGTCACATCTAAGTAAGATAACCAAAGTGTGTGTGCATCACCGTAAAGGCCTAAACATGAAAGAAATTAGCTGAAATAAACAGTATCGTTGTGGTGAATGGACGCTAGTTGTTCTTTGACTGTGGGTGAGAATTGGCCAAGAAAGAAAACAGTCTGCTGGCTTGCATATTCAGAGTGCCATTTTTGCCATGTTGAATCAGAAATGCATGTATTGGGACATCTCAAGTCTTTTTTCTGGCATACCATTTGGAACACAGGGATTGAGTCTCTAAACAGAGAAACAGTTAGTGGGCTAAATGGTTGTGTAACGTCTTGGCTTGATTATTGTTAAAAAATAAAATAAATTCAGATTATTTTATTGCCTTTCTTCCCTTACTTATTACTCTAGTGCCCCCATCAACATATCCTCATGAATAACCCTTTTGTTTAGTGGCTCCCAAAACTACTAGCCAAAATGCTAATCACGCATAATCATGTTACACAGATGCCTCATAACTTTTTCTGGAGACAAGCCTAACCACAATCTCCATTTTTTTTATACGATAAATATCAGAGGCAAGGCAAGTTTATTTATATAGCACAATTAAGACACAGGGCCATCCAAAGTGCTCTACAGGGGGCAAGATTAAAATACATAATACACATTAGAAAAGCGAATTAATAGAAATAAAACTTTTAAAAGCTAACGAATAGAAATAGAACATTGAAATACAATACAATTGCAGGTTAAAATGGAAACAGAAAAGTCTTCAGGCTTGATTTAAAAGAGCTGAGAGTTGCAGCAGACCTCAAGTTTATCTGGGAGTTTGTTCCAGATATGTGGAGCACAAAAACTGAAAGCTGCTTCTCCTTGTTTAGTCCTAACTCTAGGGACTGTAAGTAGACCTGTCCCAGACGACCTAAGGGCTCTGGACGGCTAATAACGTATCAGCAAATCGGTAATATATTTTGGCACTGTACCTACTGAACATTGCAGCCACTACGAGCCACTAGTCAGGCTCTAGGATTGTATTCAGGATATTTTTTCTCTCTAGCCACTTCTCTAACTGTCTATGTAATATTTAACAGTGCTGCAATGTAGCTGTCTGGCCAGATCTGAACATGCTTCCCTGCAGCAATATGTATCCCACAGTGAAACACACACACACACACACACACACACACAGCACACACACACACGCACATACACACACACACACACACGCAGCAAACACACACCACACACACACACACAACACACACACACACACACCACACACACACACACCACACACACACACACACACACACACACACACACACACACACACACACTCCTGTTTTCATCACTTCCATTACAGCTACTTGCCTAACTACAGCTATTGCCCTAACCTAAATCTAAGTACCCTTACCTTAAAGCAAGTCTTCACCCTAAACTTTGATTATTTACAAATTCCATTCTGTTCCCAAAAGGAAGGCAAGTCCCCACAACATCAGTAATACACACCTACACACACACATACACGCCTCCCGTTGTCATTACAGTTTTTCACGCTGTGATTGTGGTCCAGTTTAGCTTTTTTTTTTCAGTGTGAATTTGTTCTAAAGATGCTGCCGGATGGCCAAGAGAGATTACTTCAAATCTCTTAAACTGATCCAACACCCCAGCACAACGAACACACACACACACACACACACACACACACACCACACAAACCACACAACACAACTTTTGCCCTCTGTACACGGACAGCATGCAGACACATTCAAGCTCCAGCACATTTAGCTTTCTAAATCACATTCTGTGCCAAATATTCAATATCTTTAATTTGGACCATTTCTTTTGGCGTAACATAAATCCAAAAAAAACAAAAAACTGTCTAAAGCGTTTTAGGCTTCTTGCTAGGAGAAGAAGCTCCTGTAAGAGCATTTCAAACCATTTGGGGGAAAAGTAAAACCCTCCATTACAGCTGAAATCCTCCCCCAACACTGCCAAAGGTAATTGAAGGGGATGCTGGAACCCAAGCCCAAAGAGATGTTGGATTGCTTGAATCAGCCACTACTGCACCACTTGCTACATTTTGCACCGCGCTATTGACGTGTACAATTACTGCCAGGGCTTATGCTCTGGATTTAGAAGCATGAAAATACAAACATGGTGTGACGCTTCTGACTACTGTATGCTGGCTTTGTCCCAAACTGACTTAGTTGGCTCAGTGTGGCACAGTTTCTGGCCTAAAGAACTGTGATCTTTCTCAACTTTTCTCTATAGCGGAACCTTGATTTGTGCTGGTTTGTGAAGAATGTACCATTAAGTATGGACATTCACGTTACCTTTTCACGAAGTGTTACAATTGGAAAGGTGTAACTGTAATAAGCGTCTCATCAAATAACTTACTGGAATATTGATGAGTTAAAGCTATAGTGTGTAGCTTTTTCATATAATCAATGTGGGTTCAAGCCATCGCCAAACGGGTATTTAGACACAAAGTCAGCTCCACAAAACTCTCTTTGTATTTCTCAGATCTCAAGGGATGGAGATTTTAATTACAGCCATGATGCGTATAATCAAAAAGGCTCTGGGCCCAGCAGCTCTGAAACAGAAATCCATAGTTGATAAAAATAATGCCAAACAAAACAGCGGATTGAGAAGACAAAAACATAATTTGCACCCAGCTGGAAACTTTCCTCATGAACTAGATCTTCCAAAACAAGATTAAAAAGCTGCAGTCATTGATTTGTGTGCCTCTTGGGGGACTGTAAACACAACACTGCCACAATATCAACTTGTTCAACTTTTATAGCTAACACTTTAGCATACATTTGTCCATTCACACACACACAGCAAACCCCTTCACATGGTCACTTCAACTCAAGGTTCTCGTGGCACGCCAACCGGCTGTCTATGCTATGCGCTAAAATGCTAATCTCGGTTCTGGGTTACATTACTGCTATTCGGTTGGGGGGGAAAATCACAGATATGCACAATTAAACTTGTGAATACATAACTTATACAGTAAAGGCATATAAGGATAAAGGAACATACATGGCCAGAACAAGAGAATGTACACACACACACACACACAAAACTAAATCTGAAAGCATAGTACTCAGTTAATTGGCTTTGCCCTGTTCTCGTGGCACACAATTGGAAACTTGGCTGGATGAGGCCTGTCCCTTGCTGTGCCCCTGGGCTCCATGCTGCTAAAACCACACATCACAATCCAACTCTCTCTCTCTGTCTCTCTATATTGTTACAAATACAATGGTTTCTTTTTGTTAAATTGCCATGAGATTGCATAGATTTTCTTTCTCTGCCTTCCAAGATAGTTCGTTTGTTTCATTTGTATAGAGCGCATAGTCTGAATCCCCCAACTGGCGCTTGATCAATGGTTCCCTGGCATAGCGCCTAACTGTTCCCCACTACTCACAGAGAAATCCAATTCATCAGTTTAGCAAACATGGCGCTGACAGGCTAACTAATAAAAACAAACGTGCGGGGAATTAAGCGATGAAAGATTAATGCGATCCGTTCAACGCAAAGTGCAATGTGCCAGATCATCATGCTAATATTAAGAGCCACGGCAATCTGTATTTATGGATGAGGGTTCTGAAAAAGTAGAAGTCAGGAGGGTATAATCAAGTCATTTAAATGGCAATTCTACTGTCAGAGGCTACCAGACAACAAATCTATCCACTTAGGAAAAATAAGTATTTCATTGCTCTCCTCTCTCTCTCTCTCGTTATCTTTCTCTCTCTCTCTCTCTCCTCTCTCTCTCTCTCTCTCTCTACAGAGTGGACTTCAAGTGTGGTTGAGCTTTTGAGCAAATGATTCTCAATAGTATAATGGTTCAGGAGCCTTTATTTATTTATTTTATTCTTTAGGACAAATTCCACACAATACACAATTATCTCTTTCACATCATACATCTTACTTTGTGTTGTCCGAAGGGTGACGGAAGAAGCCTAAGGCTTATCGAGTCCCGCCCCCATTTTCATCAGATTCAGATACACAGATACACATTTACTGTTACAGAAAAGAAAAGTAAAAGTAAAAGTAAAAAAGAAAGAAAACCTCAATTTTGTTGTTATTGTTTTTTTTTGTTTTTTGTTTTTCATGATTTTGCTATTTTTTTTTTTCGTTAAGCAGCTGCAGTCCAATACACAGTCAATGTTCATTTTCATTATTCATTGACCTTGCACAACTGACATGCTTTCCATTAACTTTCCACTGAAGCCATTTTTACGATTTGTCTCCTTTGATGTCAGCATGACCCGACACTGTGGTTAAGAATTCCATTCCTGATGTGATATAGATAGAAAGATAGATAGATGATAGATAAGATAGATAGATAGATAGATAGATAGATAGATAGATAGATAGATAGATAGATAGATAGATAGATAGATAGATAGATAGATAGATAGATAGATAGATAGATAGATAGATAGATAGATAGATAGATAGATAGATAGATAGATAGATAGATAGATAGATAGATAGATAGATAGATAGATAGATAGATAGATAGATAGATACGTTATTGAACCCAAACACTCACCAGAAGCAACCCAGCCAAACTGAAACAACAACACACACCGTGGAACCATATTATGTAAGAACTTTCATTTTATGTAACAACCCTTCACATTTCGGTTTTATTTCAAAGTTAAAACCCTCCTACGAGGACCTTTAAAATGTTAATCAAACACTTTCATTTTTCCTCTGATGATTGTAAATGACTGATGATTCACATGCTTCACTGATGGCGCCGGCAGCAACCTCAGAGATCTCACATAGAGCCTTCTTATGCATGATTTAAACTGCTTTGCATGCATTGCATAACATTTTAATCTACCGTAGAACTAAAAAGAACTTTACAAAAGTATAGTCTTTGTATAATTGTTAAAGTCCTATCAAGATCACTAATATAGTGCTCAAATTTAACAGTAAAAACGGTTTCTAGGAAGTAATTTTATTTTTTATTTTAAATTGTTGCTTGGACATTACAGCGCAAAAAAAGGTTGCTTTTAAGCGTTATGGATGGAACACAATATTTAAGATTTAAGGAATTTCAATATCCAACTTGCGGCTGTTACTATACTGCAATAACAGTGTTCCCTTACTCCAGCCCTTGCCCCTCCATGTGTGACTACACTGTGATTGATACCCTCTAACAAGCATGTCTCCACCATGTAATCCTCCAATTGTGTAAGAAAAATGCCTTTCTGTCACTTTTCTGTGCACCATGCGGCTTATTTATCCATTTTATGAGGCCACTGCTTAATTCCCCCCCCCCCACACATTTTATCTGCCCTGGCTGAAACACACACACACCACACACACACACACCAGAGCTGCTGTGTTTATGAGCAGCACCCTGTGGAGAGGGGCATTGTCTAGTGCAGACCGCCCACAGTGCTGCGATGCCTTGAAATGAGTCAAGGCTATTTGCCATGCCAGAGGTCTCCATCTACAAACGCCACGCCAGCACTTTAGACCCAGCGTCACTGATGTGTGGTGGCATAGGAGGGTGTGATGAGAAATGCACTTTTTCAACATTAATATGGGTCCCTGGTGTGACTAGAGACTCCCAAAGTATGAGAAAAAAACAACCCTCTTTCTCTGTGCCCACCTCCACCTTTCCATTAATCTACGTTCAAAAACAACCAGTCAGATACCTCTCCCCTTATGAAGTCATCAAGACAAGTAGCGTCCCCTCATCACCAACCGCACATAGCACTACCTCCACCTGTGATAAGCCACCTCCCCCAATTCAGTTAGATTCAGGGCCAATCAGAGTAGACTGGGCGTTTTGGAAGGCGGGCCTAAAGAGACAGGCTCTAATACGGAGCGTTTCAGACAGAGGCTGAAAAGAGGAGATTCAGCAATGGCTCTGTGAGTTTTTTTTGGTCACTACACCATGAAAACAGTTCCTGGTTGAAACCTCAATTACAATTTTGAACCTGAAAATGCGCCTTATATTGTATGTGCCCTTTTAACTCGACGTCATTGAAAAAGTGGGTCCCCCCTCAATTGATCTTTCGAGGTTAAATAAAGGAAAATAACTGTAATCAAAATGTGTGCATCTGTTGCCGCCCGCACCATCAGTCAAAGCCCTGATATGATGATAGCCTGTGATGTGCTCAGTGAGGGCCATCTAATACAATGAGTAATGGATTGAGGAAGCCATTCATTTCCGTCATGTTTAATGGTGGGTCTTATATGCGTGCCACCAGCCTTCATTATTCAGGAGATGAATTTGTGCTTGTGACCCACTTCAAGCCTGGTGTTGAAACGGTTGAGGTGTGTGTGACTGATATCCAGAGAATGACACTGAGTTGTGCAGATTGGAGGGCGCTACAATTAAAGATCGCGGGTTGAAAGTTTGAAAAGGCCATAAGTGAGTTTTCACTGGTTTAACCTTGACAACATAGTAAATGGAAAATGGAATCCACTTACACAGTGCTTTTCCCTGGTTTTTCACAGACTCAGAGCGCTTTACATTGTTTTGTACACATTCACCCATTCACACACACATTCATACACCGATTAAATGAATCAGAAAAAAAGTCTTAATTGGATGATGATAAATTAAGATTTGTTATACGGAGAGCCCTTTTATGTTACCCGGCAGATTTAAGGACCCTTGTCCTCAATGGAAATTCAAGTATATTGTAGTATATAGTATACCACATACAGTAAGTATGCTTTGCTGATTATCAGGCAGTTATGTTAATAAGCTTTGAATAAAAAGGCAAAAACGTGCAAAAAATCATCTTAATCCCACTTTGCGTGTGTGTGATTTTATGAACTGCGGGACACACACACATGTGAACACAACACACGAGGCACAGGCTCTGTGTGTGTTCACTGCTCACCAAGCGCTCTCTGTATCAGGCCGGATTGGCTGACGTCACCTCAGCTTTAGCGTGCTGTTGACACAACGCCTTGCTCTACGTCACCAAGAGAGGCTACAGTCAGTCTTTCAACAGGAGAGAGAAAGAGGGATGGAGAGAGAGGGATAGAGAGAGACTGAGAGGGAGAAGGAGAGAGAGAGAGAGAGGGAGAGAGAGAGAGAGAGTGGAAAGCCAGAGTCAGCAGAAAAAGCTTGGTGTAAAATAACTGCATGACATTCTGACAAAGCGCAAGTGTGTGTGCGTGTGTGTGTGTTGTGGGTGCGTGAGTGCGTGCGTGTGTGTGTATGAATGAGAGCGGTACAAGGCCATGAAGCCGCCGACAGTATTTCTTCCTGTCAGTAAAGCCAATGGCGCTCCAATGTCAGCCGTCCAGGTGCGGGGATGGCTGATAGGAGCGCTGACGTATTCTTTATTCTCTCATGCTGCCGTGCACATTTTTGCCTGAGTCACCTGAAGGCCTCTTGAAAAGACTCTGTGCCACTGTGCCACACTTCTTTTTATTTGTTTTTCATTCATCTCGTTTTTCTGTGTGTCTGTAGCCTACGGGTGTGTTGTGTGGTGTGTTGGTGTGTGTGTGTGTGTGTGTGTGGTGTGTGTTGTGGTGTGTGTTCTTTTGTATATTAATTAAGATTAGAATTGGAAGAAAGCAATACACCACAAACCAAATCACATTTGACATGCTGTTTAAGGGCGAAAGAAAGTCAACTTCGAAACACTTGCAATGTTGTTCACGATATGCACACAGTGTACAAGTGTTTGAAGTAATAGAGACTATCAGTTGTTCTATTCTTAAAGCCTAACCATTGTGGAGGAAATGTAAAGTTGTTCCTGGGGGCAGCACATGAGGAAAGACCACAATGTTGTTAAAATCAAAATGGGGTTTGTATGCATTTTTTACATTTTTAATCTATATGCTCAGGAATTTTATTGTCTTTTGTACTTTTCTGTTAGAGCCTACAACTGGGTGCACTGGGTCCAATAGCCCTTTTTAATGGGGATCTTCCGCCCATTAGAGTGCTGAACAAGAAACATTTCTTATGCAATCCTATGCAACTCTGAAGGAATAGATACTTTTTTGTTCATCAACACAGCTGCTATTTAGGGCCACAACCTGCGCTTCACTCCCCTTAGCACATGTACCTGAGCTGACAGACCCTACACAGCAGTACAGAGAGGCAGGCTGCCATGGACAGCTGCCTAAAAAGGTCAATGACAAAAAAATGGTCCAACTCGAAATTGATTGAACTCTGACACAACTGAATGAAGTGCAACAGCCAAGGTAGTTCTGCTTGGAGGTTGGATATGAGTCCACTCTCAAAAGGTCAAACTGGCAGTAAAGCAATCGCAGTGCACAAGGTCTTTGGAATTGACTTTTCATGGTCAATGAAGTTGTTTGCCTGATGGTTGCACACTACACAACAGACATAGGTCAAGAAAACTATTGGGAATCATCCCATGTTGACTATGAGTATTGATTATTCCAATGTTGTCTGGCCAGGGAGGTCCTATTTTTGCTGCTGAGCAAAGTGTTGGACCAACTGTGCAACGTTGTCATTCTACCAACAACCACAAAGCAAAAGCAGCAATTAGGCAGAACAGCATCAGCTTATGTGCCTCATGTGTTAAGGGGTGTCACAAGATGCATTCAGGCACAGTATTGTGAGTATTGTGCTACACGAGTAGCACACCGTTGCCTGTTTAGACAGCTGGATTGATTAAAAAACAGAAGTGTAGATGGATGACGGCCGCAAAAACGCCCACTGCTTCGACACAGTGTTCGATCTCTGCCACTCACGGAGCTAAAATGCAACTAATCACATGATACTGTTGTTAAGTGGACAGCTGTGGTTAAGTCAGCCAGGCACACATGCACACAACACACACACACACACACACACACACACACACACACACACACACACACAACACACACACACACACACACACACACACACACACACACACACACACACACACACACACACACACACACACACACAAAAGCTGATGCAAATCTCTGCCATTTCGCCTGATATGAATTTCCCAACTTGACATCAGCTAATAGGCCTGCTTGGCTGTTCAGTGGGTGCATAATGCAGTGATGAGGGTTAAAGGAAAAACCTGTAACCCTGCACTGTATACCCGCACATGTACTGTTTATCATCATTATCTGACATCCAGTGCATTCCAAGAGTTATTTATGTCATGAAATCCTATAATTTGCTTCTTTATTTAATGTGTACCCACATTCCCTTAAACCTGGCCCATCTCTTTCCGCTATGGTTAATGGTTTTTTTCCTACACTTCCCAGAAGTCCTTTCATCAGCCCACAGAGTGTAGCCCTGAGACCAGATGTGGGGATGAGTATGCACACACAGATAATAAATCATGTGCAACTTTCCACATGACGGCATGTATCAACGTGGGCTTTTTACCAAGTTAGGCACATGAGTGTGATACAGTGATAATATTGCAGCCACGTTCAAATTTAGACGCTGTCCCTCATCAGTTTTTCTTAATAACATTTATAGAAGAATGAAACAACAGAACAAATACAGTTTATGAGCAAACACGGTTATATATGGGTGTGTCCGGATCTATTTATGGACCATGTGGGAGTCGGCAGACCTCTTCATTTTGCACACTACTCTCAAAAGGTTTTGATTCACATCTAAACACATCTGTTCCCAGAAATCTGATCTGTTACGCCTACAAGAACATGAAGGTTGATGGATTGGTGGAGATGTTAACCCAAAAAACTATTCCATTCATTTCGAATACACATCTGATGGCATTGTGTTCTGGTCTACTTGTCTGCTACTGTGGGTGTAAAAATGGGCCTCTTGGCTGGTGCATTTCTAACTATATGATTCTTGACTGCTGGTGCCAAATGGGGGCTCTCGATAGAAGCCGTTACTGTGTGATCTCAGGAACCGTCGTCAAACACTGATTGCTGAAAAGTCTTCTGCATTCACACACCATGCATCATTTTGTCTACACAATTGGTCAGTTCTTGACCTTGGAATTATGATCTGTGACCAATGATCCATCTAAAGGAATATTTTAAATGAAAAGCCGATGTGTCATCTTTCCTCTTATCCCAGGTTTGGGTTTAGTCCATACCACGGTCCGTGGTAGGTTTCAAGTCTGAACATCTGAACCGAATGAGGTAGTTGGAAAGTTACTCTCGAACTACTTGGAATTTGTAAAATTGCCATTTATTCTGATAAAGTTGTGATTTTTTGATGTTTTAAAGCCTTAACCTTTGCATCGTCTTTTCAGCTCCTTTGGCCTCAGTCCAAGAGCCGTGTGGCGGCATAGTGGAGTGGTAGAACCTGATTGGTCCTTCAGTGTTCATCCTAAACACAGACTGGCTTTGGAGTTGAAATGTCTCAATAACAAGATGAATTGCATTGAACATTTGGTTCAGACCCTACCCTCCCACCTTGGTACTTATTAGCATATGCTTACAGCTTTAACTTAGATGATGAACATGAAATTCATTAGTCTTAAACATTGATGCGTTTAACATCAATGTGCCTAACATCAACGTTATCTCACTGGCATAGCAGCAGAATATTCGTCTTGTTTCAAATACAATGGTCATTAATTAGTTAGTTAATAAGCCAAAAGTGTCAGTGCATAGTACTTTCAAGTGAATAACTAATTATTGACAGGAAAAGTCAGGCGATTGTGAGGTTAGTTGCAGCAGAGAGAAAACCCTTTTGAAATGGATTGAGCCTCTGAAAGTATTTGTGTGTTGTTGTCAAAGTAAACTTGTGTTCAAGGGTTTCCTTTCTTTTTCTCCCCGGCCTTTGTTCCATTCCCGAGGCTGAAAATGAGATTTTTCAGCTCAAAGCTAATGAGCTGCCTTTATAGGGGCTCATTTTCCGCTTGTCTCTCCAATCTCTTTTATTTTCACACACTTGGACTTTCAAATCGACTTTTCATTTGGTCTGCATTCTAACCCATTTCCACCGACGCAGTCTTTTTTCTCTCTTGCCGGCATCTCATTCACCCTGCTCCTCTCTTGGGCGCGGCCCTGTATACCATTAAGGGGTTTCTGTGGTGGAGAGCTGAGTCCCCGGTGGAGGGTTAGCTCCGAGCCAGATCAGCCCCCCTTCTGGAGCCACAGCTGGCCTCAGGGACTAAATATAATAGATAGGAGAGAGAGAGAGAGAGAGAGAGAGAGAGAGAGAGAGAGAGAGAGAGAGAGAGAGAGAGAGAGAGAGAGAGCTTAAGCCTTGGCAATTTCGAGAGAGAAAAGACCAGGCTGAAGCGGATACTAAGACAGTGGGAAAAAGGAAGATCGATTTAGATAAACGCCCAACGGCTTGTTGCACAGAAGAGGAGGCAGCAAAAAACAAACACAATAAAGATGGTGGGAGGGGCGGCGTATAGGGGAGCCCAGCAGAGCGTGTTTTACATCCTAACCTCCGTAAAAAAGGCCTGGGGTGATTTGTGAACTGCTCTCTGGCCCAAGGATAAATCGGCACAGTACATCACAGCAGCAGCAGTTGCAACATAGCCTCTTTGAACATCGAATGGCATTTTAATTACATTGCAGTTGAGCTTTTTCTAAAGAATTCTAGCTTTTTCTTAGCTTGATAAATGTATCCTTTCCGATTGCCCGGTCAGCCATTAGTCTTTGTAATGTCCATACATTATGAGAATGAACAGGCAGACACTAGAAATTAGCTTGAGACGCGTCATTTCTTGTACGTAGTCATTGTGTTGTATTGTGTATCATTGTGGTCAAGTGTTGCCGGGAAAGGTCAGACGTGCCCAATGTATCACTCAGCGACCAAACAACAGCTTTTGGGTTCCTGAGGTCTATTTATAATCCCTACTATTTAGTATGCCAGAAAAAGATTTAGGATGTCCCAATTGTAGTATGCTGAAAATACATGCCCCCACTAACTCCAATAGAATTTTAGAGTTTTCTTGACATTTCTCTAGCCTGGTGCTACCAGACCATCGTACTTCATTTAATTTGTACAGAAGGTCTGGAACTGCTGTAATTGGCAAACGTTCACTCACTTGGAGGTGTCTGTTGAAGTTTAAAACTATTGGATCTGCTCAGTGCCACTCTGGATTAGCCAACCAATCGCATAACGTTTGGTCGGCTTCTAACGGTGCGTTCCAGTTGTACAGGGAACTCGGAAATTTCCGACTTCACTACATATTGTAGTCTATGGATCTACCGGTACCTGGCAACGGTAACTTGCTAGAGCCTAACGTTTAGTTATTTGGATGAGAAAGGTTGTAGGCGTCCATACTTTCCCGAGCAGATGCACTGGAACACAGACAGGTCGGAACTCGGAACTACCAAGTCGGACATTTCCGAGTTCCGAGTATAAAGTAACGCAGCATTCAACTGAAACTGGAGCGCGACTTCGACGTCATCATTCTCAGCCACTTCCTTTGTTCGCTGATTGGACACTCAGAAATTTGTTCGAGCAAAATCCCACTAATACGCCTCATCCCCAGACTGACTACTGAAGGGAAAATTAAATTTGGGTGGAAGTAGGTGGACGGGCGGAGCCAGGCTAACATTTCTCGACATAATTCAATAAATCTTCCGTATCTGATTTTTTTGAGGGAATGTTTTTCAACTTCACCTGTCATGTCTACATTACAACCAAATAACTCTAATCTGGTGAATAAGGCCGTGGGGTAAGGTGCATTCTCTTTCTATAAGGGTCTGTTGAGGTTCACCACATGTTGGATCTGGTGGTCTTAGGAGTTCAGACTGTCATTTCAAGTCTCTCTTTTTTTGGAAAATGCATGTACTGTATACACAATGAAGATGTTGCATGGTTTTCAATGGCTCTGTTTCACGTCAGATCAACATTTTTGAATATCAAGGGGAAACAAATTTAAGCTATAACTGTGTGTGTATTTATTCTGCGGTGGACAAGGATAGATGTGCCATTGTCAAGGTATGGTCGAAATAAATGCCACCCAATGCAAACAAAGGAGGGCATTGGGTCATAAGGCTGCATACATACTGTATATATGCCGTTGTGTGCGAACACCTTGAAAAGTCCTATAGTTTGAGGTTCAGCTAAAATTAGTTCACCCCTTTCGTATTGAGGTGAGCTACGTCAAGCTTTTCATTTCCAGTCTGACAGCGTAAAGAGTGGAAAACCGAGTAAAGGCAACTTCCAGTTTAGATTTCATTACAGACCTGCTATAATAGCAGGCGCAATAACTTCCTGTGTCAGCTCTAAAAGGGAGAGAGAAGCAGCAGCTAGTGTAAGCCCAGGTCAACCAATCGAACAGTTGGTTGTGTGTTGTGTGTGTGTGTGTGTGTGTGTGTGTGTGTGTGTGTGTGTGTGTGTGGTGTGTGTGGTGTGTGTGTGTGTGTGTGCGTGTGTGTGTGTGAAAAGAAGTGTGGTGATGGTGCTGACAGCAAGAGAAATGGGATTGATTTTACACTAACACTGGCTCAGCAGTCAGGATCACTTTAGTGGCGGATGGACTTGAACAATCCACAACTAAACGTCTATACACACAGACCATCGAAAAAGGCGATCGTATTGGACCACAAGATAGTTGATTTGACCTGAAGTGCAAACACGGGCTACATTTCTCAAGGAGGTCGATTTCACTTCAGTTCTGCCACGCTGAACAGAAACATGAACGGGTGTCTCTGGTGTGTGTGTGTGTTGGTGTGTTGTGTGTGGTGTGTGTGTGTGTGTGTGTGTTTTGTGTGTGTGTGTGTGTGTGTGTGTGTGTGTGTGTGTGTGTGTGTGTGTGTGTTTGCTGTTTCCCTTACCAATAAGTGCAGTGGAGGGTAAACCCACCTCAATTCAGGTCTGCCACCTTTAAAGGGTCACTTCACCCAAACTACCAAAAGAATGATCACTCCCTTGTGCTAAACCTTCATGAGCTGACCCTTGATCAAACAGCTAAAGTTTGGAGTCAAGCCAACTTTACAGACAGTTAATATAAAGGGAGTTACAAAAGACCTTGAATTTAGACAGAAAAATCACTGCATGTCCTTTGATATACACATTTTTGAGTTGCCTTGCCTCATTATGGCATTATCTACCACTCCATATCGGCAATTAAAATGTATTAAAAAATTAAAATTAAAAAGTGCTTTTAAACACAGGACTGCCACAGTGTGCTTGTGCCTTGATGATGGCCTTGCATTTCCCTTTAAATGGCTTAAAAAGGCTAATATGTTTGAAAACTACTGTCTATCCGAACCAATCCATCTCTCTTTCTGACAGTATATTTTGTATCATTAAAGTTCTCAGTCATATAATACTGCTACTGAGTCAATCAGTCAAGATGGTGTGTTTTCATAGCTGCATCATCACATCAACTTTGGAACATTCTAGACGTCTCTCGACATACTTTCTCACTCACACTTCATAAATGTGTCTACCATCAGAGATTTATTAACATTGGTATACTGAGGTAGCTGTGTCTGTGTGTGTATACAAGGCAATTGTGTGGGCAATATTGCATTTTAAATTGTACCAAAGTAAATTGATCTGTAAGGAATACATTTTTTCCTGGACATACCACAAAAAACGGGCTTAGGTTTATAGTTTGAATTGAGTTGTAAGGTTTCAGTTATTCATATTTACAATGTTACTTAAGTAACGTTGTCTAATCTTAGGAAATACATGCCATTATCTGGAGGAAAAAGATTTGAGTGAAGATTTGCAACAAATGGATACCAAGGTCAACATAGCAACAGAAACAACATTCAGCCATTGCTGGATTTGAGTAATAAATAGATAAAAAGCCAAGTTTCCAAGATTAGCAAGTAAATAGCTTATAATGAAAGAGAAAGTGTCTATTTTATGACCGCCATGAGCATGACTGCAAAAAATATACATTCCAAACTGCCCCTTTAAGTTTGCCTGTTGGAAGTGTGCATGCTAAGCCCAATGATCAGTGTGTAAAACCTAGTGTAATCTATCAGAGATGGGTGGATCATAAATACAGGTTAGGCTCAGGGGGGGAAAAAAAGCAGAAAACCAAAATGTAGACGATGGCAGATTGATTAGAGAGAAATGATAGGACGGCTCTGGTATAACGCATGAGGCCGCTCCCAGCGTCCAATCACAAGCGGCCGGCTTTGAAGTGCGAACAAGTTGGGCACTCCAAGGGCTGTAATTATAAAAGCCTTAATCAGGAGGGAGCAGAGGGGAAGTGCGTGTGTGTGTGTGTGTCTGTGTGTGTGTGTGTGTGTGTGTGTGTGTGTGTGTGTGTGTGTGTGTGTGTGTGTGTGTGTGTGTGTGTGTGTGTGCATCTGTACACTATACATGGGCTCTGGGGCCTGCTGAGAGCTGCACACACACTTGTAGAAATGAATGTCTGTGTTTTTGTGTTTGAGTGTGTGTGTGTGTGTGGTGTGTGTGTGTGTGTGTGTGTGTGTTTGTCGACAATCAAAATGGGTTTAAAATGAGTGGGTGTGGTTTTGGGATGATGTATGAGTTTGTGAGTGTGTGTAGTTGAAAATAGATTTAAAAAGAGTGTGTGTGACAGCGCGTGGTTGAAAATGGATGCAAAATGTGTATGTCTATTTGTGTATGTGTATTTGTGTACCTAAATGACTTTGCACCGCGGAAAAAAGTTAAGTAATGAGTTTGTGTGAGTGTGTTTGTGTGTGTGTGTGTGTGTGTGTGTGTGTGTGTGTGTGTGTGTGTGTGTGTGTGTGTGTGTGTGGGCATCTGTGAATGTGTTTGTGGTTGAAAAAAAGCAGGGAGTGTGTGTGTCCTTAGATTGTATGCTCCCACTAAAGTGGTTTGGAATGTGTGGGGCTGATAATGTGTATGTGTGTGTAGTCGAAAATAGGCACAAAGTGAGTGTGTGGGTGTCTTGGGATGGCGCGTGTGCAAAGCTGGATTTAAGAATGTGTCTGCGAGTGTGTGTGTTTGTGTGTGGCTATGTTGCATGGACTTTAATGATTATAAAATATGAATAATGAGTGTGTACGAGGGTACGAGTGTGTGTTTGTGTTGAAGATGAGTCCCATTATTTTCGTCCACGGACTTCCTTATTACCTTTGAGTTAATTTCCCTGCAGGTAAAGAAACACTGGAGTGGCTTTCTATATTTGTGTGTGTGTGTGTGTGTGTGTGTGTGTGTGTGTGTGTGTGTGTGTGTGTGTGTGTGTGTGTGTGTGTGTGTGTGTGTGTGTGTGTGTGTGTGTGTGACTCGTGGGGAAGCGTAATTCTTTTAATAGGTTTGATTATCGCCCACAGTTCCCTGTGCATGTTGTCATTTTCATCTTCATTAGTGCCTCTGGAGTCTGGCACTCGTTTCCTCTCTACCACTCATCTCCACTTTCACAGTTAGGGAAATCAATTGCTCATTACGCCTCCAAATGAAATCAACCTGTTACCTATTTTGGCTTCCGTCTCTGTTTCCCCCTGTTCATTAAGGCTATTGCAGGCTCACGCACTGCACACACTTAACAGTCAAAAGATGGCTGGGGAATTTATATACAACGATATGCAGTTTGTTTATGTCGGGGCGAAGAATTATTTTTTTTTAATTTTTTTTTATTAAGATATTTTTTTTGGCATTTTTATGCTTTTTTTATTTATAGTGTAGAGACAGAGGTGAAATGGGGCAGAGAGGGGAGTGACATGCAGAGAACGACCGCGGGCTGGAATCGAACCCGAGTCCGCTGCTGGCCGAGGCCCATGGCGGGGACGCCCTACCAACTGAGCTAAGGGCGCCCCCAATTTTAATTTTTTTGACAATTTATTTTTTTGTGTACATACAGGTTATAAATCATAATCGCAGATTCAAATTGTAAACATAAAACAAAGGCCAAGCAATGCCAGGCTGTAGAAGTTAAAGGGTTTGCTTGAGTTCAGTCTGTGTTTGATAGGATGATATGAATAATTCGAAAACTATTTATGAGTAAATTTCAGCGTGGTTCCACACTACTGAATCACTGCCCACATCAGTGCTTTGTTCAGTCATTCAAACAGTCTAGTGCTTATTCAGCCAGTTAGAGACAGTCAACACACCAGACCCTTTAAAGAGAGATTAGAAAATGACTACATACATGGGAAATAGTGATGGAAAAGAGGCTCTAAAGCTCTAACAAGGTATTCAAATTACGACTGCTATAGCAACGCCTACCACAGATTTTGCATCACGTCATTCATTCCTGATTGGTTATAGGGCAAAGCAGGCCTTGTATGGGCATACCAAAAAAAAACTAGATTGTCACGATTTATGGGTGATCATATTAACCCACACAACTTTAGAAAAATGTATTGTTTGGAATTCAATCAGGACATTATTTTAAACAAATGTAACATCTACAAATCCTTAAAGGAGAAGCCACGCGTTTTGGACATGGCCAAACATACATTGGCCGCGTTTCCCAGAATCCCAAAGAGCCTCTTTGGGCTAAGTACTACTTTGGAGCGCTCGTAAGAACGCTGTGAAAGAAGAATGCGTTTCCCAGATTCCTTCTTAGCGAAAGTAGTACTTTCACTAAGATGGAACTGTACGACGGCGCTGACCCACTCTTTCAACCTTTCTTAGCGACCAAATCGTCAGTGATCATGCTGCGTCAGGGAAATTTATTTCCTCCACTTTTCGAAATAATAAAACAATGTTCAATGCGGACCTGACGCAATAAACATAAACTAATAGTAGAGAAAAAAATGTTTTAATGAATTACACGTTTACGTTTTCCACACACATGTGAGTTTATAGTACTACACATAAAAAAACATCCACAACCCTGTGGCATTTGACAGATATCAAGGAAACAGATTTAATTGAACTCAGCTGAACCTCATCCAGAGCGGCTCCACCTGCTATAAAGGCGTTGCCAAAGTCCGCGCGTGTGAGAAACCATGGCTGCATTACAACAGCCTCGCCGTGCGCGAAGCCAGACGGTTTACATAAATGCATACGTGCGTCGGCACTTCTCCCCACTGGACGTGCTATCAGACCGGGCCGTCCAGGCAAAGTAACGACTGCCCCGGCCGTGCGGAGATCCAACGGCTGATCACTCTGGTGTCTCCACACACATGCAATTTTTCCTTCAGCCCCCCGGAGATGCAGCTTCTGGCTGCGCTGCGTTTTTAAGAACATATCAACCTCTTCTGAGGTCCAACAACCCCCAGCCCCTACCCCTTTACCACCAGTCACCAAGCACTGATCACTAAACCATAAACCCACAACCACCACATCACCCATATACTCTCAGGCCTGAAGGCTGAAATAAATAAACAGAACCAGCAGATGTAGGCTACATGTAACGTCCTGCACACTATGAGTATTGCTGCAGTGTCCGAGTGCTTTACCTGAAGGTCTGGCACTGGAATGCTGTTGAAAGGGCACACTATACGCACACGTCATTAACCTACGCTTAGATAAATTACAAATTGCCTGGGACTTTTTGTTGCTATAGGTTTGACACTCTCATTTCAATGCAAAATGATCCACACAATACATGGTTGAAAAGGAAACCAAAGTAGTTTATTGAAACCATATGGGGGAGGGGTTACTCCGCGCTGTCTTTACTGGGCGTCTGCATCACGAAACGAAGGGAGATTGATTAGTGAAACCTTTGCACTCTTCCTTTTTGTTTGGTTCTGGAACTCCTGCCACTTCTTCCTCACAGCACGCCAGTCACGCAGGCCACATGGGATGGAGGGGGACATATTTTCGGCTATGGCCTGCCTAACACGGTTCTTCACCGTGATGTTCTTTTTGCCCCTTGTTCCCCCGAATAAAACTGCCCGGTGCTGCCAGACCTCGTCCACTAACGCCCATCTCCTCCGCGGTAAACGACGGTGCCCGCTTGTTTCTTTTTCTGCCGCTTTCTTCCACTCTCACATGTGTGTGCCTATCCACGGGTATATATGCGCTAATGGGCTTGATTACTACTTGGATACACTTGTTGCCACCCCCCCCCCCCCCCGCACCCACACACCCCCACACACACACGATACATGCGTAGCCTAATTCCACCTGTGTGGGGGAGACCACGGGGCGCTGTGTGTGACTTATGCGCTGATAAAGAGGTGGGTGATCGATTCGCCTGGCATCGATTTATTCAGTTTCAGCACGACCGCGGTGGACAGCTCCCACCAAAGAGGCTCTTTCGCTTCAACTTACGCGTTCTCCAAAGAAGGCACCAAAGAAGCCATCTGGGAAACACCCGTATCTTAACGCTCGTTCTTTGGCGAACCCTTCTTTCGACCCTTCTTTGGCCCCAAAGAACGATCGATTCTGGGAAACGCGGCCATTGCTTACTATACACTACTGTACATTACTATATTCACAAACACAATATTTGATTGAGTCCTCTCTGGCGTGTGGGGGATGTACAGAAGATGTTGTTTGCCTACTGTATATTCATGTCTTTGTGAATAAAGTTGGAATAATGCGTTAGTAATGAGTTAGTGTTGCGTTTCCATATAGCGCTTTGCATGTACTGACAATTTAAATTTGCTGCGCCTGTTGGTCTGGACAGTACACTCTCCATTGAAGCTCATTAAATATGTCAAGAAATCCTGAGCTACCAATCAAATCGTTCTTTCTGATATGGGCGGGCCAGAGCCCTATGTATGGTGCTCTGGGGCGGACGTAACCGGATGACGACATTGCTGCATGTGCCGTCGAAGACGTGATGGTAAACATCAAAGATGGCTGCGGATATGTTGTGTGAGTTTGAGACGGCTTTGGCCTCGACCCTTAACGATTTGGAAGACGGCACTCAAATCTTTCATTAGCAAGAATAATGTTCTGTTTTGCCAACCGACAACGGCAAACGTTTAATTTACCGGATAATCCCGCTGTTCGCTAAATGAACAGGGCTTAATATGTCACCTTGTTAATTTCTCTGATTTGTGGTAGTGATATTAAATTGGGTGCAGTGGCATTTGAAATTGCACGAGTAGAATCCGCCCCCTTGAGTTGGGAATTACTATTGATCGTGGCCAGACCCTATATTGTTCTATATATGGGTCTGGATTTACAGGCTAACCTTGAATGTGTCCGTCTTTAAAATGTCAACCGCTGACATTCTCTAATGTTCATCATATGTGGTTACGTTCTATCCACTGCACCGCTCAGCCATTTAATATTCACACTGCGTAAGTGTTCTCCTGTGACCTCTCTATCTTTGGTCTAACATTCCGTGCAAATATGCGATTAAAATACATGCGCAGGTAATGGAGCATGTATCTGTGTGAAAGGGGAGCGCTAATGAGCTGGATTGCTATAAATATAATAGCTTATATTCTGCTTGGGTAAGTTTGGGAAAGAAAACTTCCCTTTAGGCTTGTTTCACATAAAACACAGGCAGTACACTTTAACCAGACTATAGGTTTATGGTTGTAGTTGTACATTACATTACAAATTATTTTTCTCTACTTCTAATGATTTATGGTTACGTTTTTTTATCAGTGTGCATTGTCAACCTACCAAACAACATTTTACAAAGTTAATGGTGCATACAAGCAAATAAAAATAAAAATATCCTCAGATGTGTATTGCTTAAAGGAAGAGCATATTGTTTCATTGTGAAATGTGCACGTTTGCTTTTCTTTGCTGAGAATGAGAAGATCAATACTACTGGATTAACCAGAGAAGAAGAAGAGGATTTTTTTATTAATCCCTCAAGGGGTAAATGTATTAAATGTATCACTCTGTTGTTGTATTTACACGCCTTCACACAAGTATGCAATACACACACACACACACACACACAAAGAGGACATACACATGCATTTATCAACGTATGGAGAAATATAGGAAGCGGTCGGGGGGGTTCTGTGCCTCACTTAAAAGCTACTCTGCAGTAATAACTTTGTCTAACTACTTCTTGTGAACATTTCCAGTTTATGAATACAAACGGCAGATGATTGAAAACAGTATAATTTGATGATACCACTCTCATGTCTGTACTCTAAATATAAGATAATAGGCATTAGTAAACTCTTGACCAGCAAACAAATAACTGTATTTCCCTTTTAAATGTGTGGTAGCCAACATAAAAAACATAAAATAAAGCATTCTTCCTTTGTTTGTAAAATCAACGCTCTGATTCATCAGCGCACCGCCAAAACACATGGGTCTCACAACTCTGACGGAGCACCAGCTGCTGTCCCATACTATTTCCCACTTCTTATTCCGTGAGTGTCACCTCCACCAAGCCACAAACACACACACACACACACACACACACACACACACACACACACACACACACACGAGACGTGTGAACGGAGGGAGAGGGCCCCCTTTCTTTAATCTTTTGTTTCCTGCCAACACCAAAACACTGAAGCAGGAAGACAGATTATAGCGGACACGACGTCCAGCCCGGCCTCTGTTGTGCAACGCCATCCACAGCAGAGAACAGTACACACTAAAAAAAACATGTGGGCACTCAGCCATTACAGCTATTTATATATGTTTTATTCCTTTTAACACAGCGAAATTACAGGAAATACAACGAGCTCATTTGCTTAAAAGCACCGCATTAGACTGAATGGGAGGTAAATGGTGGATATGTGTTGTCCCCGCTGTGTCTGTCTCTCTGTGTGCACTCAGATACCTTTAATGCTGCCCACCGCTGCGACACTGCACTTACACACAGCTAAATTATAGTGGGCATGTGTGTGTGTGTTTTCGTGGACTGCAATATCTCTTAAAATAGGCAGCAGGGGAAATTATGGCCTTCTGTGCCCACGTGCTAGTGTGTGTGTGTGTGTGTGTGTGTGTGTGTGTGTGTGTGTGTGTGTGTGTGTGTGTGTGGTGTGTGTGTGTGTGTGTGTGTGTGTGTGTGTGTGTGTGTGTGTGTGTGTGTGTGTGTGTGTGTGTGTTGTGTGTGTGTGTGTGTGTGTGTGTGTGTGTGTGTGTGTGTGTGTGTGTGTGTGTGTGTGTGTGTGTGTGTGTGTGTGTGTGTGTGTGTGTGTGTGTGTGCGTGCGTGTGTGTGTGAGTAGCAGCAGCATCTTAGGTGTTATATCAGTCAGATGACAGCAGGATGTATGGGGGGAATCGATTCAGTGTTGGCAAACAGCCAGACAGTATGTCCGAGTCATCACATTCCAGACTGGGAGAGATAAGATTGAGAGGAGGGACATAGAGAGATGCAGGTAGATATACTGTATAAGAGCTGAGAGGAATAACAACAATGATAACAGCTGGGGGTGTGTCCAAACAAACAAGTAAAGGCCCTGGTAGTAGACAGAAAAAAGTGCCAGTTGGAGCTTAAGAGTCCCAATTTGAAAATGAAATAAATCTAGGGGTTGGAAATATAGAAATGAGGGAGCTTACGAGGGCTTCCGTCAAATTGTTGGTGACCCCGTTGCATTGTGGGTAATGTTGGTGCCTGGTTTTGACAAGGAACAGCGGACTAAAAGAGACAATATCTCTCTGTTTATACTCTGATGTTTCGTTCACAATATGCAATATTGTATATCAATGATATACAATGTGCAAAACCATCTCTTCTCAATTACTGGATATACCAAGGGTTTACAGCACTCACATAGACCTACAGTACATTCCCATCCAAACCCTCCTTTCCTTTTTCTAACTATGATATGCCACGTGGAAGCGCCATGACTCCAGATTTGGTGATTTGTATTTTTAAATTCCCAATTAAAGGATTATACTGCTTGAGAAAATTACACATGCTCAGGGGCTAATGAAACCCTTCTAAACCCAGAAGGATAAACTCAAAAATGCCTCGCGGTCATCAAGTAAACAAGACGGTCTGTGAAAAAGTTCCCACAGACAGTTTTTTTTCTCGCTTTTTTCCATAGTTCAGATTTTCATTTCAGTTGTGTGCACGCCAGCCAAACACACAGGCACACAAACATACACACATGCACACAAACATACACGCACACTTGCTGTCAGATGTCACACTTTGCTCCACATACACTGCTGTGCCGATGTGGACCCCAAGCCAACCGGGACGTTGTTCGGCTCCCCGTCACCATGGCAACCCCATCCCATCATGCAAAGCAAGCTGGTAGAAGGAGGAGAGTGTAAAAGCTCTGTGTGCGTTCTTTTTTGTTTTTTCAATCTCTTTTTCCGTCACTCTTTGTTCCCCCTTTTTTTCTACCTGACGCCCCACACACACACACACACACACACACACACACACACACACACACACACACACACACACACACACACACACACACACACACACACACACACACACAACACACACACACACACACACACACACACACACACACACACACACACACACACACACACACACACACACACACACGTCCTTTCTCTGCCTCTATCAGCAGGTAACAGATGCCCGGGCCAGTCCTCATAAATATCTTCCTAATCACCATTGCCACCATTGCCGTTGATTCATGGCACACACACACAGACGGATAACCTTCCGGCACGTATACAATTCTCACCTACGTACACACGAGCTAAAGGACAGATGGACCTTCTCAAGCACACAGTGACAGATTACTGTCATGTGTTCCTGGGCTGTATGGTAAAGGCAACCATGGGTAAAAAAATAAAGAATATAGAAAGAGAGTAAGAGAGAGACCACAGCAAAAGTAGCAAAAATAGCCAAACAACTAAAATATGAGAGAATTTAGCTCACACTCATGCCAGTTATTGATCATTCATACCAGACTACAGCAAACTGAAAATCCATCTTTTGTATCAAATGCCCACTCCCTGTCTAGGCTTAATGCGTGTAGGTGGATCTCAAATGATGAGGCAATTTTCCTAGTTTCACTGATTAGTCACAAAGGTCAAGCTCTAAATTGTCCATTGAGGTTGTCCATGGGCTTAGACACAGACCATATTACTCCAACACAACTGCACTTTTCATCCGATTTTTCATCATTAACGCATGTACTGTTGTTGTCACATTTTGAACAGTTTCGGTTAATATTCCACTTTCGACGGTGTATGTCAACATAGCAGTGCTTTTAGCTTTGATGTGGAGAAAGGATGTAGGTGTAAGACATACCAACTGCCGAGGATTCAATCAGTTCAATAGACATTTCTATACTTCTTATTTTTTTTACTTGAATCCAATGCCAATGCAATGCCCAGGCTGAATATTTCATTCTCAAAGGGCAGATTTGTATTGTAGTATTTTTGTTTTAAGTGCAGTCTTGGCCGGTTCTGTTTGAACATCTAGTATAAAATGAAATGTGGTTGCGGTTGTGTTGGTTGTCGCCGGAGATCCCACATGTTGAACTGTGAGGAAGCTCTTTACTGTAATGGAAGGACATGATTTATTTATGTATTCAGTCTCTGTTTGAAGAGTTAACACAACACGTCACGTCTAAGTCTATAACCATGCTGCTCCTTGATCGACAGTATCAAAATGTATGGCTGAGAGGGAAACTGAAAGTACATGAGAAGCGCCACATCTACAGTAGTATATCTATCTACTGTGTTTAAATTCAAATGACCCATTAAATCAACCAGTGTTGATGATTGACAACGACAAGCAGGCGAAAAAACTAATGGAGTATATACAGTAAGGGTTGTCTCAATGTTACAGACACTGAAGAAGAGAATAGAGCGTAGTGTAGCAGACTACAGTATAGAGATGAGAGAAGGCAGACAGCTGTCATTATAAGCCTCTGCTATTATGACGTTCTACTTGTCTGGATGTGGTTTTGAATGTCCAGTACAGTAAGCAGCAGCCTCACACACACATCTTGTCCTTATAAAGGCGCTATACGTGTACTTTGGCGTGTCAACGAGACATAAAAACATTCATTTTGAGAAATGAGTGGTATTACTGTGAAGTGACTAACAGACAACAGTGACAGAGCTGCTGTTTGCTCTAAAGAGTGTAGTCTAGACCAGTGCAGTGTCATCAAGTGACTTCTGTTAGGATGTGGCGCTATATAAATAACATTGAATTGACTTGACTTGAAAGCCTAATTTAACACTAAGTTCTACGAGTTTGATTTGATCTGACATTTTGGGAAATACGCTTATTCACCTTCTAAACAACATTGGTGTATATGGAAAGATGAATGCCACTCTCACCCCTGTATGCTAAATTTCAAGCTAATGTCGGAAGGCTAATAGCTCAACGTAGCATAACGACAGGAAACAAATAACCAGCCAAGTATTTTTGCTCAGTCAAATTGTAGAAATTTTACTTTCTTAACAGTACATGAGTGAGTGTATATGAGTGAACAAAAAAAGTGTTGAAAACCAAAAGTTGTGGTTTTTAGGGTAAGCTAATTTGCTGGACTTCTTGGAACAGAGACTTCCAGTCAGCAGTCGCTAAAGTAAGGTGTTAGCTATGTTATTGCACACACTATTTTCAACAGATTTAGGAATTTTGGTGGTAGCGCTATAGCTAGTTTCCCTCTCATTTAAGTCTTTATTCTAACTTAAGCTAAGCTAAGCTAATCGCGTCGTCACTCTAACTGCATATGTAACGCATAGAAATGAGAGATGTATCGCTATTTTCCTTTGGACCAATCCTTTGAGCTGTCAAGTAAGAAAAAGGAGTAGGCCTAGTTACAATTTTTCAGCTAATCAGCGGGAAGGGATTAAAAAGTAAAAAAATGCAGACACATGAAAAATATAGACTCATGGAAAAGTAAAACACACCTCTGTGCTTTTAAAGTCAGTAAAGTTCATTTTAACACATCGTCCCTTTGTTAGTGTTTGATCTGAACTGGCCGTGAGAGCTTCTCCACAATAGCAGATGTTTTCTGAAGGAGTGAAAGCCAGCGATAAATCACTTCCACCATGTCTGTCTGTCCTCAGAACAGCCAAAGAGAAAACAAAATGAGTGAAGGCAGAGATTCAAACGTCAACATCCTCTTCGTGAGAGGAAGCAACAGAGTTTAAGGGAAATGTGCTCCTGATTCCTGAGAGACAATACCCAGGGGCAATGAGAAAGAACGCTTCTAATCAACTATTTTAAACCTGAAAATATTTTATTATTCAAGCTTGAGTCAGTCCAAAACAAGAGAGGTGCTTTAAAAAAATTGTCACGCCTGCTCTGTATTAACTCTGTCGATTAGTTCTGGGATCCATTTTTTGTTATCATTGTGTTCTGCTGTACTGCTATTGTGCAAGCTTGTCACAATCAGTTTGACTAACAAGAAAAAAATTAATTGGATGAAATTTTAACTGTTAAAATGCATTAGTTTACTACTACACATAAAATATATGTTAAAGGACACATGTAAAATCTGTAGCCTTTAACAACTTGTTGAAAAGAAGTAATTTTTTTTTAGTTGGTTACAATTTATAATTATTGTGTTACTGCAATACAAGTGTATTACCTTAGATAACCTTCAGATGTGTGCATTCAACTAACATTATACAATTTTGTGAAACCTGTTTACAAAAATCAATTTGTTTCAAATGCAACGTCCTCGCGTGATCTCCGTTCTCTCCACTGCTGTCGTGACTTCCTGTGCCTTTCCTTTTCCTCTCCTCCGTTTTATATCCCTCTCTCTCTTTCCCCTCATCCCTCTTTGCCCTGCTCTCTCTCTCCCTCCAGTCATGTTCAGACACAGCTTGTCCTGGCGTGACCATGGCCAGACACCACACCACCAGACGCTACCTTTCCCACTGGTTTGGAAAGGGAGGTGGGATAGTGGCGCTGTGTACAAAGACACACACACACACACACACACACACACACACACACACACACACACACACCACACACGTTTGTACAGCTATCCTTGTGAGGACACTCATTGACATAATGCATTACCTATAGCCCCATACCCTAACCCTAACCATCGAAACAAAATGCCTAACCCTAACCCTAACGGAAAGCTGAATTATACCTGAACCTTAAAATCTAGTGTTAACCCCCGAACAGCTCCTTTAAAGGCCTGTCCCAAAGTGAGGACCGGACAAAATGTCCTCACTTTCCAAAAATGTCCTCACTACTGTCCATAAGGTCTAAAACTCAAGCTGGTTCTCACAAAAAATTGTTGTGAAAGTAGACACAGACACGCACACACCCCCCCCACACACACACACACACACACACACACACACACACACACACACAGGGAGGGGTAGAGAGAAAGGGGCTTATGGGAAAATGTGTCAGAAAGTTGTACAATTATATGTGGATGAAAAAATATATCCGATGTGACAACCCATTGGTTAAAGTTGGGTTCATTGTTGATTTGTCCACCCATCCATCTCTTTGTTTTTCTCTCGTTGTGTTCTATAAAATTCCCTTTACATATTTATGATCAGAGGAGGCAGCTGTCGTACAGATCTGAATTACAGCAGAATTGTGCGGTCGCTCCCAGGCAAGCAAAATGTATGATTATCTCCAGTGTGAAAAAAGCTTGATAATGGCATGTCCTGTGACAAAACTAATATAGGAGCTTCTTCCGCTTTTGGCTTGGTCAGATGTGAGCTTTGTTACTGCTAGTTTGCAATAGGTCAGTGTCACAAATGTGTTCAAAATTTGAGTGATTCCATTGAAAAAACTCCAAAATGTACCAATAATGCCAAAAGAGCATGTATGCAACCTTTAACAATGCAAGACGGTCTACCTTAACCCATATCAAATGCTACTTTCTATTTCACATTAAAGTTACAGTATGTGGATTTTTTTTAAACAGACATGGTATAAATTGGAATATAATATTCATAAGTATGTTTTAGTGTAGTGTATAAAACTTGAAAATAAAAGTAGTTTCTTCCATTTAAAAGAGGTATAGATTGACGTGAGCACAATTACGTTCCCCATGCGATTTAACCAACTCTCTTGGTTCATTAATGCAGTGAAATTGCCCTGTCAAGCCACTCCACTGCTTCTTCTTCAAGGTTTGCTGATGCTACTGTGTGTCTGTCTGTGTGTGTGTGTGTGTGTGTGTGTGTGTGTGTGTGTGTGTGTGTGTGTGTGTGTGTGTGTGTGTGTGTGTGTGTGTGTGTGTGTGTGTGTGTGTGTGTGTGTGTGTGTTGTTTGCATGCCTGCTTCTTCTTGCTGAGTCAGTGATGAGGAGAGCTCTGTTTGCCCCGGCCGGCTCTGCCAACATGTCCGCCCTGACCCCTTTTTGGAGGGACATGAGGCCAGTCTTTGAGTCTCCGTTGGTGTAGTAGTGGTCAGCTGAGTAGGGCTGTGTGTGTGTGTGGTGTTGGTGTGTGTGTGGTGTGTGTGTGTGTTGTGTGTGTGTGTGTGTGGTGTGGTGGCGTGTCGTGTGCTGTGTGTGTGTTCGTGTGGTGTGGTGTGTGTGTGTGTGTGTGTGTGTGTGTGTGTGTGTGTGTGTGTGTTGTGTGTGTGTGTGTGTGTGTGCTGCCTTGCCACACCACACTCACACACACACAGTTGAGTCCACCAGCTCCCCAGGGCCAGACCGGCCACGCTGGCAGTGTAACTCAGGCTGGAAAAACACTCCCCCAAAACACATGAGCCCAGATGGACTCTCTCTAATAGGGAAATACAGATGCAATGAAAGGGAAGGGGAAAGAAGATCCAAGATGGTTTAGTGGTCGTATGCATAATAATTGCCAATGGAATAACACATTGAAAAGTCCCAGGCTCCTCCAACAACAAGTAAATATATAAGAGAAAGTGAAGAGAGCAACACCGGAGACACAACTAAACACAAAAGCACTGCAAGGACACAGGGCAGATACAACGTGTAGAGTTATGGTGCACCATATGAATATAAAATAGATTGCAAAATAAAGTTAAATTAAATGTAAACTAAATAAAATACCGCACATGGAAATAAATAAATAAAGCAATAACTGTAGTTTTTCAGGTGTTTGTGTTCTTCAAAATGAAAAACCCAAAAATATATTTAGAGTATTTAAAAAAAAGTAATTACTGTAGTGAATAGGATACCGTACATGTACTAGAATAATGTTAAATATGTATATGCGATATGGTCAGGTTAACAGAAAGAAGAAGTGATGTGGGAAAAACATGTATGGAGGGAATTGTGAATGATGGTGGAAATGAGTGACTGGGGGCTGCACAGTTAATCAGGTAGAACGGCAGCATAATGCTTGGATCTCCACGGATTTTCAATTGTCACGTCAGCAATAAATTGAGAGAAAAAGTAATTTCCCTCTCTACAACAGGAACTGAAAAACTGTCACGTCACCCAGATATAAGCAGCCAGAGCTGGAGCTAGAGAAAATTGCTTCTAATAGTGGAAAAAAAGGCCATAACACATCCCTAATACAGCTTGCACTTTTGCTATATTGAGTGTACAAAGGTGTAAAATGGAGACATCAAAGTTGTCCAATGTAGAGCTCAGTCTCAAATAGTCAGTGTAATTCTCTCAAACATTAAACAGCTGAGCTCACAGGTTTAAAGGTGGAGTCCGAGATTATGGAGAACGCTTTTTTGTCTAAATCACTTTTTGTCAACATAGGGGAATATCTCCACGGATCCGCTACTTCTGCAGTTTACAGAGCATAGGCTGTGTATTAACAACAGATTTTGCTTTTTCTGTATGGACAATAGCTGTTTTCGGAAGGACGTTTTCACTGATTTTCACAAAAATTGATTTTTGACAGCAAGCATTCTCCAGAATCGCTGATTCCACCTTTGAGTGTCACTACTCAATGAATGACCTTTACGTGTAGATTTTGTCATTAGGAGTTCCGCTCTAAGGGAAGGCCAGGGCTCCACTTTGATCTATTGCGAATATAATCAGTTCTGATGGATTCGTGGGGTATGATATCCCTAACTGAAGCACAGCAAGATAAAGAAAGTAGGCTCACTGAAGATTGCACCACTTTATTACTAACCCTGCATCGCATACTTTTTCTATTCTACATACTACATCCGACGATAAAAAAAATCTAGTTAGGATGCAGTAGGCATACTATTGGGACATACTTTTACTTATTTTTTCATCATAAAATTGTGCCTTGATCCTGCCTCTTGCTTTTATATCCGTCGCATGTGGAGGCTCCGTTGATGTGACGTCACTTCAGGTTCGCACTGGATTATGGGTCAGAATCGCCCAAAAGGATGCTGTTTTCAACACTGACAATCTTGGCCGAATGTAGTAAAAATCCTGGTCTTTCTAACCATCCTAAATCTGTCCACAAGAATCGGGACATACTAAATCTTTTTTCCACCATACTAAATAGTAGAAAGTATGCGATTCGGAACGCAGGGTTAGTCTCTCTCCGAATGACCAAACTACTGCAAGACAGGTGACATTTAGCAGTGTTTGAAGAGCACCTGAGAGTGGATTCTTCCCTTTGCTCAAGGAAAAGAATGAGTCAAAATCCAGAGAGAGCGAGAGAAAGAGAGAGAGAGAGACTGAATGAAAAGGAGGAGGTGGAGAAGTGGAAAACTACTCCCAGTGGTTGAGTAAAAGCTGTCCCAGTAGCTGGTGTCAAAGCAGGCCACTTTAAATGTTCCTCCAGCAGCCGTTTAATGGGACACGGCTCAGCCCGCCTCCACTTCATTAAAGCCATGATTCACTTCTGTTACAGCGCGCAGTCTGCAGCAAGTCTGGCAGCCCAAGACACACACACACACTGTCATCCTTTCTTTCTTTTAGTGCACACACAGACAGACACACACACACACACACACACTCGAGCGCGCTGTCATCCTTTTTTTCTTGTCACACACACACACACTGCCATCCTTTTTCTCTTTTAATACACACACACACACACACTCAAGACGCTGTTTTTTTCACTGAATCCTGTTACTCTCCCTAAGTCCAGAAACAATGCATTGCCACAGTCTTTCTCACGCACACACACACACACACACACACACACACACACACACACACACACACACACACACACACACACACACACACACACACACACACACACACACACACACACACACACACACACACACACACACACACACACACACACAACACTTGTACTTGTTGCCTTATCTTCTTGTGGCAAATCTGTCTCATTCATTTTGGGCACCAGATGCCTATACCCAGATATCGTTGCGCTCCAGAGGTAAACACTGTCTGAGATTATTTGCTCTGAAAAGGCATTCTCTCACCATGCAAAAATGGCCCCAGCTCCCTCCTGCACTCTGCCGTTTATTAATGCCCAAATGTGGCTAACGTTTATAGCTGACAATAGCACTCTTGACATAAGACTGGGGGGCTAAAACACTAACAACAGAATCAATATTTATCGGCAGCAGGGGTGTGATTACATTCCGATCTAAGCCTTGCTGCCCAGGGCCTGGATACGAGCACAGGCAGTCGTGCATAATAGCCATGGGGAACCACTACATCTACACTATACACTTATCAGTATGTCAGCACAAAACGCACACACGTACTGTACACACAGTGCAGGGTTGAGCAAGGGACTTCAAAAAATCGGACATTCCCTGCGTTCCAATTCCCATACTTCCCTACTATTTAGTATGCCAAAAAAGATTTAAGATGTCCCAATACATGCATTTCAATTGTATTATGCTGAAAATACATAAATGCCCCAATAACTCCAATAGCATTTTGGAGTATTCGTCTTTATTCTTGATATTTCTCAACATAATGAAAAAATAATCTTCCTTATCTGATTTTTTTTTCTCTCCTGTGGCCCTAAAACTCTTCTGTACTTTAGTATGTAGTGTAGTGAAAAGAAAGAGTATGTGATTTGGAACGCAGGGATTGAGTTATGTTGGACTTTGATATTTTTTTAGCAATGATCTTGTGAATTTATATGAAACATCTTGGTTTATAAATGAGATGACTGTCTCCTGTTGAGGTACCTTTATGTGCTGAATATAGTTATTTGCCTCCAGGGGGGAAAGTAATTTTCTAAACTTCATTAAAATGTCTTCACTTGACTGTTTATCATTTGCATATTTCTTTGAACAGTCAGAGAAATTCATTAAAAGTTATTTTTTTAGGGGAAATTCTATTCAAATATTATGCAGCCCATTTACGTTGCATCTTGGGAAAAAGACTAATGTCTGTCTTAAAGTTTGCCTTACTTTAATTGCTTAACTATAACAATTTAGATGTTGTTTTTACGATCTAATTAAGTATCTTTATTTTAAACCCTTGTTTTTATGGCATGGAAATTTCGGCAACTTTTATGGCCTTTTATTGCAAGACCAAAATACTTCACGTTCACAATTGAAGCTGCCGCTTTAAAACGTCACTTGTGTGGGGATTCCATTAAGCACTGGCCTATCCCCTTCCAGAAGCAGACACACTTTTCCCTTACACACACACACACACACACACACACACACACACACACACACACACACACACACCCACGCGCACACACACACACACACACACTAACAACCACAGACGGGCCCAGATGTTAGAGTGGAACATGGAAGTCTCACAGATGGTAGCCATGTATCAGTTTACTGCTCTACGACAATTGTAACACGCCTGCACAACACACACACACACACACACATACCCCCCCCCCCCCCCCACACACACACACACCTTGAAGCAAACACAGAAAGAACAAAATGTTTAAAAAAATAAACTGTCAATCTAACACTACCACTATGTAATCAAATATGTCAAACAGATTAGTAGTTATAGGCCATATATCCACTCTTTGCCTTTATGGGGAAAACCCATTGAACCCGGGGCAATTGGATTCCTGTCGAAACATGCATCAAACAAACCCGATTAACCTGCGAGGCGTTTTACGATGCGTGGCAGGCAGCTGTGGAGGGGTGCACACCACACTGCTGATGCCGACGTTTCCTATCATTAACGACCCAGCCTCTGATTCAAAGGAGGAGCATGTAAATGTACCTCAGGGATTGAACCCCCCCGACCCCCACCACACACAAACACGCGCACACACACATCTGGGGACCTTGTCATCTCTTAAATACAGACGTCTGAGCCGCAGCACCGCACCATTCACAATTTTTTTTGGTTGTGTTTGACAGCGTGAGGACACACACTTTGTGAGTGTTTTTTATGACACTATTTTGGTCACGATCACAGCCTTGGCTTTGGATGGGAAACACACACGCATACAGCAGCAGACTGCTGTTCTCCAGACAGACAGTGGTTTTTAAAGGGGGGGAAGAGAAGGCGGGCTGACGACATTTTTTCCCATGTGCAACTCTTCCGCTATGTGTCTGCTACTGTGAGGGATGGGGTGAGTGAGTGTAAGTGTGACTGGTTGTGTGTGTGTGTGTGTGTATGTGTATATTCGTGTTTCACGTGTGAATATCCCTTCAGGCATGGAGGCCTCACTGATGACGCATAGAAGAAGTTATTATGGATGTTAGTCTGGAAGTGGGGACACAAACACACACACACACACACACACACTGAAGGGCAGGCAGTCAGTAGGTTTACATGACGTTATAGAGAACTGGACTTTTATAATACATTTAAACAAAGTTTAAATGTATTATAAAGGCAGTGGCGAAATGGGTAGGGAGATCGCCTCTGGAGTGCAGGGTCGGAAGTTCGATCCCCCGTCTCCCCGCCACATGTCGAAGTGTCCCTGGGCAAGACACTGAACCCCAAAATTGCTCCCGATGGTTCAGAGAGCACCTTGCATGGCAGCTACTGCCATCGGTGTATGAGTGTGTGTATGAATGGGTGAATGTGGTAAGATATGTAAAGCGCTTTGGGGCTGAGAAAATCGGCTAGAAGGCGCTATATAAGTCAAGTCCATTTACCATTTAAACATGTGAGTCCAACTGAAATTGTACTAAATCGAATTGAGTACACCCAGATAATGTGATTGGGAGTCTGGCTTCTATTGCATGTTTATGGCTGCTCGACATGGTACCAGTTTGCCCCTCGCTGACCGTTAGCCGCTGACTTTATTAGTTAGCCGTTTGCTTAGTAGTTAGCTGCTCGCTAACTCTTAGCCGCTTGTAACGTAATAGGTAAACCGGCAAAGGGTCCAATACTAACACGATGAAAGCAGCTGAAAGGGCGCATAACGCCAGCTAACTTAGCAGAGTTGGACATACTTGGGTCAATAAATGGAGTCCCTTTCTGTGCTTACTGACTGACTGGAGGGCCGACAGTGTCTATTTATTGCTTCCTCTCAGAATAAGCCTTATTTGTGGTTGTAAGCTATACGGCGATGTCTCACTGTTTCTGTTAATGACTTAATGGTCTTGAAAAACCCACGTGTACTTTAGCGTGTGGGCGTGTGCTCCGACCGTTTCTTGTACATAGAAGGACAAAAGTGTCCTCAGAAGGCTAGAAAAAAATGAGGCAATCTTTCCGGTCTGGGCCCTGACTAATAATGCTTTCCCAGGATTATTTCGGGTCCTGTATGCGCGTCGGCGTGTCTCTGTTTGTGGTTTGGCCTTTCGTCGCCTCTGTAATGGACTCCAGACGGTCACACAGATGGTCAGCCTAGTCTAGTGAATGAGGAGTCAGAGGATGGAGGCCTCCAGGCTGCCTCTAACCACCAGGCCAGACGGAGGGAGCGCTACACTCAGTCTGCTCTGTATCCCTTAGAGAGGCATTTGAAGCGGGGGATGACACTAGATGAGTGAAAACCATGATTAAAAAGTAGATTCTGCACTTGTTCCAAATCAATACAATGCCCCTGTAGAAATGTGTGATGTGATGCGACTTTTCATGTATGGTTATAGGCTGAGAGAAAATCTGAAAAATATGCTGTATGTCAGGCTTAGTGCAATAGGATAAAGATGTTGATGCTGTTGAATAGCATTAAAGGGATAGTTCAGCATTTTTTGAAAGAGGAGTTTGAGAGAGACTTGGCCGTAGCAGATGTCAGCATTGTTATGTTGCAGAGGGGGGCCAGCATAAAATAGTTTTTTTTCAGACACATATACTGTATACATTTAAACCAAAATATCTTAAGAATACATGTCCGAACTAAAAAGTGCAATAATAAACAGCTTTCTGGCAGCAAACTGAAGCAGTGAAAAGTCCTACAACTATCGTACACCTGAACAGACATATATTTCCTAGGTTAGCATTTATCGATGTGCTGGCTTTGCTAGCTCCATCTACAACAGTACAAGGCTGACTTCTTCTACAGCGACGTCTCCCCCAAACTCCTTATAGGGACATGCGCTGATCACCATCTCCATAAGGTAACACACTAACTATGCATCAGTACCCCGTACAACCACATTTCAAAAATACTAAACTATCCCTTTAAGATGATTAAAGGTTAAAACTTTGTGTAAATCAGTCTTTGGTTGCTATACTTGTGATGGTGGGACACAGCCAGGGGGATCCACCTACCCACCCCCTTCCCCCCCTTGACTTTGGGGATGTTTGATCCAGGATTAAGCAGCAGAGCTGGGCAGGAAAACAGCAGTATAGCACTAAGATCACACAAACAGGACGTCCGGGAACTCACTCTCACGACACACACATACATACACACACACACACACACACACACACACACACACACACACACACACACACACACACACACACCACACACACACACACACACATACAAACACACACACGGGCAGAGGACAAAGACTGGGGCTGCGAGACAAGCATGACTGCAATCACATACACAAACACAGGGTGTTCCGGCTATCTTCTTTAATATCTAGGGTCATTTCTATTAGTGGTGTGATAAGTTGTGTCAGGCTGTGTGCGGGGAACACACACACATGAGGACGGCCTTTTGATATACAGCAAACTGACTTAAAAAGCCAAGCAGGAAAACAGACAGAGATTGTGAGCAGGGCTTAACTGTAAAATGGACCGTCTCCACCACACCACAGTAATCGATGACTTTATAATGGAATTGCAGCAATCATTGGATGTGCTGACCGAGGTGAAGTCAATCTGTTCAAATTGATCTTGACTACATAATAAAGGGATTATCTGTAAATTAATTAATAATTATAGCAAGTGTCCAACGTAAAGAGTCAATGGAGTGAAGTATAGATTAAAGTCTTGTTTCCAATGAGCGGTTCGGTTAAGTGTTTAATTCTTTTGTGTTTCCACTATCAAAAGTTGGGAAAGGTTCCAAAATAAGTGTACTGTGTCAATACCTATTTTTGTCACCCTTTATTTGGAGTACCAAGCCGTCCAATCGGGTGAAGCTATACTGCAGTCTTTTGGTTGGTTGACTTAATAGTAATTTATTTGAGAGAGATAAAAGAAAAATGTCTGTGTAAAGTGTATCACATATATCCTCTTCATTGAATGAATCACCAGACGACAGTGTGTCCTGCTGCTACAATGTCACTATATACTAAGGTAGCCTATCACCATCCGGCATAACCGGCCTACAAAGTATGGTTACTACTAAGCAATGGAAACGTAAAGCCATATCTAGGGGTTACCATCCCTTACCAAACCGTACCATACCGAACTGTGCCGCTAAGGGCTAAAATGAGGCATAAGAAGGAGAGTCTTTGGGAAGCAGCACTCTGAAATCAATGACTTTTTAATTGAATTGCCACAATCAGCGGAATTTGCTCCCAGAGGTGAAGTCAATCTGTTCAACTCTGATCTTGACTACATAATAAAACGGATTAATTGTCAATTAATTATTAATTACCGCAAGTGTAATGAGTAAAGTGCAGTGTAGCGGAGGAGACATTAAAAGGGACAGGGAGATAGGAGCTCATTTGTCCGATTAGGGGGACCCCTGTTTGAGGCCATTAGCGGACTCAGCGGCCTCTCTGTGGCCTATACTGTATCAGTTACAGCTGATCACAGACCAGTGAAGGTGAGGAATTTGGAGTTTCCCTGTAGAAATTCCAGTCAGGAATGTCTCGGTCTTTTCATAAGACTTTTCCCCATTCCTCGCATGGAACTAGCGTGGCTTTGTTCCTCGTTTGTCGCTATGGAGATCTCTTCCTCACACGTGCACACAGGCACACACACAAAGGCGCACACACACACACACACACACACACACACACATACACACAAACACACACACCACACACACACACATACACACAAACATACAAAGAAGCACATGGAGAAGAAGGGGAAAATATCATGTTGGGATTCTAAAACGAGGTCACTGAGGTCTGTCTCCGTATACAGTTGACCGCTCATGAGCACAGGAGCTTTTTGGGAGACTGTGTGTGTGTGTGTGTGTGTGGTGTGTGTGTGTGTGTGTGTGTGTGTGTGTGTGTGTGTGTGTGTGTGTGTGTGTGTGTGTGTGTGTGTGTGTGTGTGTGTGTGTGTGTGTGTGTGTGTGTGTGTGTGTGCGCATGCGTGTGTGACTTTAAGGTATGGATGCACAAGCAGGTTTACCACTCAACCGACTGAGAAAAGATGCTGTATACAGCTGCAATCCCAGCGCGCACACACACACACACACCACACACAACACACACACACACACACACACACACACACACACACACACACACACACACACACACACACACACACACACACACACACACACACACACACACACACACACACACACACAGCACACTCACAGGCCTCCAAAAAATCCCAGAGGCAATGCACAAAGAAACCAAACAAGCAGCAGCAGCACAGAGCAAACGGCCCTTATTAGCCGCGCTGATCTGGGCAGCTACAATTCCTTTAAAGGGAACAGACCAGGCTGTTTGTGTGTGTGTGTGTATGTGTGTGTGTGTGTGTGTGTGTGTGTGTGTGTGTGTGTGTGTGTGTGTGTGTGTGTGTGTGTGTGTGTGTGTGTGTGTGTGTGTGTGTGTGTGTGTGTGTGTGTGTGTGTGTGTGTGTGTGTGTGTGTGTGTGTGTGTCTGTCTGCGGCAAAGTGAACTGCACTGGAAGTCTACTGTATGATTTGCCCACATTTGCTTTTCCAAAAAAAATGTTTTTATTTTGCTGCCTGAAATTCATGACTCAATGTTTCAGCACATCTGTCAGCAAGCACTTTGAGTCCCCCTTGAGTGATATCCTAATGCCAGTTTACTATGACGCCAGCACTCATTTTGTCAGATTAGTTTTTTCCCTTTTTTTTCCAAACGCTAGATATTTTAATTCAATTTTAAATACTTAACTCTTATGAGGACTTCGCCAACTTGTAGGGAAGTGGGCCAATTAGTAACCGATACAGGATTAGAGGTCCGGCCCCAAATGACCAGTGGATGTTATATGTATGCAGCATATTAATCTGGTCTCCCAAATCCCTTATAGGGCTATATACTTCTAGTGATCCATCTATCCACTTAAATTGCTTTTATTTTTGTATATTTGACTCACTTCAACCTAATCCAAAGGCTGCAGTGTAGGGAAAGTGACAGTAATTCACGTTCAGCTGCACCAATTATTTGGTTTTATAAACTACTGTTTTTTGTGTGATTAAGATTTTGGGCCAGTAGAATGGTAGAAATATGTGACAAAAAAGCCTACGTCAAGTTTTTCAACCCAACCGTAACTCCACATCCTCACATCTGAGACGTTGGGACGAGATGGTGTTTGCTTAAAATATGAAAATTATTGAATTACAGAAATATACACATATACACCAAACATTAGAAAAAGTTCATTACAGTCTGTGCTCTACTAATATAAGAGAACTACTTCACACACGGCTAAGTTAAGTTACTTTATTAGTCAATGGTTACATTGAAATTTGTCTTTCCGCATCTCCCCTCTCAAGTTACCACACTTAGGGGGTCAGAGCGCAGGGTCAGCTGTAGTACAGCGCCTCTGGAACAGTTTTGGGGTGAAGTGCCTTGCTCAAGGACACAATGGTAGAGATGGTGGGCACTGTAGGCGTAATACCAGCCACTACTAGTTTAACAACTAACACCCTCCAGTCCGGTGCTGGGGATCGAAGCAGCGACCTTATGGTTACTGGTCGGCCACCTTTTCCTCTAGGCCATCCTACCCCTACTGTACTTCAAAGTAATGGATCGTTATCAGGATTAGCAATCGTAATGTAATTATTACTGAATTTCAAGTTAGCCTAATAATGAAAAAATGTACTTGCTCAAACGCCCAACACTGAATATGGATGAGGTGAATCCATATTTACTTTATGGTGCTCACTCGCACAATGAAAAATGACATTGATGTTCAGTTCCAGTTTAAGGCTTGGTCTGTGTTTGGGAAGGCAGGCGATCCAACAATTAGATATAGCCACACTGATTCTGCTTTATTTCCTGTTTTTTTTTCTCACTGTCATAGAGTGGCTACGGGGAACTTTCAGTTTGTGTTCATTCTAGCGGCCCCCTTTGGACAAATGCGGTAGTGTTTTTATGACGTAGCTGTTGTTCCTGGGTGAGCGTAACTGAACAAAGGCCTTAAGAAAAACTATTTAAAAAATAGCATTTATTGCAATGATGGTCTCATTTGCTATTACATGTCATTTATGTATATTATCATCAGAGTAAAAATAAAACTTTTTCAGAAATAATTCAAAGTTCCTCGAAGCTACTTTAACAAGAACTAACACGATAAGATTCCTAATACGTTTGGTAAGATAGTGGTCAACTACAGTACAGTATGACACTCCTTAGTGAGACCGGAGTGGTGAATACAAGCTGTTAACATCAGACAGGGGAACCGGGCACTGCCTCTGACAAGCCTATACCCTTACCCAGAGACCCTTCACACCCTCCAGCACAGCTCGGTTAAACAAAATGCTTGCGGCCTGACACGTGTCTCACTTTGCACAAATATTATTACTTAATTATCGACCGCTGCCATGCTTTTCTGTCCGCTTTGACTAAGACTTGCATTACTCTTCGAACTAAATCTAATTTGGCGTGCTCTCAAAAACTGCTGATGGGATTGTAGCGGTGTGGGGGGCTTATGCCAGCACCCTCACAGTCTGCCCAAGGCTCTGGTGTCCAAGCCAGGCGGAGGAGCTTTTCAATCGCAGAAAAGACAAATGGTTAAAACACTAGTTGATGGAGAGTCAGATTTATTTACACACCTCGGGTCAAGCCAAATGTCATGTTTTCTTCTTGGTCATAAAACTAATCGTTTGCTGAATTTGGAACATACTGAAAGTCTGTAAACCATAGCCTTGGTCTGTGTGTGTGTGTGTGTGTGTGTGTGACACCACCGTGACTCCTATGTCTCTTTTTACAAGAGGTTGTGACCCCGCTGGTCCTTGAAGAGAGAGTTTACACAGGGAGGCTCAGACAAGATTCCCAGGCCCCCTGAACATGCCTGAAGCAGGGTGACGCTCGCTGCCTGGACGCCGTGTGTTATGTGTGTGGTGACAGAAACGGGATTATTTGCACTTTAAAAGGGAAAGAAAGAAGGTAAACAGATGGAGATATAGATGGTTTTTGAGGCAAGTCAACACTATACACACACACACGCACACACACACACACACACTTCCTACCTTGCCAACAGTGGACTATCGGTCTACATTGACCAAGTGTGGACCTCTATTTCTATAACTATACTTGTGAGGACATTCATTGACATAATGCATTCCCTAGTGCTTCAACCTAACCCTAACCATCACTACTAAATGCCTAACCCCAACGCTTACACTAACCCTAACCTTAACCTTATTCTAACCTGAACCTTAAAACCTATTGCTATCACTCAAACAGCCCTTTAAAGGCCTGTCCTGAAACCGGCCAAAATGTACACACTTTCCAAAAATGTCCTCACTCTTAAAGTCTCAAACTCAAATTGGATCTTGAGAATAGTTGTAAAAGTACACACACACACACACACACACACACACACACACACACACACACACACACACACACACACACACACACACACACCTGTGTAATCACATATAAACACACACTGCAGCATTAAAACTTAAATCCATGATCCTGCACCCAGCCTCAGACTCTTCAATCAGAATGCAGCACCCTGTCATCACCACAACTAGATAAATCGTCCAATTTGTGACCTGTGCGTGTGTGTGTGTGTGTGTGTGTGTGTGTGTGTGAGTGTGCCGACCTATCCAACAGGGAACCTGAGATCGTAACACATCCACTAACAGGGGACTCCAAATCTAACAGGGGACATTTTTCAAGTCCCCTCTTGGACATGCTTTAAATCATCTTAAAAACATGTATAATACCTTCTGACAAATTTTCATAACTTTTGCCAACAGTGGACTTGGAAGTGTGTGAGTGTTAATTTCATATCTGGGACAGCCTCTGCTTGCCCTGGCCTGGCCCATTCACACACGTCGTTTAAACACTCCTCTATTGTCTGAATGGTCTCAGCCACAGGGAGTCTTTCAGGCTGTGAAGAGCTGTTGACAGGCTACTTACTGAAGACACCAGTCTCTTGAAAATAGATTTGTATTTTGTTTTTGAAACTAAATATATATGTTGAGTGTTGATAAATGTTTTAAAAAGGACGAAAGATAGATATAAACAAACATGGGAAAAAAGATCAGCAGTAAGATCCTTTATTTTCTTGCCAATGTGATTCTCTGTCTACTCTCCACTGTCAGACTACTCATGTGTGGCAGATTAAAAGAGAAAGGTATGTTCTTTGATGATCAATTTGTTTTTTGCAATGAATTAAAATACAGACTATTTTTTATTATCAGAACATTTTATAGGTCAAGAACTTTAGAATAGTCCAGTCCGTCAAAATTCCCTTTACTACTAATCTTTATAAGAAGAGGTTTTCAATCAATTTGACAGTGTTCTTGTGTCTTCAATCTATATTTATTTTGTTTATTTCACAATCACAGAGAAAGGTCCACACTTCTACTGTATCTAATGACTGGAGTCCACTGTTGGTTGGGATGGTGCGACTTTCACACTCCATTGTGGATGAATTTAAAAGGAATAAACCAAACTGGATTATTTCTTTATCTTCAAAATTACCTTTATTAATCTTTATAAGAAGAGGTTTTCAATCAATTTGACAGTGTACTCGTGTCTTCAATCTATATTTATTTTGTTTATTTCACAATCACAGAGAAAGGTCCACACTTCCACTGTATCTAATGACTGGAGTGCACTGTTGGTTGGTATGGTGCGACTTTCACACTCCATCGTGGATGAATTTAAAAGGAATAAGCCAAACTGGATAATTCTTAAGGGGAAAATAATAATGTCAATGTGGTCTAAAATGTCTTATGTGTGTCATACTAATTGACCCTACCTGCAGTACTACATTCTCCAAATGTACCAAAGAGTTAAGGAGATTGTCTCTGGACCATCTCAGACCTGGCTGAACAGCTACCCAAAGCCTGCAGTATGTGAAGACAGTTCAGCTGCCAATTTGGTTCTCTGTCAACTCTCTCCTGTCAGACTATGGGTGACAAATTAAAAGAGAAAGATACGTTCTTTGTATTTTAATTAATTGCAAAAACAGATTGATCATCAGACTATCATTTTACAATCAGAACATTTTAGAGGCCTAGACCTTTAGAGTAATTCAGTCCCTCAAGATTCCCTTTAATAATCTTTATAGGAAGAGGTTTTCAATCAATTTGTCAGTGTTCTTGTGTCTTCAATCTACATTTATTTTGTTTATTTCACAATCACAGAGAAAGGTCCACACTTCCACTGTATCTAATGACTGGAGTGCACTGTTGGTTGGTATGGTGCGACTTTCACACTCCATCGTGGATGAATTTAAAAGGAATAAACCAAACTGGATTATTTCTTTATTTTCAAAATTCCCTTTATTAATCTTTATAAGAAGAGGTTTTCAATCAATTTGACAGTGTACTCGTGTCTTCAATCTATATTTATTTTGTTTATTTCACAATCACAGAGAAAGGTCCACACTTCCACTGTATCTAATGACTGGAGTGCACTGTTGGTTGGTATGGTGCGACTTTCACACTCCATTGTGGATGAATTTAAAAGGAATAAACCAAACTGGATTATTTCTTTATTTTCAAAATTCCCTTTATTAATCTTTATAAGAAGAGGTTTTCAATCAATTTGACAGTGTACTCATGTCTTCAATCTATATTTATTTTGTTTATTTCACAATCACAGAGAAAGGTCCACACTTCCACTGTATCTAATGACTGGAGTGCACTGTTGGTTGGTATGGTGCGACTTTCACACTCCATCGTGGATGAATTTAAAAGGAAAAAGCCAAACTGGATGAATTCTTAAGGGGAAAATAATAATGTCAATGTGGTCTAAAATGTCTTATGTGTGTCATACTAATTGACCCTACCTGCAGTACTACATTCTCCAAATATGAGACTGTCCACCGCAACCTATTACGTCAAGGCTACATTTTACAAAAAAGATTCTCGTTGCTCTAATGTGGAAGTGATATGTGATATGATGCAAATTTGGCCGGATGAAAATATTCACAAACAGTCGTATAGCCTACAAGTAGACTACACTCCAAATCATACAGTGAAAATAATGTTTCATATCGTAGGCTACAAGCCACAAAGCTTGAAATTGACATACATATTTAGCCCATATGCAACAACAATAATGTGCTGTTTTTTTTTATTTATAAGCCTTGATGTAATAATTTATTATTTTGAACCCCACATAATCAGGCAGTAACACCCCCACCCCCTTTCTATCTCTCTCTATCTCTCTCTCTCTCTAAACAATGTAAATGATTCACAGTTCATAGCCTACAGATGTCATGACTATTTAACGGCACAAAAAGGAGAGAAGAAAAAATGCACTTACATGTTACACCTACATGTAGCACTTAAATGATGTAGCACTTTTGTAGTTTCATTTATTTGAAGCTAATCTAGACTACTTGCGTGATTATTGCTGTTCTGAGATTCTACCTTTATGGTCAAATTTAATTTATGGGAAACTGCTTTAGATAAAAGCATCAGCAATGTAGGCTAATCTAATGACATAAAAGTATTTCACATAAAATTGGTGTTTTAATTGTAGGGGAGAGTGGCCTGAGTTGTGCCGGTGGGGAAGTTGTGCCACCCCTTGTTTCTAGAAAACTGTGGAAGAAATTGGAAATGTGACCACATATTTAAGAAGAGACATCCATTTGACTCATCCTGTAAAGAAGGGAGACACAAGGAATAAGCTATAAGCACATTTAAGCTAAAAAACAGTGTTTTGCCTTTCAAAGTAACATTTCCATGATGAAGGTTTTTTGATTATTGTGTCTGAACAATTATAGACAAGTTTTAAAACATTTGACACGTTTTAGTGCTTTAGTATGCTACACTTTGAGTCTATACAGTTAAGCTGCGAACACACCGCACTGGCCGCGCGGCGAGATTACATACAAAGTCAATGTACTAGCGCGTGGCTGCGCGTCCACCCAATAATCGGCGTCCAGCGGCGGGCCCTTGCGCGGCGCGTGGCCGCGCCTCATGAGAGGCGCGTGAATCGGGAGCGCGGCCATTTGCGGCGTGTAGAAATTGCGTCATCGAAGGAGCGTGAATCGAAGGCGTGTGCGGCGAACACGGCGCCGCAGAAAAAGATGAACATTTTCATCTTTTTCTGTGGCGCCGCCGGGCGCCACACCTCCACAGCCAATCAGCTTTGAGATTGCCCGGTGGCGGTGGTCTGCAAGACGAGGTGGGCGTGTGGAGTGAGGACATTGGGCTTCCAATACATTCTGCAAATATGTGTATTTTGCATCTGTTTAGCTGTTGGTTGTACTTTAGCCAAGGTAGCGCCAGTTAGCATAGTGAAACTCACCCAGCTGTGTGCTGTTCCTGAGGATAATATGAACCCAAAGTTGACGGCAGTGTCCGTGTGGAATTCCATATAGTACAGCGAAGCACCGGTGTTGTCCTCCGTCACACTTTCACTTTCAGGTAGGCTGATGTCTGCCTTTATTTGTGCCGCTGAGCACACACTGCTGTTGTTAATGTGTTTAGTATGTTGCTGAATTGCTGTTAATGTGTGTGTATTTGCGATCGGGGTGCGTGTTCAGGCTGTTTTAATGATATTTGTGACAAGACTGCCGCTGGTTACACAGTGTAGGCCTACCTACATCTGTATTTTTTGGCACAGCTGGACCATGTTATTGATGTTGTTGCATCGTAAGTGTTATGATCAAGCGGCGAGCCTCCTGCGGTCACGCGGCCAACCGCCGCCTACGATGAGGCGGCGGCGGCGGTTGGCCGCGGCTGCGGTGAACATGGCCCAATATGACCAAGCGGCGAGCCTCCTGCATTCACGCGTCCAACCGCCGCAGGCGGCCAATGCGGTGTGTTCCCGGCTTTAGCATGATGTCAGCCCTAAACTGCTGCATCATGCTTATTATCCAACATTCTGGGGTTGGGGTGATTTGTATTTTAATTAATTGCAAAAACAGATTGATCATCAGACTATCATTTTACAATCAGAACATTTTAGAGGCCTAGACCTTTAGAGTAATTCAGTCCCTCAAGATTCCCTTTAATAATCTTTATAAGAAGAGGTTTTCAATCAATTTGTCAGTGTTCTTGTGTCTTCAATCTACATTTATTTTGTTTATTTCACAATGACAGAGACCCTGTTTCCACCTGGCATTAACATCTGACTTTTTGAATCTGGTTACAAGTGGACAGCTCTCAGTCCGTGTGTTCCCACTTGTATTTTCAAATGTTACTTCTCTGTCTACTTGTGATCGGATTCCATTTACCCGCGCTGTATTTAAATCAACACGTTCATCATTTCCGTTTGCATTGCTGTTTTTAACCGGTGGGGTTCAAACAAGTAAACATACAGGGCTGTACAGTGCCACAGTTTGAATCGCATTTGCTATAAAAATGCATTACATGCGAAGATAATTACCAGTCTAGGTTGACGAGATAGGCTAGTCTATCTCATTTAGACAATGAGGAGCGATGCACACTACTGCTTAGAGGGCCCTTACATTAACACTCGCCAAATGCGGGAAATATCATAGTATAGGTAAAGTATAAAAGTAAAAACTCTTAGGCGAGTAAGTTATTACGCCACTTTGGCTGGTGAAAGATGTGTGCTCGCTGTTTGGCTATTCTAACGTCTGCCTCTGTTAAACTCTTGTCACCGCAACCAGTCCATAGCTTTCACAGTTAAGTTATTCCTTGTGTAAACAGAACGTTTCCTGTACACCTTCACATTAAAAGCCTGTTACTAGCCAAGCGCGAGTTGACCTTTATTTTGAAGCAGATAAGAACAGGAAGTTAGCGCTCCACATGACTGCAGCTTGCATGGCGCCAGAAAAAAAAATCAGCGACTTCCGTGTTATCACAGTTTTACTCGGTGAAATGAAAACAGAGGACAGATAGCTTGTCATTTGCAGTACTTTTAACTGGGCGCACACTAAAACCTTTTTTTTCTACGTATTTCCGCTCAGGCAGTTGAGTAGGAGGTCCCTAATGTGGACACAAACCACATTTGTGTTTCCACTACCAAATGAATGTGGACACAAGTGGTCACAAGTGGTCACAAACCACCTCCGAATGTGGTTTTTGTGATCCGATCTCAATGCGTCTTGAGAGTGTTCTCACCTGTAGTTAGAGCTGTATTCATGTGATCGGATCACAAAAACCACATGATGCCAGGTGGAAACAGGGTCAGAGAAAGGTCCACACTTCCACTGTATCTAATGACTGGAGTCCACTGTTGGTTGGGATGGTGCGACTTTCACACTCCATCGTGGATGAATTTAAAAGGAATAAACCAAACTGGATTATTTCTTTATTTTCAAAATTCCCTTTATTAATCGTTATGAGAAGAGGTTTTCAATCAATTTGACAGTGTACTCGTGTCTTCAATCTATATTTATTTTGTTTATTTCACAATCACAGAGAAAGGTAGTTAAGCCAACATTTACGTTTGGATTGGATGCAACCTATTATTTTAGATTTCTTAAAGTTTAATACCTTGTTAAGTGACTTTTTCTGAGTTGATTGTATTAAAGGATTTGATTTCCAACTAAAGTAAAATGTTGATTGTACTCAACCTATTTTAAATTGAATTTGTATTTAAGTATCTTCTCCAACACAGCAGAAGGATAATGACATATATCACAGTCACTGTGAATCTTGGCTATTGAAGTTAGCTGTTGTTGTTGAAGGCCTAATGACCATCGTTAGACACAGGTACCCATCCCCCACACTGCATACGATCAGAGAGTGACACAGACAGAAACTCCCCTTGCCTGCTCTGAGTCACTCAGGCCAAATCCCTTGAGCCTCAAGGCCCACATGTTAAAATGGCACTTCACCTTTACCTTTGAGATGCAATTTCTATTACATATAAAGGGGCTTGTTTGGCATGGAGTGTTAACTTTACCAAAGCAAAATGCGAATTAAAAAAAAAAAGCCTAAATGAATTCTAGTTAAAAAAAAGATAAATAAAAGTACTTACCGGAGAATATATACAAAAAAAATCACAAACTTTATTGTTGGCTTGTGAATTTATCTTTTTACATTAACTGCAGGCTATTCTTCCCTGCTTAGGCTCTTTAGAGATTGACTGCCTGATGTGAACGTGTTGCAGGATATTGCCTTAGCGAGTGGATTGCACTTAATCGTCAAGTAATCCATTCAAAATCTAAAGACACCTGTCACAAGTTTCTGATATTTTGGTCAGACTAGACGTTTTTATAGCGACAGGGGATCTCATATTTGCAAGACCACAACTGGATTCCTTTCAAGATCATGATTATTTCACATACTATTCCAGGCCTATAAAATGATTTCAGGTAAATGAAAAAGGTATTATGGAATGTATCTGGACAGGGCAGGCTATAATATGTACCACTTAAATAAAAACAAGTATAGATGCCTTAACCACCTACGCCTACATGCCATGCCTGGTCACTTTTATAAACTGCAAACAGTATCTTAATTAAAGAGAAACCTTTTGAAGTCATACTGTAGAGCCGAGCGGGGGGTATTATGCCAGACTTGTGAGGAAATGCGTTGAAGAAGGAGTTTCCCTCCTTTTTAAGGTCACTGCACTACTGCAGGTAATTTCCTTATCCAAAGTCTGCAAATATGGTGACTTGCAGAAAGTGTTAATGAAAGGTGCAAAAAGAGCCCTTAGTGGACTTTGATTTGACAGTGGGACAGCCCTCACTTCTCAGAGAAAGTGCTCACCACAATTAAACTGAAATGTTAGGATGTGTGGAGCACATTGATGCTAGTCATTAAAAACTCTTCCTAAAAAGCTATTTCTAAGCAATAAAGTTGCATTGCTTAAAACAATTTGCACATGGTATTACACATACATTGTATGAAATGTGCATAGATCACAGATCCAACTGGCCACACTCAAAATCATGAAGTCGTCATTCTCACACACAAAAAAATGTTTGGTCTGGTTTCTTGACACTGGAACCAACACTGTTCTATAGAACCTTACCTTCAATATAATCAACTAGAAATGAAAACAACAAATTACAAGTGCCCCCCCCCCTCACTATGCAGTTTCAGTGGAGAGGGATTTGTTTATATTCACAGAGTAAGGGGCACTTTACACGGTGAAAACGTGAGTTTTCCCGTTTTTGGTTTAAAAAAAAAAAACCCCGTTCAGACACAATTTATCTGACATCTTCACCCGTACACAAAGTTTTCAGAGGAAACGGGCCGAAATCGCTGAAGTAGCAGCCATGCCAAGCCAATAGTCAGCGGTGACACAGCCTAGTAGATAGCTCTTCCGGTACAATTTGATGCATAAAACCTTACTGTAACCGAAAATTAATGCCACTAACGTTCATAAAGCGGTTGGTGTAAGCTTGGGGTTACAAATATTGTAAAAGACAAGCTTATTTCACTGCATTGAACTCGGAAAAACAGCAGACTTGCTGATAGTGAAGGGGCTTCGTGAGCGGATATCTTCCTGTTAGGCGTACTTCAAAATAAAAGTCAACTCACGTGTGTCCAGCGAAATGCTATGAATGTTTAGCCAGTGAAATGCTTTTACTGTGAAGCCGTAGCCTTAATGCTCCTTTTGTTGAACAGTAGCCTAACTTAACCGCTGCACGCTGATAGTGTTTTTTTTAATGTAGAGAGAGCCGTGTCCCTGGCATATAGAAGTGACACACGTTTATTTAGCTAGAAAAACAGGCAGAGCACAACTCTTTCCCTATTTGCTTGTAGGAGCGATTGGTGGCACGATAACAAATTCATCAGCAACAGCACAACGTCCATGAGCACAATGAATACAGCTCGGTGATCCGCCATTGTTGTTGTTGTTTTCCAACTGGCGCACATGGACCTACAAAGACGGCGCATGCCTATCCAAACGCAATGCGCATGTGTGAGGGTGGAGCCGTGACGTCAGCGTTATCAGGGGAAATGGTTTCGGTGTTTACAGGAAACCAAAACCGTTAAGTTTTCCAAAAAATCCTCCCTCGGAGGTGATCTCAAAAATCTGCGGTTCATGCCTGCGTTTGCGTTTGCGTTTGCTGTTTTCCTGTAAATGATATAGTGCAACCGCAGAAATTTTTCTGCGGATGCACCGTTTTGCGTGGCCGTGTAAAGTGCCCCTAAGTTTACTGAACACATTTTCTCTACATGCGATTCTTAGTTTTGAATGATTATATCATCATACATCAAAACTAAACTATATTTAGAGGAACCTGGAACCAAACATTGAGACTAGAGTATGTTTTTAAACCAAACTATGGGCCCTGCTGCTGTAAAAAACAGAATGAAACAGTAACTTTTCAGGAAGCTTACTAACTTCAAACACTGTTCCAGGGATAACATTTTTCTGCGAAGAACATTTTGTATTCAGTTCTGAGAATATACCTTAGAAAATGTTTCACTTCTCTGACACACACAAAGTTACACACTGCAGCTTTAATCTGACCACAGACAGAATTTAAAGATGTATTGTATTAAAGAGAATTTGTTGGAACAGCCTTTCACTGTTAGGTTTATGATTTCTAATTTAAGGATACACATTACGTCCTTAAGCCGGATAGAAATAGTTGGGGTTTTAGGAGATTTCCACATAAGTAAAATATGACGTCTTGCCAGAGGGGAAGTGAAAGTTAGTATTTCTGTTTGCAAAGAGTAAATGTGGTGTTGTTCTGATGGGGTCAAAAATATCTTTATTTAGTCTCCAAGAACCTTTGTCAAAATCATAAAAAGTCAGTCCAGAATTTATGTAGTCTGGGACAATAAAAAACCTCTCACCCTCCTGTCCCCACATTCCTGTACACATACCTGCCAAACCATGCCCTTGGCAGCAGCCCTTCAACCCCTCCCCTGCCCTGCATTGTCTCTATTCAAAGTAGGCACTTCACACCTTTTCTACAGCAACACTGTGAGTTGAACTGTTATGAAACTGCATTGCTGTGTCTCTCCCAGAGGCTGAATACATCTCCTTGCTAACATAAATATAGTAGATTCATTAAACATGGTATTGTAACAGTTGTATGCCCCAACATGTTTAAGCTAAACTTACTTGGATTTCTGGTTCATTTAGTGACTTTATTTTAAGCCTACAGTAGCTCCCTAAAATATCCAGCCATTTAGGAAACAATGTATTTAACAACATAATGAATTGATGGATCCTAACAAGGAAAGCATGTACAAATATGGAATTGACCTTATTTGCACAGCCTTATCGCATCATTGATCTGTCAAAGTTTTGACAGAAAACTGAGAACATTAACTGAAAATGGAGAACAAATATGTCACTGTCCATAATGATAGTATTGAAGGCAGGGAATTATATATTTATATCTTATGTACTAATGTCACAGGCTGTCACAGAATGACCAGCATATTGAAACACCCCTCACACATTGAGTAACTCACTTCTCAGAGGCAGCCCTCTCCAGAATTTTACCCTCAATTTAGGATGTGACGAGCACGTTGATGCTGGTCATTTCAATTATACAATGTAGAGGACATTTTTAAGTCTTGAAATGAAAACCCATTAAAAGTGTGCAACTTGCACAGGAAAAAGTGATTGCGGATTGATAAAACAGTGATAAATTGTGGGGTTTTGAAACTCAGGCCATGCTATTTGGCGAGAAGGAAAATTCAGATCAACTGTCCCTAATAACTTTACATTTAAGGATCAGTGAAAATATTGAAAAAAAAAACATTTACCAAATGCAAAATGCACAGATTAATGTGTATGTCTGCTCAAAAACAAAACAAATACTGAATATCAGTTTTAGACCCATGTTTAATGTTTTCACAGTATTGCCATACAATCTATAATACAAGATGTCTTTTCAAAAATGTTTTTCATAATACATTTATGGTACAGTAGCTTGAGATTAAGATGTTTCAACTGGAACATATATCATGGTGGTCTTGGTGTGAGATTTAAATCCAGCATCAACCTGACATTAAATAGTCTTTAAGACCCTGAGCAATATCGTTGAAAAATATTTCACTTCCTTTTTGGCTTAAATGAACATTGTCTCTTAAAAATAGCTCAGGTTTGTCAAACACTATGTTTGGATGTTGAACAGTACTCCCATTAACCTCCAAAACAAATGTAGCCATCACAACTTGCGGTGTACTGTCAATAAACCAGCTAGTTTGACATTATGGAGCTAAGAGGGAACACTGGCAGCCGACGTTTCTGCATTTGTAATGCCAATACTTTGCATCACAATGCGAGCAATACCTAGCCACCTTTGTCTGGTCCTGAGAACCAATCACTGTCCAGATTGCTTGTGAGGGTGTGGATATATTCTGGGCATCTCACTACAGGTACACAGATGTAATGACTTTTTTGGAAGGGCTTGACCACTACAATTCTTAGGAGGACCCACCTGGAGATTATGACTGAACTTTTGAAACTTTTTTCGTTCAAAGCTGAGGCTGAAGTTATAGGTAAGTTACAAACTACAAATTCACCATGTATGACTAAAATAATTATTTTAACTATTATTTTAACTTAGTTTTTTTTTATTTCTCTTTCTGTAAGGTTTTAACTGGTTAATTCTGATACTTAGTTTTTATCTGAATTATTTTAAGGTTCATTTCAACTTTCATTCTTTTACTTTTTTTTATTGAAAGGTTTAAGTCAAATGTATTATATTCTTTTACACTTTCTCATTTCTTTTTTCTGAAAAGTTATATGCATTTCTTAAATAGTTTTTTTATTTTCCCTTTAGGCAAGGTTAATTGTAATTATTTGTGCAGTTTTTATTTCTATTATTTGCCAGGTTTAATTAAAATGTTATTTGTTTAAACTTAGTTTGTATTCATGTTGTTGCAAAGTTTAATTTAATTCTATCAAGCTATGTATCTAAAATGTTCTATCACTCTCACAAAGTTTCCCCAGTTGTGCTTTAAATTACATCTGGATTCTAAAATCTTTCAGAGAAAAATGAGACCCAGAAGAGTTTGTCCTGAAAAGGAAGCCTTGTACTTCATTGCATCTGGAAAAGATAAAGACACTTTTCAGAAGACTTTCATCAACAAGGAGAAAGGTATGTTACTTGATTAGAATGTAAGATTCTCTGTTCAAATCTGTATGAAGGTACAAGCGTTCATACAACTTTCTACAATCCAGTTGCTTTGCTTATAATAAATAAGTATTTGAACAGTCTGGCATAGCATTATATGTATAACTATTGTGAAATAAGTAGAAAAATAAAAAAATAAAATAAAAAGTACTAGTTTAACCTTTTGGTGACTTTTCAACCTTTTTGTATTTATATAAACACCTCATTGCTTTCATGTGTTCTATTTAGCTGTGGGCTAAACTAGGTTAGCTGTTTCCCACTGCTTCAAATCTCCATGTTAAACTCAGATTACTGGCATGATGTCCCCAAGTAGGTTCAAATTAGTATGCAGGTAAATTTGTGGGGGATGGGGGAGGGACTTTCCACACCATTTGGCAGGTACCCTGTATCAGCAGTATGTCAGTTTTATTGGAACCAACAAATTGTTCCAATAAAAAAAACTATATAAAAACAGAATACGACATGAGATCAACAGCAATAAGAGGATGATTTCAAACATTGAGAAAAGGTGTAATTATTTATACATTGTTTTTCTTTTTGTTACAGGATAGGACCAATGCAGCTGATTGCTGTCCCCAAACACCAGATGAGATTGAACAGCCACATATTACCGACAGTGACCGTGAGGATTCATCTTCTCTCACTGAAGAGGAGTTTTCTGTGTGTGAAATGGTAATCATTGGTTTAATTCTATCACCAGATGTGATGGAGACAGTAAATGATTTTTGTATGAAAAAAGTAGTGCAAGTCTGATTTGACTCTATTATCATTTGCAGAATAATAATAATAATAATAATAATAATAATAATAATAATAATAATAATAATAATAATAATAATAATAATAATTTTCTTTTCCTTAAGGCTGCAGAGCAAAAGGCCATCCAAATAAAACCACTCCAAAGAGAAGCACCTTCAAAAACCCCAGAGCTAATGGATGAAGATGCACACAGAAGTAACCCTCCACAACTTCAAATCAATGTGAAAACGTCCTCAAACACTGAACACCAACGAATCTATGATAAGAAAAATTACTGCCTTTACTGTGAGAAGCCGTATGCAAAGATTACAAGACATCTGAAGCAAAAGCACTCTAACAAAATTGACGTAGCTAAGGCACTTGCACAAAGAAAAGGAACCATGCAAAGTCTTCTCCTGAGCAAAATAAGAAACATGGGAAATTACAATCATAACTGCTCAGTCCTGTCCTCTGGGAAAGGACAAATAATACCAAAAAGGCAAGCTACCCATCTTTCCACAGCAACAGACTATCTGCCTTGTAAGTTTTGCTTTGCTATGTATGTCAAAACAGACCTTTGGAGACATCATAAGCGTTGCAAACTGCAAGTGAAACATGACGGACCAGGAAAGAGAAACATTCAGGCTAGTGCTTCCCTCTTGTTGCCCACGGACACATCAATTTCCAGTGGACTTACGGACATTCTTCAGGGCATGATATATGACGATATAACGCACGTGGTCAAATCTGACGAGCTGATCATAACACTGGGACACTTTTTGGGTTATGACATTGGTAATTCATGTAAATGGAGCCTCAGTTTTTGGGTTATGACATTGGTAATTCATGTAAACGGAGCCTCAGTTTTGGAGTTAAGACATTGTTAGTTCATGTAAACATATCAATCTCTTATTACAGTACACTTCATTCTTTTTATAATTCTAATCATTTCCCGTAACTGCTTCTAAAGATATTGATTAGGGGTTACTATTTATTATGCCTAAAAACCTTCATCACCGATATAATTTTGTAAATTCCTAAACCAAATTAAGTTATTTTTAGTAAAATATCACGTTCATTATTGTAAATATCTATTTTATTTCTATGTTTGTTGACTTTGTGATTTGCAGTACTTGTTTTTGACTTACACTTACCAGTACATGTAAATAAATATGTTCATTATTGTAAATATCTATTTTATTTCTGTTTGTTGACTTTGTGATTTGCAGTACTTGTTTTTGACTTACACTTACCAGTAAATGTAAATAAATATGTTCATTATTGTAAATATCTATTTTATTTCTATGTTTGTTGACTTTGTGATTTGCAGTAATTGTTTTTGACTTACACTTACCAGTAAATGGAAAACTTACTTCACTTAAAACTGATTCTGATTCTTTTTTACATGGCAACAAGTCGGGCAATGAGCTGAGAATGCTTAAGGAATCCACTGAAAGATATAGCCTTTGTATTCTCTTTAAATGTATTACTGCAGGTAGGGTCAATTAGTATGACATACATAGGACATTTTAAACCGAATAAACATTATTTTCCCCTTAAGAATTATCCAGTTTGAATGACTCCTTTTTAATTAATGTGTAAAAGTCGCTCCATGCCCACCGACAGTGGACTCCAGTCATTTAAAACAGTAGAAGTGTGGACCTGTCTTTGTGCTTTTTAAATAAACTAAATATATATAGATTGAATACACTAGTACACTATCAAATTGATTGCCATTCTTTGCTAACAAAGACGTTGGGAACTGAACAATTCTAAACGTTAGACGTAAACTGTATTGAATTCCAGCTAAAAGCACAGAACTTGAAAATAAAGTATATAGGAAAGTAACAAAACAAATTCAAAAAAATGTGTGCCAGTAGGATGGAAATCAAAGGGCAATAAACTCTCTTTTGTTTGTTTGTCTCTTTTGTTGTTGTCTGGGATAATGTGGTGTTCACTATGCAGACTGGTTTTCTGCCCTAAACTACCTCCACACAGTGAACTTAAAGTACATGTTGTGAGGGAATTTTCAGTCTTTAGTATGGTTAATATTAATGGTAGAGATGTATAGTACATTTATGCCTGTCTTGTGTGTTTGTCTATATCTCAGACACCAGGTCAGCCTGGTGACACTGGTAGGAGACACTTAGGTCAGTTGTATAGATAAAGTCTCATCTCCTTAGACTCCAGAATGTTATGGTTCACTGTGTTCAGCTCTGAACCAAAACATTGGTACGCTTGGTGCCCGAGCCAGGGAGGTGTTAGAGATAGCACAAGGTTAATACACAGCTCTCAGGAAGTGTCTGTCAGAATTGAAGTGCAAGTCACCCGAGTTGCAGTCCGGTTCTCCTTGGCCAAGTCTGTAATAAATATTGCTTCATAATTCATCACAGTATAGCCACTACAAAAAACTACACTGCACCTCTAATGTATTCCAAAGTGTCTATTACATATTGTTAAAAATCACAGCAACCAGCAACAGATACTTGCTGTCAGCAGACCAAATATATATTAAAACATGTTAATCTCTACAAATCATGTTCAAATTATATGTTGTGTTATAACTATTCTCAAATTCAGTTGAGATTATTTTCATAGGTATTAATGATCTGCCAAAGTCTTGTTCATCCATGATGGAGTGTGAATATCATTCCATCCTAACCAAGAGGGAACTTGTGTCAATTAGTACCAACTAAATGGGGACTCCTGTCATTCCATACAATTTAGGACTGTAGGGTCAATATGTATAACAAACAGACATTTAAGACTACATTTATATTATATTTCCCTTAAGAATGATCCAGTTTGCATAATTAAAATGCATATTTTCACCATTTTAAAAGTAATAGCAGTGTTTGATTTATTCCATAATGTGCATTACATATTGTTAAAAATCACAGCATCCAGCAACAGATACTTGCTGTCAGCAGACCAAATATATATTAAAACATGTTAATCTCTACAAATCATGTTCAAATTATATGTTGTGTTATAACTATTCTCAAATTCAGTTGAGATTATTTTCATAGGTATAACTGATCTGCCAAAGTCTTGTTCATCCATGATGGAGTGTGAATATCATTCCATCCTAACCAAGAGGGAACTTGTGTCAATTAGTGCCAACTAAATGGGGACTCCTGTCATTCCATACAATTTAGGACTGTAGGGTCAATATGTATAACAAACAGATATTTAAGACTACATTTATATTATATTCCCCTTAAGAATGATCCAGTTTGCATAATTAAAATGCATATTTTTACCATTTTAAAAGTAATAGCAGTGTTTGATTTATTCCATAAAGTGCATTACATATTGTTAAAAATCACAGCAAACAGCAACAGATACTTGCTCTCAGCAGACCAGTCATCCAATGTGTCAGCCCTCTGTTCATCTAGTCAGCACCGCTAAATACTTTTTATAATTGACAATTAAGATTTCACTAGAAATTCAAGTTCATTCAAGTCACTCACATTATTCAAACTGTAATGAGTAAACGTTTGTAATTTGTTTATTGGTGTTTGATGCTGGAGTTTTTACTCTGTGTGTTCTGATTGACAGTGTGTGTTTGTGTTTTGAGATGCGTGTGAATAGTGTGTTGCTTGGAAAGGGTTTTGCAGGTGTTGTGAACTGTTCAGCTCAGGTGACTGTAGTTAGAGTGTTGCACATGTCGCTCCGCTTGTGCCCACTGTTGTTTATCTATCGTAAAAAAAACTTTAAAAAAATATATGTATTAATTATACATATCTATTTTTATACAGTGATCACTTATATAGTGTGCTAGTTTCATAACTCCAATCTCTCAGTCACCCACTCTGCATGTAATCGGCAAATCAACTTTTTTACTTGCTACTTGCTGTCAGCAGACCAGTCAAGAAATGTTTCAGCACACTGTTCATCCAGTCAGCACCACTAAATATGTTTTATAATAGAAAATTAAGAGTTTACTTGAAAGTCCCCTCTCGTATTGTGAAGACTGACAGAAGAAAAAGTAATATGCAATTATGGATAATGCTGGAGTAGCAAATTATAACCGCAAAATAAACTTTAGTGGTTTAATAAATCTTTAGAATGTAACGTTGTGAACACATTCCTTTAAATAAAGATAAGGCTTGGATAAGGAAAATGTTGTTGCTATGTCCCTGATATTAGTGCATCCAACAAGTTACTTCTTATTTGATATTTATTTGCAACATGTGGCCATGATTATATTCATAGTATTTGTAACATATGTTTAGTTTGTGTTAAAGTTAAAGGTATATAATCTATCTTAAAAAGAAACAAAGGGAGGTAACTGCAGCAAGCAAACACTCATTGAGTGAAACAATAGCCACAGACAGCTCCATTGATGCAGTGAATGGAGTCCACTCTTAGATGTCACCCAATGATTCAAGTCCACTGTTAGCAAATTCTTCAAAAAAAATTTAAAAACACATTTAAAGTAATATTATGACAGAAGACATTAAAACTAAATATTCTGTTGTGTTTTTTTATTTTTTAAATGACCAGAAATAGGTTGCCACACTTGGCTGGTACCAGCGATAGTCCCCTGTTAGTAAGGTGGGTGTGTCTGTGTGTGTGTGTGTGTGTGTGTGTGTGTGTGTGTGTGTGTGTGTGTGTGTGTGTGTGTGTGTGTGTGTGTGTGTGTGTGTGTGTGCGTGCGTGAGTGTGTGTGTGTGTGTGTGTGTGTGTGTGTGTGTGTGTGTGTGTGTGTGTGTGTGCGCGGTTGGTTGCTTGTCGGGCAGAAGCTGATGCAATGCCGGCAGACATTGGCACAACTGTGATAGCAGGATCCCAGCTCTTCTTGGCAGGGATTTAATACAGTCTTTTTCTACAGGTTTTTTACAACCAATTCGCAGTTAATGCTGTACAGAAGAGAGGATGTCTCACTCTGCTACAATGTTCTTGCACCAGGATATAGATATATCTTTCTTAAAATAAGCTTTCTCTTAGGACAAGACCTTATTATAATTCTGAAAGGGTCACTTCATCCAAAAGAAAGGTATTTTATTCCCACTTACACTTTTTCTTTTAAGCCATGGGAGTTCAACCTCCACTGAAGTACAATGGAGGTCAACTGAAGGGAGCACAATAGAAATACAAGATCTCTTTCCAGGAACAGCCCTGGATCATACAGCTCTACAGCTTTCTTTGGCCCTATTTCGTCATTTTAGAGACACATACTTACATAGATAGATAGATAGATAGATAGATAGATAGATAGATAGATAGATAGATAGATAGATAGATAGACTAGATAGATAGATAGATAGATAGATAGATAGATAGATAGATAGATAGATAGATAGATAGATAGATAGATAGATAGATAGATAGATAGATAGATAGATAGTATAGATAGATAGATAGATAGATAGACAGATAGACAGATAGACAGATAGACAGATAGACAGATAGAGAGATAGATAGATAGATAGATAGATAGATAGATAGATAAGATAGATAGATAGATAGATAGATAGATAGATAGATGATTACCACACAAACTGTTCTGTTCCCCTTTCTGGATTCTTCACTTTCATTAAATGTGCAAGCCCTGTGTGTGGCGAAGGGCTGCACTGGGATATATTTCTAATTATTGAGTTTGGTCAAGGTCAGGAGGATAAATGAAAATATTTAATTAAAGGGACATAGGTGATTTTACAATTAATATTGTACACAGTGCACACACATCAGTTTGATCTGGAATGAAAGTCAATGTCAGAGATACATAAGGGGTGATTGAAACCTCTCTTAACCTCATCAACTCTATAATTGAAATATATTCCTATAGAAATAATGATCAAAGAATTACATTACTTAAAGGTCCCCTAAGGTGGAGTATATGGGATGGGGAGGGGATTTGAATTCTCAGTTGTCCAGCGCAGCCTGCAGCAACAGTGGTGACTCACACAGAGCAGGTAGAAAAAAGAATCCTTATCCAAAGACGCGACAGCTTTGGTTTCATGCCCGAGCGGATGATCTCATGCAGAGGGACAGCAGAAATCCCTCTATAATTTTTTCAATTTTCATGCTTTCCCATCATCCCCTGTAGAATATTATTGCACAGTCTTGTATGATTTCTTTAGAGCCCATTCGCACTATCAATTTGAGATGGATGGAAGACATGTCATCAGTCAAATTTGAGACACGCCAGGCAAAAACATAGATTGTCAAGCAATGGTCAATTTTGAGATGTGTTTTCTATTTTGCTTCCATAACGTGTCTTCTTTCAGATATCGTATAAATAAAAGTTCCGAAATGTATATTTATGTTTTTATTGGACTAAGCAGTGTCGGTTTTCTCCTACAACCATCTTTAACGGCCATTATCTCTAACAAATAGGGTTATTTTACCCAACATTCTGAACCAAAAATCTCAACTTCAAAAGCATTTAACATCAACTAAAGTAGACCTGTACATAATAAGTCTTGGTATTACAAAATTAAAAAGACGATCATGAAATAAAATATGCTCAGTAAAAACTTTGGACTCTTATTTGTTCTAAAAAACTAAATAATAAATAAAACAGATATTGCCACTATTGGCATATTTATTCAATTATTTCTGGAAAAAATTATAGTACAATAATATTGCTTTAATATCAGTACATCAGCTGTCAACGTTTCATTATATCTAGGCCTATATATTAGATAAGATCCCATTTTGAGCCTATATTCCAGTGAACCATCAGAAGAATTATGGGATTATCATTTCAGTTTCTGTTAATGGAGAGCAAAAAACCCAGAAAGATGTTATCCATCGTTCACACCATACAGTAAACCTGTTGTATAGGCGAGCAGTACTGAGTCAACAGCGCTGTGCACGGCCCGTCAATGCACTCATCTTTTGCGCTTCTGATTTTTTTGGACACGCTGCTTACAACACAAAGACATTACATCCACGGCGCCAATTCATTGAATATGAGTCTTAATGGAAAGGCATCATATCATATCTCCTCGTGTACAATATGCCTAATGTGATTCAAATTTTCACGCCCCAGGAACCCCCGCTTGCCCTGAGAGCATCTTCTTTATTGTGTGATCAATTATTTACAAGGCGGCGATTACAGAGGACATTGGTCCTAAACGCTCCCTTAAGATTGGTTTATTTTTAGACAGCCTATGGACTTCCAGATTGATTTATTCCCCCATTATAAAACCATAGCTCTCTCTATCCAGATGGAGAGAGCGTCTGGGTGGGTTGGTTGGAACGCGTAGGGGTGCCCACTTCTTTGCCAAACCACCATCACTCGCCAAGCCACGTTTCCAGAGACAAAAAGCCCCGCTGCCTCCCCTTCCCATCTCCGACCGTGCCACTTGTGCCAGCGGCGAGGAAGAGAGCGACCAGCAGCATTGCCTGATCTCTCCCATCCAATCACAACCTAAACGTTTAGGCTATTCAAACCCACACCACTTCCACCAGTTAAAACATTAAAAGACGGACCGCTTAACAAAAGCGCAACAAGACCAATCAGTTGAGTATAGCCAACTGTTTCCCCACATTCTAAATATATTGATGTAAAACAGTGTGTAGGTGGGTGATTTACGCATTCATTCACACGGCACAAGTATCAATTATGCATCGGCTGCGTTATTGTACAGCTCAAGAACAAATCGATGGTGTTGTCAACCTGCCAGGACAAGGAGCAATACATCAATACGCACGGACACGCGCGCACACACACACACATAACACACACACACGCGCGCACACACACACACACACACACACACACACACACACACACACCACACACACACTACGTGCGCGTAAAAATAGCCATACACAAACATCCAACAGTTAGAGATGGGTTGAGATCCTACCTGGTTGGAACATACTTTGGAAATAAAAGATGACGAGTATAAAGGATCCCAAACAGGTGGCAAAAATCATCCGGCATATCCTGCTCATCCTCATCAGTTCGCTCAGAGTCTGTTTCATGACACTGACCGGCCGCTGATTGCTTTGTGTGTGTGTGTGTGTGTGTGTGTGTGTGTGTGTGTGTGTGTGTGTGTGTGAGTGTGTGTGAGTGTGTGTATGGGTATGAAGGCAGGGGCCGGCCGGTGTATGTGTGTGTGCGCGTGTGTGTTGGAAGCTCCGGGACTCTGATGGTACTGATGAGGACTGTCTGCCGCCGGTCAATGAGCTGAACGAAGATCCAGCAACAGAGCCGGAGCGTACCACTTGGCGTGGCCGCTGGAGGGGTGTGGGAGGCGGGATGGTGATGGCAGCAGGCAGGCCTCCCCCTTCGACTGGAGGAAAAATGAGCGCGTCCAGATGTGCGCTTCTGTTTCACACACGAGCTGCGAGCGGAGCATCACACGACTGAAAGAGCGTCTGTTGGAGCGTTTCCAACAGTGGAAGACTACAGCGTGTTTTTGGAAGAGAGTCCAGACACACCCTTTATAGAAAATGTATTCCTGTAATATTCCTGAAAATAGACGCCATATTTCCAGAGTTTCAACTACTTTATAGGCTACTGCTGGATAGTTTAATCTATAACTATGTATAACATTATAACATGATAGTCAAATAAGTCGGATAAAAGCAGTAAGAAATAGGATTACCCTCTGAATTAATGTTAAAGTAGCGTGTAACGTTATTAAGAACATTTACTCGAGTATTGTAATTAAACAGACTTTTTGGTTACTTTAAATTGACTTGGGTTGTTCTGCTACTTTATACCCCTACTCGCAAAGCAATTGAGCCTTTTACTCAATTATATGTAATTGACAACATAATTAAGTAGCATTATTAATACAAAAAAGTGTTGTGTGTGTGTGTGTGTGTGTGTGTGTGTTGTGGTGTGTGTGTGTGTGTGTTGTGGTGTGTGTGTTGTGTGTGTGTGTGTGTGTGTGTGTTGTGTGTTGTGTGTGTGTGTGTGTGTGTGTGTGTGTGTGTGTGTGTTGTGTGTGTGTGTGTGGGTGTGTGTGTGTTGTGTGTGTGTGTGTGTGTGTGCGCGTGCTGGTGTGTGTGTGTTTGTGTGCAGTGGTTGTTTTGGGGACTGTTGCCCTCAAGCATTGTTAGCTTCAAGTCTTCAGTCAACAGTGATGTTTATTGGAATCAGGAAATTTGAGAAATCTCACTACAAACAATGATTAGTGACCATACTTTTACTTTTGATTTTCTTTTACCAGAAATTATTTTTTATCTTAAACGCATCTAAATACTGTTTAACCACTGAGATATGGTAGCAATTGTAGCAGTGGTGGGAGTAGGAGAAAAAGTAATACAAGTAGCCTATCACTATCGTCATATTAACAGATACAAATTGCACTAGAAGAACATCTGTTTATAGTAACAGTTTGATTTGTGTTGCTCGCAGTACAAGTTATTGCAAAACAGTGAACATAATCCATTTTGAACTTGAACACACTCTATCAACCCACACAATCTTTTAAACACTTTTATTTTGCCCTATCCTCAGTTATGACAATTGAATATTACTTCCCACTCTGCATACATCTACAGTGCCATCTAGTGGTGAAACGGCACGGCAGAGACTGCACTGGGGTCAGTTTGAAAGCCCCTGTACATGGTCCAAGAAAAGCAAGGCAGTGATATATTATAGACCTCCATGCATTATCTTAACCTTGGCCGTGAGACCCGCACAAAGTCACAGAGAGCTGCTTTTTGCCTTTGATCAAATTATGCTCTAATGGCATTTCCAGGCACATGCCAAAAAGAGCCACTCACACACACTGTCCTCTGCACTTTTTCTAATGAGGACATCTGTCTTCCTTATCCAGGCAAGGGTGGAGAATCAGAAGGTGATCTGGAGGATAGCTTAGCATTTGCATATAATTGCTTACAATGATTAGCACGCACTAGCTAGCACAATGCATGGCAGAATAGGCATTAACAAGGGATAGATAGGAGACACTCGGGAGACGCTGCAAAGACATATAGACCCTGTGGTCCAAATCACATACTTTTTCTTTTTACTAAACTACAGAAGAGTTTTAGGGCCACAGAAGAGAAGGACAATCAGATAAGGAAGATTTTTTTTTCATTATGTCGAGAAATATCAAGAATAAAGACGAATACTCCAAAATGCTAATGGAGTTAGTGGGGTATTTATGTATTTTCAGCATACTACAATTGACGTGCATACTGGGACATCCTAAATCTTTTTCTGGCATACTAAATTGTAGGGAAGTATGGGAATTGGAACACAACCAGAATTAAAATGACGTCCTTGCATGCGGGAACACCCGTGTTGTAACCCTTGTATGTAATGTTCATTTTCTGATGTGAATGCAGATGGAGAGCGCAAACAGGGGGGCGAAAAACTTTGAGGGTCAGCGGGCATGCTTTTAAGAAATATATGGTAGGCCTATATGCACTTGGGTCCCCTGTGTTCATTTGTATTAGACGCTGCTGCACCCTAATAAATATTCAACAGCTGATTTAAGACAGTCACTGTGCTTAGTGGTGCTGAAGAAGAGAGAGAATATAAAAGAGGAAAAGCAAATAAAGGAGTGCATCAGGATGGAACTCCATAAAAAACAGCGTATGCGTCAATTTACGGCAGAGAGTAAAGTGGTAATTTTACGAGAAAAAATAAGTCGTATCTCAATATTATGACCAAAACAAGTTGAGAAGGAATTCTTTGATTTAGGCTGTGTATTGTTTTAGAGGAGGAATATGGTATTCTTCCCCCTTCATTCAAATGAGGAACGTGGATCATCTCGTGAAGTTATAGACTACTTATCAATGCTGCTCCTAGACTGCTATTTATTTTCTAAATTATATATTTTTTTCTTCTAAAATGACAACTTTAATCTCAGAAAATTACAAATATATTATTCTAAAAAAAATTCATTTTATTCTCATACACGTAAACTTTTTTTTATAAAGTTACGACTCTATTCTTGTAATTTTATTATTTAAAAATGTTCCTCAAAGTTGCCCTTATACTCCATTGTATCAAATAAAGCTGATGGACACTATTCATTTGGATGATTCACTAATCCCCGTCAAATCATTACATGGAATTTCGGCTGTAAAACCCCCCAGGCTCGTGCCATAGCAATAAAACAGCATGTTACTTGGAAGAATTTATTGGACTTTATTATCTGTGAAGTCAAAACAGTTTTGTAAAAGCGCAGAATACAATTGACAAGTGTGAACCAAGATTCACACGTATTTCACTATCCACAAACCTGTAATTTTCGACTTGCAAATATGTAGAACTTACTCTGAAAATACAAAGTCATATTTACACATTTACGGATCCATTTCTACATGTGAAAAAGGGTTTGCATATTTGTGGATTGCCTCCTGTGAGTTTGTGAGCCACATTTTTGTCCAACTTTTACCACCGAGATCTGTAGGATAAGCCTTACAAATGTGAAGTGCAATCATTTGTATGTGTGTAATTGTGTTTTGTAAAGTTAAAACAGTTAAAAATAACATTCTCTCCTCCTGTACTAGTGGTTTACATCTCATGATATATGATGGGGAAAAGGTTTAAAGAAATATGTTTTGCAAAATGTGCAGCGGCGGCTCGCCCATAGAGGGCGATAGGGCGCCCTCCTTGAGCCATACCAGCAAAAAACAAAAAAATAATAATGATAATAATAATTATTATAATAATTTTTTTTTGTATTTATAATCATAATTTATGATTTCAATACAGTTTTTACCTGCATCTAAGTCTGAATATCATTGTACAATCAGCGTCTGTGTTTTGTACCGTCACTCTGGGGCGATTTCGGGCTGGTTGAAAATCGCCCCCAGCGCTCTCATAGACATCGATGTAAATCTTTTTTTTTATAACTGCGGGGGCCTCTACGGATTCTCTTTTTTGTATAGAAAATTTCCTTTCCTATCGAGATGAACCGGAAGTAGTCGGCGGATAGGTGATTCGAATTCTCAAAATGCTTAGGAAAGGCATAGGAAAGGAGCCTCGATTCAGCCTTTAACATAGGTTACTCCGGACCAACCTATGCGAAAGGAAAGGAGATAGTGGTATCCCAAAATCCTTTACGGCGGCAAGATTTAAAGCAACAGGCCACCGCCGGAGGTTACCGACTCTACACGAATACGAACGAGAGGTAAAACAAAAGAGAGGAGAGGAGAAGAGAAGAGAGGAAGATTTAACTCGGCTAAAACAAAATTGTGATTCTCACTCTGTTGGCGACAACCTGATTAAATAATCAATATGAAAAGAACGCATGGATCAAACGAGCGCTTGTTGTAGTCAATAGTTTCACGCTAGAGACTCACGTCAGCACTACTCGCCGTCGCGCAATGACATCGGTTAGGAAAAGTGGAGTCGAATTCATTTGAAACAGCGCTGTCCTTTCCTATGTTCGATAGGAAGCACCTTTCATCTCTCCTTAACCCCGATGACGTTTAGGGTTAAGGTATAGGAAAGGAGGCTTATAGGTTAGGAGATTGGACTATTCGTAGAGGCCCCAGGCCTCGCAATGCAATCTCTATGGGTTCCGGGGGTGATCGCCCTAACGTGTTGTCGTCATACGTACAGTAAACAATGAACCAATTACAGTGACTGATACAGTCACATGTCCGGTGTGCAGCCCAGAGCGGTCATATTCAAGACCAACACAACTTTATATCAACTCAGGCTTGGCTGGCAAGCTACTTGATCATGTCATTAAAAGGACTAAGTCCTTCAAAGACAAAATGTAACCATCAAGCAAGTATCTACCAAGATGGATTGGGGGATCGTATAAACGCGGATTTTCGCAGGGCTCGTTTGAACTGATAACGAGGCTAGCAGGATGCTAAGGCGCTAACGCTCTGTTTTGATGCCGCTACATTTTTTATTTAATTTTTTTATTTAAGATTTTATTTGGACATGACAATTTCATTGGACGAACCAGATGCATTGTTTACAGTGTGTTAGCATAAATGCTAGTTTACAACACCTGTCCTCAGGAGGCCCTTCCAAAAACAACATGATGATTATGGACTGTATACTGGCTTTTTATCCACCATGATGGCAGCACAGACACCGCATGGATAACTTCGGGTGTCACCCTTATGCATCATCTCTCAGAAAAGGTAAAACAAACATTAAACATCAGTCTGCATATGGACGAGCCAGCGCCGTTCAACAGCTGATCCATAGACTGTTTACTCTGACAGCTGCTATCACCGTCCGACATAAACCCCGCCTACCAAGTGCTGTAGACAGTAGTAACCCAAACCAATGTGATGATTAGCACTGTTAATGTTGCACATATGCTATGATAGCATCCATTTTTGTTTAATCAGAACACAACTGTCAAGTCAATCAGATTATTGTGATTAATTGTAGAGCAGGTCTCTTTACTTTTAAAGGAAGCCTATCTGAGGAGCACACTGGTAGATGACAAGTTATCTGTGATGGCCACAGCCAGATAATTAAATCAGCTAATATAATTTTATTCAAGAAATGAACTAACTTAATGTCCAAAAATACTGTACAGTACAATGCTTGTCTAATGTTGCCAGAGTGGTTATGCAAGATGAACAGGAAAAACAAACTGTTAAATGCAATATGACATTGTCATATTAGCTATCTGATTTAGGTTCATTTTACCCATCATGGCAACAATTGCCCCCCCTGAGATTATTGTCAGGAGCCACCACTGCAATTGTGTTCTGACTTCTATATATGGTGTGTGTGTGTGTGTGTGTGTGTGTGTGTGTGTGTGTGTGTGTGTTGTGGGGTGTGTGTGTGTGTGTGTGTGTGTGTGTGTGTGTGTGTGTGTGTGTGTGTGTGTGTGTGTGTGTGTGTGTGTGTGTGTGTGTGGTGTGTGTGTGTGTGTGTGTGTGTGTGTGTGTTGTGTGTGTGTGTGTGTGTGTGTTGTGTGTGGTGTGTTGTGTGTGTGTGTGTGTGTGTGTGTGTGTGTGTGTGTGTGTGGTGTGTGTGCCGGCCAAGCCCCAACCACGGCGAGTTCTACCAGCATCCATTTTATATACTATATATGTTGAAAGGTGTTATATTTTCATGTTTCCAATGCTTTGACATTTTTAAATTCTGTTTCAGTAAAAAAAAATGTTAATTAACCATAGTATAGCTGTCTCTCCCGCTTTCTGACTGCCTGCCTGTCTGTCTCTCTCTGTGTAAGTGATCTGGGGTTTTGCCTGCATTTCTCCAATGGTCCAGAAGATGGCGCCAGCACCACCGTAGCCACTAAAATGTTAGAAATAGTGGAATTATAACTAATTAATTTAAATGTGCCAGATTTAGCCACGCAGTGCTAATGTTCAGCTGTAGTCCCTGGCTGGTTTGATAGCTTAAAAGAAAACCTTCCAAAAAACTACAAAAATACAACACATGAGCACAAAACAAAAGGGCACACGCACAGACAAATGAAATGACACACACATTATTCCAGCCCATAACAGGTTGGTGATGTGTGAAAAACATGAAACAAGTAGCATACAGACACAGATAGAAGTGCATGAACACATACAGCTTCGGGTCTGGATTACTTAATAGAAATGCTCTTAATGACAAAAAATGTATTGGAATTATTACACTACATAGGATCTCAGAGTTCAATACATCTTCCTATTTCCATTGGTCAAGTAGGTTTTTAACTATTTCACTTTACATAGGCTATTATGGTTGTCATTGATAACAGTAATGTGTATGTTAGTGTGATATGATCTCAGTGTATAGTAGTTAACAGCATGGTAAAATCCAGTCTGTTATGTTCATGTTATTGTGCTCCACACCATTAGGGGCCTGTATTGGGTGTGGCTAAGGTTACGTGGGTCAGCCCAATTATGTCATTTAACCCAAGAAAAAACAGAGAAACAGGTGTTGTTTGATTGGGAAGGAAACAGTTTATTCGACTGTGCCCTTGTGATAGTTGTCATCAATTAGTTTTGTTACTAATTGAATTATGAGTTAACGTTTGTGCCGGTGAATGGATTTACGAAAGGAGAATAAACCTGCCGTACTATAATAAATAAACTTTACTCTTGTTTATTATTTACCGAGCACACGGGCGCACGTCGGAACCATCCATATTAACAACCCGGTAGTGGCTTGGAACAGGGCTTAGCTGCTACACAGAGTTTACTTAATGACCAGATACCGGATAGAAATTTGATAGAAAAGAACAGCGGAGAGGGAGTCACGAACATGGGCTTTTGGCAGGCAGTGTGTTCACTCGTGGAATTCTCTCAATATCTTTGGAGAATACCCAGAGGCCTGTTGCACAAAAGTAGAATTCAGATATCCAGGATGATTGATAAAGCCAGCCTTGACAAAGTCTAGCCTGGGCACTTTGGATTAGTCAGTTGCACAAACGCCAATTCAGGATGAAACAGTCTGTCTGTGTGTGTGTGTCTGTCTGTGTCTGTCAGTCTGTCCGTCCATCCGTCTGTCTATCTGCCTGTCTGTCTGTTCAGAGCCTAGTTTGTTATAGTTAGGGGGATCGGGGTTTAGGTTAGGAGGTGGAAGTCCTGGACTCAAACAGTCACACTGTGGCTGCTCCAGGCTTCCTCCACTTTTTTTTTTTTTTTACAGCCCTCCAGTGGATGTGAGTTTTGGGATTCATTTAATAAATGTATATTATCGTTTGATCTTAAATCCTGGTTTTGTGTTGTTCTTTATTTGTCGCCGGCCACCGAACGACCCATGTGGGCGGCCGTAACATATCGGGACCCAGAGAAGTAGACCCAGAGATGGTCAGGACCAGACTAAATGTAATGTATTTCCATGGGAACTTATGTCCTTCTGCTTTTTATGCAACTGAATCATGGCTAAAGCAAGGCAGGATAACAGAAATATGGCAGGTTAATCCCTTGTCTTGGTTTTGTGCAACAGGCCCCAGGATTCATTCCCCTAATGACCCCACTGCTCCCTTCAGGTACACATTGCCAACAGGAGATGGCACTGTTGACCTATTTAACTGGATTGAACTGGACTCAATTAACATACCCTGTGTTCCAGATCAAACACTCTTTTTTTGACTACACTACATACTAAAGTACAGAAGAGTTTTAGGGCCACAGGAGAGAAAAAAAAATCAGATATCAATTTTTTTTCCATTATGTTGAGAAATGTCAAGAATAAAGACGAATACTCCAACATGCTATTGGAGTTAGTGGGGCATTTATGTATCCCCATACTTCCCTACTATTAAGTATGCCAGAAAAAGATTTAGGATGTCTCAATACATGCACTTCAATTGTAGTATGCTGAAAATACATAAATGCCACAATAACTCCTGTCTTTATTCTTGACATTTCTCGACATAATGAAAATAAATCTTCCTCATCTGATTTAAAAAAAATATTTCTCTCTCTCTCTTGTGGCCCTAAAACTCTTGTGATTTCAGTATGTAGTGTAGTAAAAAGAAGGAGTGTGTGATTTGGAACACAGGGTTGATTGTGAAACAGAAGTTGTTCCTCTATGGAGCTTCTCCTTCCTAGCTCAGTTGTTGTAAGATGATGTTGTTGGAGACATATTTTATGTTAGTTCCAAATCTTTTTTTTCTACCTTTATTTATACAGGTATATCCCATTGAGACCGAAGACTCTTTTGCAAGGGAGACCTGTTTTTCCTTTCCCACGTTACCATTCACACACACATAGCAGGCTAACTATCGACATTCACACAAGGCAAGGTGGCCACAACTGAGCCACAGTCGCCCCATATTTAAATTATTCTATTATTAATGAATTCCTATTTGATCTAAGTGATGTTTGTGTTTTACTCTGGATGGTAATGTGTAAATGGGAACAGGTCTCCCTTGTAAAAGAGTCTCCGGTCTCAATGGGATTTACCTGTATAAATAAAGGTTAAAAAATGCTTGTCCAGAAACCCTTGTAATTCACCCCCTCCCTCTCTTCTTTTCTCAACAGATGAGCTTGACTGGTTCCCCCCTCTCTCTGTCTCCCCATTTCAACTCTGTACTATCTAATAAAGCTTGAAAAATGGCCCAAAAAATTATCTTCAAAAAAATTAAAATTAAAGTGAGCATTGACATCTGGCAATCACTGAACATATCAACCTGTTTCCCCCTCCCCTTGGCCTTTAACAGAAGTTCAGCTTTTGGGTAACTTTTGTCTTTTATATCTGTCTAATTTCATCTGTTGTGTTTTTTAATTAGTGTGAATGCTGGAGCATATTCATACTTCTTTCATACTAACAAAATCTTTTTCAAATCTTCATACTCAGCTATCCAGTTTAGCGTAAGCTTTTCCAGCATTCACATGCATTTTCATCAGGAAATGCATTTTCTAGTTATTTTTATTCTTAGACGTATTTACTGGTATTTTACTATGCTTTTATTTTCTATGCACATTGTAAAGCACTTAGTGACCCTGTCTGTGAAAAGCTCTGTATAAATACATTTTATATTGATCGATATTGTAGGCTACCCTCCGGTTCCGTCATTTAGGGCTATGCATAAAAATAATCAATCAAATGTCTGTTTGAGGTAAGAGTACGTTTAATTTATGTAGCCCGTGGAATTAGATGCCACACAGGACACAATGAATTTGGGGTTTTTGTAGCATTAATTTATTATAGAACACATTATTTCAATTATAATTGTGACAGAGTGTAACAATTCAATTTAAAAGACTTTCTTTATCCTTCAGTGCTCAACAGTTATAAAATAAATGAATAAAGTAAATACTAATATAGAAAACACTACAATAGAGAAATACAGTATACTAGCCTATAAAATACTAGCCTATAAAATACTAGCCTATAAAATATAGCAGTGGCATGAATTTCAGCAACTTGAACTAAGGCAAGCCCTTCCCGAAGTTTCCAGCGGACTTATTTCCCCCGAGTCGTTATCTTGGTATCGCTATAAAACTGTTCCATACAGCAACAACCGGCAGCATATGTCCATAAGCCACTCTATAAACGCAAACAATGGAGATACACCTCGTCTTCACGGAAAAGACCAACGCTGTCCAGAGGTAAACAATGGAAGAAGGGACCAGGATGCATTGGGCGCAGCACTATATAGTAAGACTCAATACTGCCACCCTGTGACCAGACGGCCACACTACCCGTTGTAAACCACCCGCAATCCCATTCCCAAGTACTGCAACTGAAAGTGTTATATTCATAAAGATATTAACTCTACCACCCGGTTACATACTCCCCTGCAGCAAGTCAACGTCCTCGGTGACTACAGAACTTTAAGAAGCTCAAATCCAGCGTCAGCTTTACTCTGATCATTTCTAACATAAAACATCAACAATGCTTGTATTTGCTCAACAATGAAGTGTTCTAAGTGTTCCTCTCTGTACCCTCCCAACCACTATTGTTCACCGAAAAAGTCCATACTGAAACGGCTGTGAAGAGAAATGTGAATAGAGAAGTACAGACGTTCGTCCAAACCTCGTTGTCTGCGCTGACTGAAACAGCATTACAAGATGACTTCGGAAGGTGAAATGGGTTAGAATGAGACCCAGCTGTTGCCCTTTTGCTTTTTCTAACGGCAGCTCTAGGTGTATAGGCTTTACTTTGTGCACAATCATTGACTGGAAATGTATACCCGTCATCCCCATTTGAGGTGCTGTCACCATCACTGTCATCACTGTTCTTTGGATACACATCACTATCCACATGTTCTGTTTCGGTGTCAACATTTTTCACATCTGGCTAACTTTCTTTAGATTCCTCAAAGTCACTCTCATCTGAAGATACTGATGCTTATACATCAACTCTCTCTCTTTCTGCAACATGAAACATGTTTGGTGGTTGCACAAGCTGAGAAGGAAACACTTCTTCAACAACAACAAAAGCAACTCTGACCTATGAACCCTCTTAACAGGACCTCCCTCAACAGGCTTAACTGTGTACTCTGTCATTTTCCTTAGTCTACAAACAGGTTTAAATTATCTCTCCCCATGACGTATATTTGTGTGAAAAAGAATTTCCCTTTGGGGACTATACCTTCCAAAGGCTTTGACATAAGTCTTCAGGTTGACACGACCAGCCAAGTCTGACCAGTTTTTCACAAACCTGGTCAATTGACCAACCAGACGGGTCATACCACAATGAAGCTGACGAGCAGCATCATCCTGTTTTAATTATTGCCATAACCACCAAGGTCCTGCTTTCTGTATTGTTTCTAAAAAATAAATAAATAAACCTAATAGACCTAAAAAAGTTCTTAATGCAAAGAAAGACACAAGGCACAAAGAAGTTGGAAATAATTAAAGGAACAGATTTGAGTTCAAATATTAAGAACTTTTTTTGTAATGATTTCAGTGCTTTTGCAGTGATGAGAGCAGAATGAACTAAGCCTAAATGTTGCAACCAAACATAGGCCAACTTTATAGTTTTGAGGGTAGGTTGGTTTGGTTATTCATGTAGAGAACCGCTTTTTTTCATTTATGTGTGAAGAATTTGTTGTTAATGTTTTTTAAGTGTTATTTATTTCAACAAAAACCAAAATATTTCAAATGATTTAATGTCATGTGCAGAAATACAAAAAAGTGAATATTTGGTGCAGTCAATTAGTGTAAATGTATCTTACCAGAAACTAGTAGCATAGAAAACGTGCAAATTGTAAAAAAAACTGTTTGCTTTAGTGAATACTAAAGAAGAACAATGTCTCTGTGTGAACTGATTATTTTGTAGAGATCTGTTGATCTCTTAATCAATTGTGTGAGTGTAAGGGAATCAAAATGAATTGGAATGCATGCTGGGCTAAGTCAGAAATGTGCTACTGTTTTAAAATAATAATGAGCCCTTGCTCCCCCAACTGTCCCTGCAAGTCCCTGGTTGATAAGATAGTTAGGGGCCACTCACACTAGGGCCGCGGCCCCGTGCCAAAGCTCATTAGCATACTAAAGTCTAGAACGTTTGGCCTAGTGTGACCACGCCAACCGTATTCCAGCACGGAACAGCCCCTTGGCCACGGCACACCTGGGAGAGGTGTGCCGTGGCCAAAGTACAGATGCTAATGAGATGACACGCGCACAAGCAAGCGCACAGGCGACGTTCCTGACGTGAATTTATTAATTATGCATAGTCCGTTAACGTCCACTGCCTTATAGTCGGCACCAGAATTGCCCACCACTTGGACTTGTAGCTACATAAAATGTGTGAGAATTAACGTGTGTGTAGGCCTAGGTGTGGGCTAATAAAAGAGGGAGAGAGCTAAATAGGTGAGCGCAGAAAGCAAAGGAAAAAGGTTTTCGTGTTTACTCACGTTCGTCAGATGATTTTTTTCTTTTTCCTCCCGCAGCTGTCATAATAATGCCTTTACGCATGGCGGTTGAGACGAACCCAACACAACACACAGCGGGACTCCGCGGCCCGGTGATAAGGAAACAGTAGCTACTTTATAAAGACACTTAAAATAACGATCTCTGCCCATACAAAAAGTTCTGACTTGGATTACTTGATAGAGCGATCGATGTGTATAAAACCATCCGGTACGTATGGTCTGATGACGGGCCGTTATATTAATAATAAACAGCGTGCTGCACAAATATGAGACTGTCCACCGGACCTATTACGTCAAGGCTACATTTAAAAAAAAAACAATAGCCTAAGGATTCTCGTTGCTCTAATGTGGAAGTGGAATAGGCTATATGATTCAAATTTGGCCGGATGAAAATATTCACAAACAGTCGTATAGCATTAGCCTACAAGTAGACTATACGCTCCAAATCCTAAACGGCACGGTGATGTAGGCAAGGTGCAAATGTGCCCAGGCCACGAGCAGTGTGAGCACGGGCCTGCGGGGGGGAGTGGGGAGGGGGGAATCGTGCTGAATCTTCCTGCAGCACGGAACAGGCCAACAGCACTAGTGTGAGTGGGCCCTTAGTCTCTCTACAAATACATGTATGTGTGTATTGAGGGATGAGTGCACTCACACTCATTGTTGATAGGAGTAATGGGTAAGGGGGGCCCATTGACTGGAGGTTTTCAGGGGCCCAGCCATTTGTGTGGGCAGGCCTGCGCACACACACACACACACACACACACACACACACACACACACACACACACACCATATATATGAAGTCAGAACACATTTTGCTAAACGTATTTCTTTAAACCTTTTCCCCATCATACACTCAACAAAAATATAAACGCAACACTTTTGTTTTTGCTCCCATTTTTCATGAGATGGACTTAAAGATCTAAAATGCATTCCAGATACACAATATTACCATTTCCCTCAAACATTGTTCACAAATCTGTCTAAATGTGTGATAGTGAGCACTTCTGCTTTGCTAAGATAATCCATCCCACCTCACAGGTGTGCCACATCAAGATGCTGATCTGACATCATGATTAGTGCACAGGTGTGCCTTAGACTGTCCACAATAAAAGGCCACCCTGAAATGTGCAGTTTTGTCTCACAGCAAAATGCCACAGATGCCACAAGCATTGAGGGAGCGTGCAATTGGCATGCTGACAGCAGGAATGTCAACCAGATCTGTTGCTCGTGCATTGAATGTTCATTTCTCCACCATAAGCCGTCTCCAAAGGCGTTTCAGAGAATATGGCAGTACATCCAACCGGCCTCACAACCGCAGACCACGTGTAACCACACCAGCCCAGGACCTCCACATCCAGCAGGTTCACCTCCAAGATCGTCTGAGACCAGCCACTGAGACAGCTGCTGAAACAATTGGTTTGCATAACCAAACAATTTCTGCACAAACTGTCAGAAACCGGATCAGGGAAGCTCAACTGCATGCTCGTCGTCCTCATCGGGGTCTTGCAGCAATCTTCGCACAGCCATTGAAGAGGAGTGGACCAACATTCCACAGGCCACAATTGACAATCTGATAAACTCTATGCGAAGAAGATGTGTTGCACTGCATGAGGCAAATGGTGGTCACACCAGATACTGACTGGTTCTGAGTCCCCAGACCCCCAATAAAGCACAAAAATGCACATTTCAGAGTGGCCTTTTATTGTGGACAGTCTAAGGCACACCTGTGCACTAATCATGATGTCAGATCAGCATCTTGATGTGGCACACCTGTGAGGTGGGATGGATTATCTCAGCAAAGCAGAAGTGCTCACTATCACACATTTAGACAGATTTGTGAACAATGTTTGAGAGAAATGGTAATATTGTGTATCTGGAATGAATTTTAGATCTTTAAGTCCATCTCATGAAAAATGGGAGCAAAAACAAAAGGGGTTGCGTTTATATTTTTGTTGAGTGTATATCATGAGATATAAACCACTAGTAGGAGGAGGAGAGAATGTTATTTTTGACTGTTTTAACTTTACACAACACAATTACACACATACAAATGATTGCACTTCTCATTTGTAAGACTAGTTCCACAGATCTCGTGGTAGAAGTTGGACAAAATTAAGTAAAAACGTAATGTGGCTCACAAACTCACAGGAGGCAATCCACAAATATGCAAACCCTTTTTCACATGTAGAAATGGATCCGTAAATGCGCAAATATAACTTTGTATTTTCAGAGTAAGTTCTACATATTTCCAAGTCAAAAATTACAGGTTTGTGGATAGGAAATACATGTGAATCCTGGTTCACACTTGTCAATTGTATTCTGTGCTTTTACAAAACTGTTTTGCCTTCACAGATAATAAAGTCCAATAAATTCTTCCATAATTATCTTTCATAAAATGTTACACTGTCAGCCGAGCCCCTCAGGTTAGGAAGAAAGATCATAACCTGACCTCATGCAAGTTTGATTCATATGTTAAGTCTACGTGCAATTAAGAAAATGACTAATTATCAGCGATGTACTTCGGCCCTTTGTCCAACAGCAAAGAGTGTGTCACTGATGAATAATGCTCATTTAACAAACAGGATGTCAGCTGGAAAAGGTTGCAGAGTTCATAGGGGGTTTCAAAGTACAAAGTGAGGCAATGGAGGAAATTCTGCACACTAAAAAAAAATAGTTTTAGAGTGCAGTTTAATTAATGATTTTATTTTATTTGATGATTGTCCTCTCTGTATCAAGCAGTACATATCGCCTGAAGAAAGAGTAGTATTTAAGTCAGTTGTATTTTATTGAGTCAATCTTTATCTGTACAATTGGAAATGAGAATCAAAGGGCTTCCAAAAACTACAAGTTGCACTTGAGGTCTCTAGCAGTTGACAGATGTATTCTTTTAGGAGGCAGTAATAGTCGTAACGCTTTTAAAGTGGAAGAATATTATATTGCAAGTTAAGAGTGTAATTAAATGGTGTGTGTTTGTGTGTCTGAGAGTGTATTATCTCTGTTTATAGACCGGTGTCACGGGGGCCAGGCAGAAACTCTAAAACAAGCTGAGTGAGCAGCTGGTATTCTCAGTCTGCCCAGATGCTGCAGGAAGCTGTGCAAGCGCAACCCCAAAACACACACACACACACACACACACACACACACACACACACACACACACACACACACACACACACACACACACACACACACACAGAGAGAGAGAGAGAGAGAGAGAGAGAGAGAGAGAAGAGAGAGAGAGAGGAGAGAGAGAGAGAGAGAGAGAGAATAGCCTGAAGCTATTCAACAAATAGCCTACTTTCTAAGGGCGCACTCAGTAGACTACGCTCCAAATCCTAAACGCGCACGGTGACGTAGGCAAGGTGCAATCGTGCCCACCAAAGGCGCTATGAGTCAATGGGACATCCCGGTGTGAGGAGGCAGACGGAGGTGATGTGAATCTCTGCACGTTTCCTCGCCTCGGGGTTTTCATCTCAGCGGAGCGCGTGGCGGAGCATGAGGCGCGCGCAAAGTGATGACATGTCTGCAGTGGGCCACAATCACATTTCTATAGACCCACCAAATGTTGCATCAGAAGAATAGTTCGTGCAAGAGTATAAGGCTCGATTCTATTTAAAAATTTTAATTATATGTATCCAAGAAAGAAAATAACACAATTCATCTACATAAATATCACCCACCACTTTAAACTGCTATCATAGCCCTATAACCCAATGGAAAGAAAATGCTTTATTGAGTAAATGCACATTAACTGGACTAAATTAAACAGTGTCAAGTGAAGGAAATATATGTACTATTTAAAATAATAAATACAACGAAATGTACAATAGGCCTATAATAGGCTACAACGAAGAAAAATAATCACTATAGTCTAAGTTAGAAAATAATTTAATTCATGTTTTCTATTGCCAATTGTATATGAGAAAATGAATGAATTGGCTATAAAGAACATTACTGCTGCAGCTGACTGTAATAGAAATGTAATACAATGAGCGATCATTTAATAAGCTGTATGCCTACGTAGCTAAGCCATATTTAACTAGGCCTATTACCTACAGCTTACTAATAATAACTGTCATAAAATATACTACATGTAAAATGTTCATCCCTCATCCTCATACATAAGATTATTACCACAGAGAGGCGCTGTTGCTGCCTTAGTGCATGTGTCATCTACGGTAGGTGTATTGCATGGTTGTGGATGTCGATGGATGTGCGCGCGCGTGGCCTTCGTCACAGCAGCAGCAGTCACGTTGCTTCCCGGCGACGCGGGGGTTTGGTTTAAATAGCGGATGCGTGCAACTCACCGGCAGATTAGACCGGCTCAACGCGCCCTGTACACGCGGTGAACATCCCTGTTTCAGTCTGCCTGAACTTTTGGAGGCTCCTGCTCTAAACACCGGCTTCTTTTTCTATCGGCCCATTTTCTTTGGGGGATCTAAGCGGCTGGGTTCTCGTGTTGCTACTGTGCGGCTCTTCAGTCTCTAAAGGAATGCCCAGAGAGCTGACCCAGAACAGGATCCAAAAGACCTGGATTCCAACCAGGGATGACAAGCCGTCACCAAGAAGAGGTAAAAAAGCCATAATGTTACGGGTATTCTTATAGGCCTATGCCTATTTATAGGCTACTCGTGTCCTTTCATAAAGTAGTTAAGGAAACCTCATAGACCTAATTGCTACAGAATAATAGGCATGAATAGCTTTATTAGCCTATTCTTTGTGTTTCTGTCGCTACCCTTTATGTAGGTAGGCTATCTACTATAGAGTAAGCCTCATCATTTCCATTAGCCTACATTTCCTTGTATCTCTTCACGCCTAGTTAGTGTGTGTCTGATGTGGTCGGTGCTGCTGCAGCATCACTATGCAGCGAACGTGTTTGGTTTCTACGGAACTGAGCAGTTTCCTTGTAACATGTTCCACATTTAGCTAGCCCATAGTAGGCTAAGCTATTGAAGCTGCAGCTGTTCCTTGTGTGTGGCTCTTCATGACACCTGACCTTCGCCGGTTTGACTCATCATGGTGGTCTTCATCTGCACGCGCGGCACGTCACAGCTCCTCCGGTTGCCGTGGTTACCGATTCCCCTTTGAAGTGGTGCTGTTTCCTAATTGGTCGGCCGGCGGCGCGTGTGCATGGTGCGACCCTGATGCTGACTCGTGTCTGGCTCAGCACCGGAGAGGGACCGCAGCGAAGAGATTGTCTCTGCGTGCTCAGAGCGAACGGGGTTACTAAAGTTTGTTGCAGCAAATTAGCATCACTTGAACGTTACCGAGAAGCTCCCGCCTTTGTTTTCTTCCGCTGCTGCTGAGGAAGACACAAGTCAAATGTACGCAATAAAGGTAGACAAACAGAAGAAGTCCTAAGAAAAACATTATAAATAGCCTAGAATGTAAAAAGGATAGGCCCTTAGTTTTCCTAATAAGCAAATGCGTATTTTTTTCTTTCTTTTTTTACTATGTGCCGTGTGTATCTATGTGTAACCTAGTAGTTAAATCGCTAAACGATTTCATTTGGAAAGAGTAGGCTATTTTTACTTTTGTAATATCAGTCTCCTCATCCTCTGCTGCCGCTCATTTCTTACTGATGGGTTATTGTGGTTTAAAGGCCTACTGATCTATAAGGAAAGGAGTGATACAAAAGCAGCGTCAATGCTAGAGGACTGTTTTCTCTTTGACTCCACTCAAGAGATAAGATGTATCCAATGTGTCACCACATTTTGTCCCCAGGTGTAGGGAAGTTAACAAAGAGCTATGACACATGGTTATTGAAGCAAAGAGGTGGGTGCAGACTGCAGCTATAGGTGAGATGGTGTCCAGCCAGATCCACTCAAGAGTGTGATTTTCCGTTCCATCAACGTGGTGCTTGTGTTATGGAAACAAGATTAGCAGCACCGGGAGCTAAGTTTAATTAGCTCAGGTCAGTGGCAGGAGAGGACTCACTGCTGATGCTTCAAATCAAATCAGACTTCATTTCTATAGCACATTTCTCTCAAGGAATGTGAGCAGAGGACATGGAGAGTGTTCAGTCAAACAATCTGTTGTGATTTGTTCACATTTCAATGACCTTACTTACAATATACTTTATCATGCAGAATCAACACTATGCATTTGTATGCCTAGTACCAACCCACTTTGTGAATCCAGGGCAGCCTATAGTGACGCATGACATATGCCTCAGGGCTGGGGGTTACAGCAAATAGTATGTGGTCATGGAAAAACAACTCCTCGGCTGGGTCACTAAGTCTGTTCAGAGCATGCAGAAGTGGGTCAATGTGCAGAGAGCTGGATGCAAAAGGCCAGTCTGGCCTGGAAATGGATATCATAGGCACAGAGGTGGTTTCCATGTATACTATTCTGTCAGGTTGCAGCTCTTGGTCAGCAGTCGTTGATTGTGCCAACTCTTGCTCTCAGGTTGCATAGCAGATGCTGTCAATTCAATATGTCAAATCTGTCCTGGCTACGGTATTGGAAACTGGCATTTGACTTCACATAACACCTCCTCACTTTCCCCCCTCTCTCTCTCTCTCAGCAGCCAATGGCGCTCCACACCTGGCCAACCCTCCCACCGTCATCGTGATGGTGGGCCTTCCGGCTCGGGGAAAGACATACATGTCCAAGAAGCTCACCCGCTACCTCAACTGGATCGGCATGCCCACCAAAGGTACACTACAGAACACACACACACACAAACAAACAGGTCTTCATGTTCTAACTGGCAGCATCAACATATGTTTCTACCTCCAAGACATGTTGTTCATGCTTGTTGCTTGTTCTTCCTCTCTGTGTTGTAGTCTTTAATGTGGGCGAGTACCGCAGGGAAGCAGTCAACTACAGCTCCTACGACTTCTTCAAGCCCGATAATGAGTGTGCCGTGAAAATCAGGCAGTAAGTTCTACATGAAACAACAAAAAGAAAGTTCACAATCAGAGCAGTGTATTGGTGTGTTAGCCTGATTACACAAAATGAACATCTCCACTTGTTCCTTAGGCAATGTGCCTTAGCAGCCTTGAGGGACGTCAAGTCCTACTTGGAGGATGAGGGAGGCCAAGTGGCGGTGAGTTTCCCATCATGCATCACATTCTTTTCTTATACTTTATCTAGATTGTGTTTGATGAGGAAAAAGCCATGGTCTTATAAAGCCCTTTCTTCCAGGTCTTCGACGCCACAAACACGACCAGAGAAAGGCGAGACATCATCCTCAAGTTCGGCAGTGACAACGGCTTCAAGGTGAGTGTTGTTTACGGCGACCAAAGGGGACAAGGAATGACATCATCGTTACAATGCAACAGCTTTGAAATGATTTTTCTTTCTTTTCTTTTTCTTTTGGCCCAGATCTTTTTCATCGAGTCTGTGTGCGACGACCCCAGCGTCATCGCCTCGAACATCATGGTGAGTCACAAACACCATATGGCAACGCTACCTGGCGCCGCCCCAAAACCATATTGAATATTTCTAAATCTCTGGCATCAGGCGTGTTATTTTGCCGTCTGACAGTCTCCCCCCCCCAACAGGAAGTCAAGGTGTCGTGTCCGACTACCGCGACTGCAACAAGACGGACGCCATGTTGGATTTCCAGAGGAGAATCGAATGCTACAAAAAGTGCTACCAGCCTCTGGACCCCGATCAGTACGACAGGTAAAAATGATCGCAGATGATTAATTTTTTTGATTTCTTATTACTTATTGTATTTTATTTATTGATATTTATTTGTATGATTACATTTTATTATTTGTTTATATGTTATTATTATGTTTTATTAAATTGAATTGATCTATTCATTTAATATGGTCTTATGTTGGTATATCTCTTAAAGATTGGTGAGGTTTTTTTAGGACTTTTTCAGCAATAAAGTCCAACATAAAACTGAATATGAAATAATAATACCATCGCCCCATCCCACACTCTTTGCTCTCTTCCTCCAGGGGTCTCTCCTTCATCAAGGTGATAGACGTGGGTCGGCGTTTCCTGGTCAACCGTATCCAGGATCACATCCAGAGTAAGATCGTGTACTACCTGATGAATATCCACGTCCAGCCCCGCACCATCTACCTGTGTCGGCACGGAGAGACCACCGACAACCAGCAGGGGAGGGCTGGGAGGGACGCTGGGCTCTCACCGCACGGAAAACAAGTAAGAACCGAAGCCAGAGACCATGGGATCCACAAAAGTTATCAAGAAAGATAAAAGTTCAGGTGTCTAAATCCCATTGGCTCCTCCTTTGCTGTAGTTCTCGGCTGCCTTGGCTGGGTTTGTGGAGGAGCAGCAGCTGAAGGATCTGAAGGTGTGGAGCAGCCAGCTGTGCAGCAGCATCCAGACCGCAGAGCACCTAAAGGTCCCATACCAACAGTGGAAGGCTCTCAACGAGATAGACGCCGTGAGTACCAGTCAATCCAGCATGACGTTTAACTGTTAACTTGGCCAACACCACGCACGCACGCAAGCAAGCACAAACCACACACGCACACACACATATAAACACAACACCCACCCACACCCAAAGCGGTGACTTTGTGATAAAATGAAGAAATTATTGGAAACAGGAACTGAACTGAACCGAATTGAGGAAATACAATCATAAGTGAGCAAACAACAAACAGTTTACACATATACAGATAAAAAGGCCATACACAGATAGATAAATAAGTTCTTAATTAAAAGCCAGCCTAAAAATGTAGGTTTTAAGTTTGCCTTTAGAAATAACAGCTACATTAGTTACCCGAGTGATTGGGTTTTCTAACTGGGTGTTTTCTTCTTTAGGGAGTTTGTGAAGAGTTGACGTACGACGAGGTGAAGGAGAAATTCCCGGAGGAGTTTGCGTTGAGGGATGAAGATAAATTCTACTATCGCTACCCAGCTGGAGAGGTACCTACATACAGAGGCTATAACCAACTGACACCTACACCCTTATTTCTCCATTTCAGAGCATCTTGCGGGGGGTTTTGAAAAATGAATATGATTATGATTATTTCAGAGGCATTTGATTCAAGTTCAAACAGACTTAAAACAATAACAAACAAACCCCCTCCTGCCTGCAGTCGTATCAGGACCTGGTGCAGCGGGTGGAGCCGGTCATCATGGAGCTGGAGAGGCAGGAGAACGTGCTGGTTGTCTGCCACCAGGCCGTCATGCGCTGCCTGCTCGCCTTCTTCCTTGACAAGAGCGCAGGTGGGTACAAATACAACTCCCACAAGCCCCTCTGGCGTAGTGTCCAAATCTTATCACTGAGCCGACATGCTCGATACAATGCAGCTGTGTTCATGTACCTTTCCCTTGGATTGTTTGTTCCAGAGGAGATGCCCTACCTGAAGTGTCCCCTCCACACGGTGCTGAAGCTCACCCCGGTGGCCTATGGCTGCAAAGTGGAGTCCATCTCTCTGAATGTGGAGGCTGTGAACACCCACCGAGACAGACCAGAGGTAAGGCCGTGTCACAGCCTGTACAACTCATTTGGGCAACACTCAAGTAACACAATAAGGGTACATTAATTAACTGTTAGTTAATGCTAAGTAAATGCATACTAAACATAAACTCATCATATACTATTAATACATGCTAAGGAAGTGCTTAATAATAACTGACTGTTGTGCTTGGTTAATGCTTAACTAAGCATAGTTTACCAAGCATGGTTAATGTCTAAACAAACATTAACTAACCGTTAATAACGAAGCATTAACAGTTAGTTAAAGCTTAATAATCATTAACTTGCCGTTAAATCGTTAACTAAGCGCTAATTAACAGTCAATAAATATGCCCTTATTGTAAGGTGTTACTCTAATTTGGGTTCATAATGGCAGGAAATAGTTTAAATAACTGTCTATACATTGGGCTTGATTTCAGAGTCTAAATGTGTTCTGTTTGATATCCCTGACCCTGTTAGGAGGTGAAGAGAGGTCCTGGCACCTTGATCAGGAGGAATAGTGTCACTCCGCTGACCAGCCCTGAGTCAAACATCAAGAAGCCTCGCATCGACGAGCTGGACCAGCCCCCCATCCAGGAGCTGCCTCCGTCTGCTGCCTCTATGGCCCTCTGCAGCCCCTCACACCTCCCTCTCTCCATGGCCGGAAAGGTGGGTTTATCATTCACACACTTAAAACATTACATATTTACAGCTAGGATTCAACTAATACTGGTAGGTGACATATTAAGCTAATTTTCAGGTTGAAGATAGTCATTTGGGTTTCTACTAGAAACTTCTGTCATAGTGACGTGTCCAAAAAAACCTTTATATTTTTCTCAACGATGTTCCTGAATCTCCTCTCTTCAGCCTTTGTCTAAAACGCTCAGTTTCGGAGCCTGTCTCTTTAAGCCCCGCCTTCCGAAAAGCCCAGTCTGCTCTGATTGGTCCTGATCTAGCTGCCGGTTTGAATCTAACTGCCATACAAGTCTAGAATGTAACAAGAGTTTTGTTTTGACCGAATTGTCTTTTAATAGGGATAGACATCCCTCTGAACTGCAATCAGGAGACCAAGAGAAAACTAAAACATTACAACAAAAAAAATCCAAAACATAGTTTCCCTTGTGACAGCCTGTGTCGCAATATATGTTGTGTTCACTGCTGACTGCCATAATACTTCAACTGAGAATGGCTAGAAAAAGTTTTCTCTCCAAAATCTATTAGACCTATTGTTAATCTAATTATGTAGGAAATACTAATTCTAAATTGTACACACTGTACCTTTAATCACATCTAAGAGGATTTATAATGATACAATGCAAAATATTGCAGTAACCTGACGTTCTTTGCCAGGATATATTCTCTTTATTGTACAGTAAGTCTGTACTTAACTGGAATTGAAAACAAAGACTTGAATCACAGGAAATGATACTTTGTATGAAGGAGCAGTGGTGCTTTCCCCACTGTTGGGTTCTAGGGAACTCCCACTTCCTAGTTTACATTCCAGTGATTCCTCCCTGCTGTTGTCATGGTTCTTGTCGTCACCACTATCAGCCTGACTCATGCTGTCCTTGTTGTTGTCTGTGTGTTTGGTTTATTTTTGTGCTTCTTAAAGACCTACCATCCTCCAATATCTGTGGGTGTTTTCACTCATAGTCTTTCAAAGGTAAACACACCATAGAGGCCTTGCAGTTGCTTTGTACCGGTAGTTCCGCCAGCAGCCACAAGTGACGCAAATAGTTTCAGATAAATATTTGCCAACCAGACTAAACCAGTTTACATAATCAGTTAAATTATAGTTTCAATGTCGTAACAAGGCCGGTTTTTGAAGAGGTAACCAAACTGTGGACTAACTTGCCAGCATAAATGTTACATGCTAAAGCTAGCTTCCACTAGATGTGCTTATTTTGTGCTAAAGCTAAGGGTTTCATTCAGAAACAAACAGACATTTTAGGTTTTTTTTGTGATGGACAATTAAGGTGTTTTGGAAGAATAAAATAAATAACAAATAAGCTAGCCAGCAGGCCCTTTTAGCAACCGTTTAGACACAAATGGTATGCTAAAGCTAGCTTTTACTAGATGGGTAATTAGTTAACGATATGACAATATGGGCAAGCTAGTTAGCATCCATTCTCAAGCTTAATTACAAGTATATGATCCTTTTCCTCTCAAAAGGGAAAAAATAAATGTTTTGTGTTTGGCAATTTAAGAAGAGCAGCTGTCGACTGCTACTAGCTACCATATAAAATGGCCACCAAAGTGTGAATTGGATCTGCAATGAAGCCCGCTTTACAGACTTCATCAGACATGACTTTTCTCTTATTTCACCCTCATTTTGGTTCTGTTTACAATTAATTTAATATATTCTTTAGTTAATTTCACTGGCTATTTCTTGCGAGAAGGCCATCAGCTTTGTCCTCAGTTGGGTCTCTAACATAGGTACTTAGTCAGCAGTTGAATGAAAGGTCAATGTCGGTGAAGTTTATTGACAGCATAAAGGGTAAGGGCATGTCTGCACTGGTTTTGCAGGCGATTGGGCGAGCATGGATATTATCAGCTCCAATCATAATCACTTGAGGATTTAACTTGACACACACACACACACACACACACACACACACAACCTGTTCACACACCCTTAAACTTGTTGCTCGTTTTCACACCCTCTAAAAATATCACGGAGAAGGTGATGTAACTAGCGGTTAAGGGATTAAACTAGAGGAGAGAGTATCATTGGGCCACGGGTTATTTAAGAGCACTGCTGATTGTGTACTAGTGGTTCCAACTTCAAATGCTATGTGTCGTATTATGTTACCGCAATAACGTTCTTGTTGCATTTTCTTTTTGCGTGTGTTTACAGAACCTGAGAAGAAGCTGCTCTGGCCGCCGCGACATCCCACAGCCCTGCCAATGAAATGTCAGCCACGTGTCAGGTGTCTCCAGAGGCCAGAGAGAAGGACCACTGACAAAGACTCAATGAAGACAAGAACCTGAAACAACAAGAAGAAGAATAAAACTGAAGAGTAATATTTCAAAAAAAGCAACATTTGTCATTCTGTCAAATGAATAGGATCAGTTAGGTCATTATGTCAGCCTGAGGATACACGTTTATCTTTTCTTTTTTATTCTTTCAGAAGAGCCGTGCTTATGTGTCAGATATGACTGATCAAACACATGTCATTTTAATAGCAAGATTCACTTTTTCTTTCTCACAAAACTGAGACTGATGAATCGGTGTTCTCTGGGAGACTTCTAACAAAGTCATTCAGACTGAGAGAGTCGAACTATGACTCATTAACTTAAGACAGTCATTCGTGCTGCATCTCACGGTTCAGTTGGCTCTCGTGGAAACCAGTTCTTTCTGGTTTATTATTGTGGGAGAGACCAAAGATCAACCCCCTTGAAGCTGAATTTAACTTTCTGCTCATCCTATTTTCAACTTATCGTTGCACTTTTCATTTAGAAAAAGGATAAAGTATGGAGTTTACATTGTAAGCTCTTTGGCACTGACCTTGCGTTTTTCATGTACATGTTTTCTAAAAGGTGTGAAAAAGAAGGCCGATTTAGTCGAGTCCTTTGTACGTTGACACGCTACATAATTTTGCACAGAGAGGGGAGGTTTTTACTTATGTTAGATTTTTGTGTCACTTTGTGTTTTTTTATTTTTTGCCATAGAGTGCCTATAGTGCTTGTTTTTCAAGCCTGGCGCCGCTTTCTCTTGCCATTACTACGGGATTGGTTGCTCGAGGAGAGGCACCGCATTTCACCTAATAACTCCACATATCATATCAATATTTAACTTTTCACAGTTTGAATATTTATTTTTTCATCGCCTATAGTTGTCAGCGCTACGGTACATGCTGATCATCGGACATCATGGACAAACTTAATTTTCAAGTGTATGATCCTCGATTTTCTAGTTCGTTGTCTGCTACGCACAAATGTAAGCACCTATATTTTTAACAACGCGTGCTGCTGTTAAATGATATATTTGTAAATATTTGTGTACATAGAGTATAACTGGAGATGGATGGGAGTCTTGACTGGGGAGTCTTAATGAAAATGTGTGTTTTTGTACTAATGCGTTGGGAATGTATGGAGAGTGTGGAGAAAGAAGCTGCTGCTTACCTCTTTCAGTAAAACCTTTGTTAACATGTTTGCTTGAGATACTTGAAAATTGTTTTGTTTTTTTGTAATTTGTTATTATATTGTATTCTTTATTTATTTGTACGTAGTTTTGGATGACTGCTTGGAGCAAAGTTCCCATTGTTTTAACCCGAGGACAATGCATGAGAGGACAGTATGTTGTACAGTTGAGTTGGCCTCTGCTTGGACCAATAAATTAACTTCAAGAAAATACACTTGTGTTTCATGTTTGTCTATTGTTATCATTATTATTCCGCCCACCCATTGTGTTTCCATATATGGAGCTTATCTGCAGTGTACACACGTTTTGGCACTCCTGCATTTACTACCATTGACGAGATCCGTGAGTTACACTCTGAGTCGCCTACTGCTTATCAGATATGCATGGCCGGGGCTCATACAGGATGTTGCTGGGAAATTACATCACATTAAACACAAAATGAGTTTAAAAGTAAAAAAGGAACTGTTAGGGGGCAGGGTGTTTTTAGAACAAACATTTTGTGTCTCTGAAATGATACAAAGTCTGGCGTCCTGTTACAAAAGCATTCCCTATTCGTCACAACAAGCCTCGACATTGTCTTCAAAGTACAAAGGAGCAACACATGGTGAGGGAGTCAGCTTCAATGTGATGTCATTCAAATGATCTTTTTTTAGACATGCCATCCTAACAACATTGGTGATCTGACTTTTATTTTAATGGCGCAATGAAGTTGACATTGGTGGTTTTGAGGGATTGCAATAAAGTTAAACTAAATTCTTACAACTTTTTGATCATTTTATTTTTCATAGAAAAAATTTAAATGTAATTACAAGAAACAACATTCCAATCAACCTCAGATGTAATTGTTTAGGGCTAATAAGCAAATCTTAGCTTGCTAGTATGAAAAACAAAAATATATCAAAAGTGTTTTAGCACTGTCGTTGCCATATTAGCATGTAGCTCAAAGCGCTGCTGAACCTACATTGAGCATTTTGTGCTAAGTTAAGGAGAAACTGCTGGACATTATTGATAGAAAATTCTATATACTATGATAGAAACCCAGATGTTGGTGGTCCTTATTGGTCTCAGACCCTGTTTCCACCTGGCATTAATATGTGGTTCTGAGGAATCCGATCGCTATATGTAAATGTAATATGCTTGTTCACACCTGGCCTTAACAATGCGTCTTCTATGCGCGTTTGCGATCCGGATTCGAATTCCCCGTGCTGTATGGATAGCGAGTGACTGGGCGTTTCCGCAGTTGAGTGGGCGGGGCCTAATGTGTATGAGATGCGCATACGCGTTTCCACTGTTAATGGGTATGTGGATAAGTGGTCTCAAACCACCTCCGAATGTGGATAATTTCAATGCGCATTCAATGCGCATTGAGCGTGTTTCCACCTGTAGTTAGCGCGATCGGATCCTAAAAAACACATATTAATGCCAGGTGGAAACAGGGTCTTAGAGGGGAAAACGTTCAGTATATCCAGATAAATGTGTCATATGGTGTCTGTTGATGTACAGGCGCTTCTAGCATACTGCTAGTTTGAATACATGATGAATATTAATTCAAATCACCTGACATCTTCCAGCTGCCAGTGCTGCCAGGTGCCCAAACCACACAAACATACAAACCACGTATTGTCCTAGTTTAGTTTTAAAAACCTGACACTGGGATGTTGTTTGCTAATCCTCTAGTATGTTGTTTTCAGTCATTCAGGCATCACTTCAGTTTTAAAAGTCAAAAAGGCTGCAGAACATACAAACAATTTTAGTCTGCATCACAGTTTTGTTTGTGTTCATTTTGAAACTATGCTTGTGTCAAAATGCTTTCTTTCATTGTGTATAAAGATAAAGTAGTTGGTTTCATATTACCATTACCTTTGACATTTCACAAAATGCAAAGGCCGTCTGTGAGGCTTTCACCACTTTCCATAATCAAATCATTTAATACTTTAACTGCTTCCTGCTTTGTGAAGGCCTTTTTCCCTGCAATGAGTCTGCAAAACTTGTGAAACAGGAGCTACATTCAAGTATAATATAAGTCACAGTATTTGCCAACTGTTATAATTCCCAGATGTTTCATTGCCCTCTATGAAATTATAACAAATTATTTTGGTGACGGCCTGACTTTTCACATAGTGCCATCATCAGGCCATCGTACTGAGAAAAAAAAGAGTTTTCATTTAAAATAATAATAACTAGCATTTTTGGGCATGTTTTGTATCATTTTCTGATTTTATAACAGTTCATATATTCATAGCACAAAACTTTTGAAATGGTGCACTGTTAAAAAAAAGTATTCTGTGTACTAAAACACATAAGTAAATATTTTATAGTATGAGTGACGGTTTAATATTGATGCTGCATAAAGAGGCAGGCCATTTCCTCTCCTCTTTCTGTGTCTGTCTCCCATTAAATTCACACACACACACACATACACACACACACACACACACACACACACACACACACTGCGCATTTGCCAGCTGACTGTGGTATTTCCTCAAGTCTGAATCATGGGTAGACTTTGAGTCTTGGCTCACAGTGGTCATCCTGTGGGCATTTTGGATATGTGACTGCTGGCAGGTACACCATTTACTGCCTCATATGCACAGTCGCACACGTAGGCCTACTCCCCTGTGTCTGTGTGACTACTGGCAGGTTTAGCACTCACAGAGTCACTGAAACTCTTTAACCCTACTTTGCATTTTAACTTTGCATCTTGTTTACCTGCAAAGTCAGAATGCAAAGTGGGACTAATGTTTGCGTCACATCCCACGTCACTGCAGTATTCCATTAGACCTTTTATCATTGTTCCATTTGCTTTTATCTTCCTCTGCATTTACTGATGGCCCTACTGACGGTATGTCCAGCTCAGCCAATAGCAGACATGCATGTGGTATGGCCTTGGTGATCTCTGTGGGAGAGAGGAGTTGCTGTGTCAGGCGTATGTATAGTATGTGGGCTTGGTGTTAAACGGCAGCGCTAAGCCAGCAGCTCCACAAATAGCTGCCACTAATTCCGCGCTGACGAAGGATTGTGTGCGTTCCAAATTGCTCAGTTTGAAGGTACACAAAAGAGAGTAATGGAGAGCTGCATGCCCAATTGGTCAATGGAGTCCAGTATGCAAAACTCAGCGCCTCACCCCACCATGGGGGCTTTGACAGACTGATTGACCCTCACCAGGGTGCCATGTTCCTCCATGTGTCTTTGTTGCTCCTCTATAATGACTCAGCTCAGCTCATCCTTGTCTACCTGCTTAGCTCTTTCTCATTAGCCAATCATGTGTCCCTGACCCATTTAAACTCAGAGCAATCATGGCAACAATCTATGTGTGCACACATGGTACACATATGTAGCCCTATAAACACACAACCACATACAGTAAGCTACACCAAACATAAATGATCAAAGTAGCTGAGTAATGGAAAATGTGTTCAAATGAATGGCTTGAAGTAATGGATACATTTGATAGTTAGCTTAAAGTAAAGGATAACTGGTTGTAGGCTAATAGTTAGCTAAAATGAATCTAATGGATAAATGGTTGTAATAGTTAGCTAAAAGTAATGGATAATAGGTTAGAATAGGTTTGGAACATGACAGGTGGTTTTTGATGAAGAAGTAGGCTAGTATCCGGCAGGGCTGTGGGGTTACGTCTGTTACATTGGAAACTACTGACCCAGATACCTTTGTTCCTGCATTGCGTCAATGCCAGTAAATACACATTTATGTCTTTATGACAGTTGGTCATCAGCAGTCACATGTTCGCAAACATGCCTGTTTCCCTGTCGAGACAGCAATGTCACACATGCTCTCAGGCTCATGAGTGGAAGTTTACTGGGTCAAACCTGTGGAAAATGTACAATCTATTTAATGGACCAGCTAGCTCCATTAAGGCGCTATGTGTAGCTGAAAATGAACATGGTATATTATGCTCAGACTTTTTTGTCTGACTGCCTGATTGTCAAAATAACACATTTACACAAAACAAAACACACAAAAGGGAAAACCCAAAAACCTATGTAATACGATGAAGCCCATACGTACATGCTCAAGGTGACCACGTGTTTTTGTAAAGAATGCATTAAGCTCCATCATTGGTGCAGTAGAGTGAAAACTCATCCCTCTCTCTTTGTGCAGAGGCCATTGAGAGGGAGATTTGACTCTGAATGGAGAGGATAAGTCATTCAGCGGGCTATTGAATAGAGTAGAGCAGATCAAATAGACCTTGTGCTATCCCTGATTACACTGGCCCTGGGAATAAAAGCCTTTTACTGTACGTGATCCTCTGCACAGTTCTGTCATCAAATTGTTTCGTTGCAATGCGTCATCCTAATGTTTTCTTCTGTGCCACATTGCATTGTTAGATTATAGATTGAACAGATTGCATCTCTTTTCAATGCTTTTAAAAGTTACAGTGTGGCATATGTGGTGCATAGAAAAAGGGAATAAGTTAAAGGTCACATAATGCTTTTTTTTCAGGTTCAACATTGTCATTCGGTTTTTATGGTGTCCAGAAAAAAAAACGTTATAATTCTCACAGTGCCATTGCTAAATATCCTCTTTTCAGCCTCTTTCTGAATCAATAAGGCAACCCAGTCTGCTCTGATTGGCTCCGAATCTAACCACAGGTTTAAATCTAACTGGAAATTGGATTCAAACCAGTAAAAACATAATCATAAAATAAGCAATGACAATATTAAAGAATAGTATTATTGATAAAAAAAACTATAATTAACAATAATTAACTTAGTAAAGGGTGCTAAAAAAACATCAAAATTACAATCTGAATTTTCTTTATTTGAGTAGATTCTGTTACCACTGACCATTTCACATTAATTCAATTTTATGTTGGAATAAAACTGGGTGCATAATGTATACTATTCCTCTCTCTCTTCTCTTTTTACAGCCATATTCCATCCATTCACCAGGTGCCCTCGGACTTTACCTTGTAAATCATTCACATCACCTGACTGTCCCTCCCATCTCCATACCCTAACCCACTACCCTCATCAGCTCTGCCCTGCTCTGCCCAAATTCCTCTACTGCATCTCATTGTATCATAAGCCAAACAAGACATGTACAGGACTGATTCTTTTGTTCCCTGTCCAATTGGTATGTTATTGCTTAGTCATGTTCTATGCCACATTCAAGCCATGGATATCTGCAGCTGCCTGTCTGCCAACCAACCATACTTACCTCAACCCATACTGGCCTCTCTCCTTACCTGCCTGTTCCTGCACGTAGGCCTTCTCTGTAAGCCTATCCCTGCTCTCTCGCTCTCACAAACTCTGAATGTTTTAAATACCAATAGGTAAATAGGTTTTGTTCCACATGGGATAACTCTGTGTGAAGGCCTGAAGGAATGCTGAAACTCTGGAGGTGCAAACAACACTAGTGTGGGTATGTTGTTTTGGGTGTGTCTCAATATGTGAGGCTAGCAACTACAAAACAGGAAGTCACAACATTTACAAGGCAAGAAAAACTAGACGTTTCCCTGTATTGAACTACAATGTTTTGAAGATATGATATGGTAGGATATGATATTGCCAGTAAGTTGGCAATATCATTAAGGCATAACGCAAGGTGAATTTTGAAATGACATACGAAGCCAATGAAAAGATGCAAGAAGATGTTAGTTTGCCCTGGGTATAACAATGAGCTTAGGTATGCAGAAGGATGGTTACGGTATGCAAGAATACACATGTGAAGGCTGAATCTCATCATTGTATTTGCTTATTGGATAGTTTGCAAATTCCTCTACTGCATCTCATTGTATCATGAGCCAAACAAGACAGGTACATGACTGATTATTTTGTTCCCTGTCCAATTGGCATGTTGTTGCTTAGTCATGTTCTATGCCAACAGGAAGTAAACTGAGGGAGAGAGAGGGATGAGAGGTGACAGAGGTCCCTGGCTGGATTTCAAAGAAGGATGTTGCGGTCACATGGAATGCACTTTACACTGCAGGGAGCCCAGGACGCCCCACCAAGAAAAACTAAAAAAGCTTTCTTAAGAATAAGGAACTGGATGCAGGCATTAGAACTTATGTCATAAGTTATTTGTTCTTTAAGACTGATAACTGAGGAACACAAATGTTTCAACAATTTGTGTACACAGTATATTCACTAGTGTTTTGATTATTGATTACGTTTTGTGAGTAACTTGCCCCATCAAAGGTGTGGGTTTGTGAACCTAAACTTTATGCCAAGATCTACAGTACACTTAGTTGCCTCAGCTGATGTTTCCATCCACCTCACAGTGGCCCTCATTTATCAACCTTGCGTAGACCAGAAATTTGGGTGTACGTACGTTTCCACGCAAACCTCGGCATTTATCAATATGGACGTGAGCGTAGGGTACGCTCAAATCCCACGCCAGCTCTCAGCTCGTGTACGCAAGTTTGTAAACAGCATGGAATCGCAGTGCAGGCTGTGCCGGGTAGCCGATGACTTTGTTGGACAATTATTAGAAGATAATACAAATGCAGTGTTTGCTCAGACCGAAATAAAGATATTAATCACTTAAAAATGTGCAGCTTATGGTGTGCAACTGAGTAGGAGCACTGATTCAATAGTGCACACACCGGCCACTTAGGAGCGCTGCATGACACTGCGTAAGGGCAGTTGTCTCCGTCTGGAGCAGCTGGGGGGACACTGAGGCACGGGGGCTGCATTCATTCAAAATGTTAGCCACAGTATTAAATATGTAGTAAGCCTACACTGCTCTTTATGATAAAAAATATACGGCACAACATTCAGCTTAACATTTTATTTATTTGACGCACTTTTTAGATGTTAATTCCTCTTTTAATGTGTCATTGATCGCTTAAGCGAAAGATTTATTTCCACCGTTAACCGGCACGTTTTTCCGATCTGCTGGTGGAGCAGGACAGTGGGCGCTCTCACAGCTGATCGTTGCCGGGTCGGCTTGTGCAGCTGACGGCCGGGCTGACCACTCGTGCTGTCATACAGTAAAACGCAAAATGTGTTATTTTTAGTTTTTACAACCCTTTTGAGTAGTGCTATCTAAAAGGGCCAATACATTCTAATCATTCAAATCTCTGCAGACCTGTATTTACTTTATGGGGACCATTACCGGACAGTTCGTGCGTCTGTTTCTCCTCTAGCACTTATATTATGCCCGCACCCTCAGTTGGTTGCATTTAAGAACAGCAACACGCTTTTTTTAGTGACGATTTTTTAGTCAGACCACTTTTTCTTCATCTATTCAAAGAAATGGCGACATATAATTGTATATGCTGTTTTATAGCATTTGAGCAATAGCCATATGTAAACCTAAAATGCAAAATCCTCAGCTGGAGATCGTTTGTTGTCAACACCAACGCTGTTGACCGCAGCAGTTATTTCCTTCCTAACTGCTGCCTTCTGTCGTTCTTTGATGCTGCTTGTAATGCTCCGAAATGAAACTCTTTATTCTTCTACTTTCGCTGTTATTCTGTCAATTTCTACTTCAGATAAGTTCCTCTTTTGTACCGTAATGCGCGTATCCATGTCGCAAAACCTCTGGGCGAGGCCTCTAAACTGAGAAAATATAGGGGCGTGGTACGATTGTTTTCAGCCGCTGCATTTATCAATAATGGCGTGGCGTACGCCGAGATTGGCGAGATACGACTGTTTGATAAATCCCACGCGATACCTGGCATAGGGAGGTATTTGCGCCAGAATCTGCACCAGTTTCCACGCAAGTTTGATAAATGAGGGCCAGTGTGTGTAACCTTTCATTGGCTGTGTTAGTGAGGACTGCTGTGATGATAGGCTACATAATCCCATCTGAATCAGACGAGCAGATAGGTCCGATTTAGGCGTCAACCCGCCTTTGGCAGTCGACATCTCAACATCAGTCCCCTGAGGAGCCCAAATAGACTCTAGATTAGACGCTGGGTTGTAAGTCTACACAGAATAAGATCCTCGCTGCATGGCCTCAGAGTGCTGTTGATGTTATCAAACAGAGGATTACTTCATGTTATATCAGTGTCCTGACTCTTTCTAATTCCTCCACTGAGTTAATCAGTTGGAGAACGCCCACTAATAGGATAGTCCCAGGCTGCAGCCACGCACACATCAGGACAGAGAAGCAGCAGTTGAATGTAACTAAGTACTGTACTTTAGTACAAGTTTGAGGCACTTTTACCTTACTTGTATATTTTCTTCTCATGCTTTATACTTATACTCCCTTCATTGGGAAATATACTGTTTACCCCTATCTGATCATTTAAGTTACTAGTTACGTTACGAATTACATTTTTTTGCAGACGACAACACATGACGAGTTTATACAATAGTGTGTACTTGCCAACAGTATGTAGGGCTTCAAGCACAGATGAAACATTAGTTGATGAATCGATATTTAACAAAAATTGGTTTTCTATTGACAAATTTGGTAATCATATTTCAATACAAGTATGCCATAAAATGTCATGGTTCCACCTTCTCAAATTTGAGGATCTGCTGCTTTTCCTTTTAATCTTTTTTTACCATGCAAACAATCAACCTACGAATTTTTTTTTCTTAAATCCACAAGGACAACTGTAATTGAATTCCCATATAAAATAAGCTCCATCTCATCCAGCATCAAACATGCTTTGACATTAATATATGAGTCATATTAATCTTTATCGAGCAGTCACGTCTGCAATGAGAACCTTGTATCAACTCATTTGGTGATGGCTTGAATGTGACCGACAATCCTTTACATGAAAAATGTAAGCACTGTAGCTTTAAGGAAAGGTTCTGAATACTTCCTCCACCACTGCAGAGGAGAGAGGAGAGGAGAGGAGGAGACAGGAGACAGGAGAGATGATAGGGAAGAAAAGGAGAACAACAAAGTAAAGGAACAAGAAGTAAGGAAAACACATGGACAAATCAGAGGAAAGTAAAGAGAGGAAGATGGAGGGAGTAATGGGGCAAGGGAAGAAGGGGAAAGGAAAGATGGAGAAAGGAGAAAAGGGTTTAGAAAAAAGAAGTGCGAGGATAAAGGGCGGGACCAATTCTCAAGATGGAAATAAATGGCGTGAGTGAATTGTGAGCAAAGTCACGTCAACCTGAACTTGACCCTCCTACTTCTATCCCTCCATCTTCCTCCATCCCCCCGACCCAGCCCCCACCACCATCATACATGAATAAGGCAGACAGTGATGTGAGGAGGCTCACGTAGGCTCAGCACCACAGAGAGAGAGAGAGAGAGAGAGAGAGAGAGAGAGAGAGAGCGAGAGAGAGAGAGAGAGAGAGAGAGAGAGAGAGAGAGAGAGACAGACCACACACACACACACACAAGCTTATAGCACTGGAAGGAAAAGCAGCACTGGAGATCAAATTGTTGCACACGTACATGTTGACACATCTATTTCCTCCTCTATGAAGTCAGAAGATGCTGAAACATTAACGGGTAATAATGTACACTCAGAGGCAGGGATGATCTGATTGGTCCATTCAGACGTCCATGGGTGGAGTCATCTATGCCACCTTGTCAAAAGAGTACAGACTTTCGATTACTTTTTATCTCCTCTAATGACGATTGTAACCACTTCTTCTGGTCATTACTAATCTGTTTGTGGTGGCAAACGGGTAACATTGAAGCTGATGTAAGATCCAAAAATACACAGTGCAGCTTTAGTCTAAGAAGAGCCGATACGTCCTCATGCGTTACTTCAGCCAGGGACTTATCGAGCAGCTATTTGCCTATTTGCCACAGGACAAAGATGACAACACTAGAAGTTTTGCTTTATTTACATGTCATGGTGAAACTATTTTGTGATTATTTTTGTAGTACAATCACATGAGACATGGGACAGAATCAGGGTGAACAGGATGAGTGAGGGACATTTCTGGTGAATGTTGTGTTAAAGTGTCAAACGCTTCCTCTTTCTGTGTCAGTTTATGTAGACAGTAAACAGTTTGCATAGGGCAAGCCTTAACACCACTTTCATTTAAGAGATAGTATAACTACCATTGTACAGTTTTGTTTACTTTGTTTGACTTTTGATACGCCAATGTTAGCTCCACATTACAGTAAATCAAGCCATGAGATTATTTCTGCCTCGGTGAATGTTTGCATAGATAGAAGAGCAATTGGTGATCACATGCCAAACATTCCACTGTCCCTGCCTGACATATTTGACAGTTGTCTTTTTTGTAAAAACTAGTATGATGACCTTTGACCTTATAGGCCAGAGTTAACCTCCTCCACCACTTCACCTGATCCCCATTATCTATTGCATACAAGTGTGTAGCGATGCCATCTCAGAGGGCTAGTACCGGTTGTTTTTGCAGAATTATATAAAGAGAGATACTGGAAAAGTACCACAGCCCCCAAAAGAAGCATCGGATGGGCTCTAGACTATGAGTCAAAGTGAGTGCAGACTAAATGTGGGCACTACTTTGTGTTTGAATAGGAGTCAGTGGGTGCACCAGTGAGAGGAAAAACACTGGAATGAATTGGATTTGGCTCCATCTGTGACCCAGACCGACGAGGTGACGTTTCCTCAGTGAACCAAGGGCGCATTGAATCTGAGTGGCCTCCAGCTATTGTGTTTGTATCTGTCTATGTGTGTGTGTGTGTGTGTGTGTGTGTGTGTGTGTGTGTGTGTGTGTGTGTGTGTGTGTGTGTGTGTGTGTGTGTGTGTGTGTGTGTGTGTGTGTGTGTGTGTGTGTGTGTGTGTGTGTGTAGTATTGCATTGAATAAGCAAAGTGCAGGAAGAGGCCAAGTCCATGAAATGCATGTTCAATATTGAGGAGAATAACACTGCAGTGAAATCAAACAAAACACAATGGATCTTACTGTTTAGATAACCACAATGTATTTAAGATCAAACTGTAACGTCAGAAACATAAACAAATACACATTTCACTTAGCACCTGGCCATGTACAGCATGACGAATTGAAAGTCCACACGTTAAAAATAACCAAATTGCACTTGTTAAAAAATCAACTAAAATTTTGAAAAAATTCTGCACAAATAACAATAGTTTAGTGAAAAAAGTGAAAAAGGTACAATAAGAACAATGCAAAAAAAAAAACATGCACAAAAATGTTAACAATTTCCTTATGTTTGACAATGTTTCACACAATCTTTTTAATTTAATTTTCATGACGCTTCAAAATCAAATTCCCGCACCATGGTCTTACAGAGGAATTCAACCTTTCCCATCACTAGAGCTGCCTATACATACAGAGGAGGGTGAGGAGCACCCTGGGGTGGAGGCAGACTGGCAGGGAGCTGGCTTATGTCACAGGGCCCACAGCGCTGCTGGAGCCAACTGTGCCACTTGGTTGTTCAATGTACCAACACAGATCTGCTGTGTACACTTAAGGCTTTTGGTTAATGATCTTATGCAACCCACAACAGGTTCAATCTCTATGTGTCTTAGACCCTGTTTCCACCTGGCATTAATATGTGGTTCTGAGGAATCCGATCGTTATATGTAAATGTAATATGCTTGTTCACACCTGGCCTTAACAATGCGTCTTCTATGCGCGTTTGCGATCCGGATTCGAATTCCCCGCGCTGTATGGAAATCAGCTCGTACATCATTTCCGCTTATACTGTTGTTTTTAACCGGCGGGGCAGCAGTGCCCCGCCCTTGCCTAGTCTGCCGGAAATAAAAGAAGAAGAAGAAGTGTTGACCATCCACGACCATAGACATTATAATGTCTATGTCCACGACCATCTTCAATGTTTTCTGTTTTCTGTTGTCTGTTTACCTGCAACGGTGCGCTTTTATGACGTGAATTGTCGCGTGAATGAGTACGCGTTTCCGCCCAGTCACTCGCCGCAGTTGAGTGGGCGGGGCCTAATGTGTATGAGATGCGCATACGCGTTTCCACTGTTAATGGGTATGTGGATAAGTGGTCTCAAACCACCTCCGAATGTGGATAATTTCAATGCGCATTCAATGCGCATTGAGCGTGTTTCCACCTGTAGTTAGCGCGATCGGATCCTAAAAACCACATATTAATGCCAGGTCTGGAAACAGGGTCTTAGTCATGGGTTCTGATTGCTGACAAGCATTCAATACATTTCATCACATAAGTTTCTTTAATTTGCCTGTAGAGCATAGACCACTGACCCTGAGGTCATCTTCAAACTTCTGACATTTAAGACTTTGAGTCTTGAGACATTTTGGGAGACGTTGGATGACTGTGATCAACTTCTTCATTTGCTTCAACTTGCTGTAATTCGATTTTGAAATGTCAATTGCCAAACTTGTGCAAATTATAGTTTACAAGGTTCCCAAATGTCCACCCCTCATGTAGTCAATTCCATTTCATTAGGACACAAGCAACTTATTATTTAACTTATATTCAATGTATGTATTTATTTAACTACTGTAGGTTCATACTTTGAGCTGAATATTTCACCTGTTCAAAGTTACTTTGGGTTTTAATAGGGCTGTCAAACGATTAACATTTTTTCAGATTAATCACAGGATTCTATAATTTATTTGGTGAATCTATAGGTTGTGCATTCTTGAATACAACTTAATTACAGTCCGCGGTGTGTGTGTGTGTGTGTGTGTGTGTGTGTGTGTGTGTGTGTGTGTGTGTGTGTGCGTGCGTGCCCTGAAGGATGTAGTGGCAGATATTGCATATGATATATCTCTGGACTCAAACGTTGGAATGCTTATTAATGCAATAGGAAACATTGTTATTATCTTCTATAGACTTATAAGTGTAATGAGATATATTGCATGTTGGTTAATTGTAAAGTGAAATGTAGATTCCTCAAATGCGTATCCAACAAACCACTCAGACGGGCCACACCTCTTCTATTGTACTATGCTCAGAACTCCCCCTGTGCCATCTTCAAACTGTCCCCCCCCCACCATCCCCCCTCACATGACTGGCCAATTGAGAGCATTGCATTGTTGTTATGGTGAACTGAAGCCATTGTTGTATCTCAACCTGTCTGTTTCCCTACCTGTCTTCCCAGCTTCAGACCAACCTGACCCCTCCCTTGCTTACAATAACAATGCATGTATATTAGAACTGTCTGCAAAACAGCCTTTCACTCCCAAAACCCACTGTTAGACGCCTCCCCCCTGGGAGGCACTGTTCCTTTAAATAATTGACCATTTCAGGAACATGTTGTCACTCTTTGCTGCACACTTACCATGTGTTGGAACTAGTGATCACTCCGCGGAGTTTTCTTGCTATATTGATTGAAAATAAACCTTTTGCTTTTACAAACGTATCACTGTGCTTGTATTTCCTCACTACAAGGATGATAGAGCCGTCCTTGGAGGCCTGCAGAAGAGAGGGTCAGATGTTGTTTGCAGGGGCCTGTTTCAGGTAGCTGGTTTTGAGGCAACCCAGAGTTTATTCGCTCTGAGTTGGTGGAAACTCTGGGTTTTCCGTTTCAGGTAGCAGGTTCAGCGCAACCGAGGGTCAGTTACTGCGGCAACATACGCCGTGGGTCTAACCTGCTGGATAGGTGATTTGACCTACCCTGAGTTTGTTTTCACTTTAAGCTGCAGCTCCGACTGAAGAAAGAGTGTCACTGTCACAGGCGTCCCTGTACAGTTTGAAGCAAAATCACTCCATAAAAATCTCCATCGGGATGTTTTTATCATTTCCTGATGATTTTACGTTTGACCAATCATTTATCTGATCAGTAGCCTTGTTCTCAGCCCTCGGTCCGTTCATATAGGAGGCCACCTTACACATCATGACATGCTCTACATTCAGATTAATAAACCTATTTGTATTGTATGTTTTTTAACGTATGTGCCACTGAACAGATTTATGTCAGGTGGATTCATGTAACGCTGCGGCTGCACGCGATCGTTACAGTTCACTTCTGCGATCCTAAAGTCACAGATGAGACGAGCCTCGTTAAATAGCCCAATATGAATATAAAAATTGTATAATAATTTAAACTGTGATCACTTGAGGAAAATGGATCTGGTAATAAATCAATCAGGCTCTTCAATGGAAACTGTCACCTAATGTGTCTTGACGTTAATGTCTTTCACTCCCCATTTAAAAGAAGCGACAGTCTGTTCTGTTTACTGCACATTAGGCTATAGCTTGCCAACATATTATACAGCAAATATAAAACACTGTCAGCAATGCTGTGCCGCGCCAGCTTTATTACTTTACAGCTGATATGCGTAACTTTTTAAAATAGACTATGGCTTCTCATACGGAAGCGAAATGATTCTCTTGACAACAAATGTTTGCTCTGTTTTTTTTTCTGAATTGCCGAGGAGATTAGATCAGAGTTATGAGACAATATCCCGTTAATTCTTCTCCATAGGCTAACATAAGCTCATTCGTTAATATTTCTAACTCTAGTGGGAGGAGCGGAGATTTCTTTTTTTCTTTTTTGAGAAATGGAGAAGTGGGAGGATCAAGCATTTGTTTCTTCTGTTTCCATGGTGAATCATGTTATCAGCGATCCATTGACGATGGCTTTTACGCACATGCTCCAACCCAGAGTGAACACGCTCAGAGTTGATAAACCCAACGCTGATCCACTGTTCTGGAACCGAAAACCCAGAGTTACTCATTAACCCTGCGCTCTGAGTTTACCAACTCAGAGCGCAGGATTAAACTCAGAGTATGTAAAACCAGCTACCTGAAACAGGCCCCAGGAATGCTTGTCCTCAAGTTCAGGACAAGCATTCCATCACCTATTGTGTTGAACCTAAACAATCAGTGATTTGTAAAAAAAAATATTTGATCATGTCTGACTCCACAATACCTGACACCCAACTTGACCACCAGTTTGTTGTCACTGCCTGCGTCAGAAACAGACCCCCAAATCATCAGATTGTGAGAAAGTTGGATTCTTAGTGACCACAATGCATAGTTAGCCTATTTTTGAGGAAGTGGGCCCAATTATTCTGAAACTGTGTAAAAAACACAAGTCATGCACAGAGCACAAGGTCATGTTCCTTTAAAGCTGCAATAAGGGACCATTCTGAATCTGCAGTTTCTGATGCAACAGGTTGACAGAACTGAGTTTCTCTAGTTACATAGCCAAGTTTCACAGTGTTGCAACTTCTGCACATGTGAATTCTTTAAAAATGTCTTCTTGCACTCACTGTGACCTTAAAGGCCTACTTCACCGGTTTGAATATGAAGGTGTATTGAATTCTGAGATCCTATGTAGTATAAATGTGCGAAAAAAATTGAAATCGGTTCATCCTAGCCTGAGAAAAGGCAGAAAGAGTGTTTTTTTTAACCCTATATTTCTCCTTCTCGTGACATCACAGAAAGAGAAATATAGGGTTAAAAAAAACTTACTTTGTAAATATTACAGTGATGTCTTTTACTGTGACATCACAGTAATATTTACAAAGTACGTTTTTTTTAAACCCGATATTGTCATGATCCCGCTTGGGCCCCTTGGCCTGTGTGTGTGTTTTCCCTATTACCCTTGTCCATGTGCTGGTTTAATTGCAGGGTTGGAGACAGGTGTGCTGGAGTCAATCACCAGCATTCACAGCTGCCATCAATCATCATCAACTGCTCTTCATATACCCGGCCCTTCCTTCCAGACACTGCCAGATTGTAGCTTCTGTTCTCATACAGTCAGTTCTCTCTCTAGCTCACCTGTTTCCAGCTCTGTTTTTTGCACTTTCTCCTGGTTAACTCCTGTTTCTCTGCCACAGTTCTCCCGGCCTGACTCCAGCCACCAGCTCCAGCCCTAGCTCTCCAGCACTACTCCTCGGACCCCTCCTGCCTGCCTGCTCTAGCCTGCTTCCACTCAGCCCCCTGGACTTGCCCCGTGGCTCACTCCCTGGACCCCCATGCCAGCCAGTTTCCCTCTCCGGATCACGGCCCTAACACCCTACTGGTTTCGCCGCAAATAAATCTTCTTTTACTTACACTGTCTCCGCGCCTGTGTCCTCTAGACCCCAACCGTTACAGATATTCCTTTTCTCAGGCTAGGATGAACCGATTTCAATTTTTTTCGCACATTTATACTACATAGGATCTCAGAATTCAATACACCTTCATATTCAAACCGGTGAAGTAGGCCTTTAAGTGAGTTCTCAGAACCTGTTTACCTTAGAAAATATAATGAAAATAAAATGATTATCTATGGGTTGAGAGGAGAACAATGTGTCAATGTAAATCCCCCACATAGCTCCAGCATCACAACCTCTTAGGCTCACATATCACCAGAGGGTATGAGTGAATGACGTTATCAGAACTCTAAGTCATACATGTACAGTACATCAGAGCTAACGCTAACCATAGCCGCAGTGTTGTGTGTCAGTTTGTTAAGCCGTTGGTCGTGCTTCGGCGTCACTAACAGCAAGTGGATCTTTCCCTGAAACCTTTCAGCTCTGTGATCCTCACCTCTATAGCTATAGGGCAGCTCTAATGGTCTTAATGAGATCCTTACTAACCTACCCTTCTGTCTGCATTTGACTGCTCCACCATCCATACATGTCATTCAGTAGACATCAAGCATTCAAGCACAGCATATGACTTGAAGCATTGTTTTTCAATTTCACTCCCCAGACTAGTCAGCGATTCTGGGAATGCCTGTTTTTTTCAAAATCAGTTAATATCTCCTCACGATCAGCTACCTTTTCTGTGCGTGTGCTGTAAATCTGGTGTAAAAACCCAGCCTTAGCTATGTAAACTGGTATGTAAACAATGGGGACCCACTGTAGCTAGCAACATGCCAGTTTACAGAGCCTAGGTTGTGTATTATTAACGGCATATTTTTGGATCGTGAGGAGATATCCACTGATTTTCACAAAAAGTGAATTTGATAACAACTGTTCTCCAGAGTCGCTGACTCCACCTTTAATAGTTAAAATGGTGATCTAACATGTGTTTTGATCAAACTAGACTCAGGTTTGAGGCAACATGGACCATCACACAAAATACCAAACCAATGCCTGGCAGCTTCTGAATGTTCTCCCACCAGAAGGCTGAGAGGTATCACCTTTGACTCTGCACTCTCTGCTTCATAATCCACCAAAGCACTGTGTGAAAGCCACTCCTATAGAGAGCATATCATGACAGTATCTGCTCTTAGCTGATGTACATCCTCTTAACTCTCAGCATAACATAACCCCGATCTCTATACGGTGACATTGAGTACATGATACTGTACCGATTGATTGTACATTTCACAATGAGTTTTAGTTGTGTGTATAGTGTCATATGCAAACACTTTATATGTCCGTACCAGCGCAGTTTCCCTGACAATTTATAGTGCAAATAATATTTTTCCAGTCATTTTTGCCAAATACATTTTTTTATCAAAGTCTAGAAAAAACTAACTTTAAACACAGACACCCAATTTACTTCAAATTTTTTTTTATTATGACTTTGTTAGTGTACTTTTGTAAAATACTGCATCTATAACCTGTAAAACCTAAAAAATATAAATAGCTTATGATCCAGTCATTTCTCGGGGCATGTCTCTGCAGTATTGTCTAGTCTTGTCCAAAGCTACATTCCTGACATGATGTGTGTGTGTGTGTGTACAGGTTATTTTACACCACCCTACAGAGGCAACACCTTGGCTGCTGCCACCACTGTGGAGGGTGTGTCATGACAACTTTAATCGTCTTTATATAATCCTTCTGACCCTTTGATGATTAAATTAAATTGCTGTTAATCCCCAAAAATGTTGTCACTCTGGTTTCATTAAAAAACAGCACAAGAAAAATCTTCACCAATTCAACCAATGGGAATCTGAAATGATTCACTAAGTTAAAAAAATTACCATGTTTAACCAGGACTAATAACTTTCCTCTGGCATAATTTTATTTTTTTTCTTTGGTTTGATTTTCCTTAATCTAAACAGTTAATTAAATAAAATGAATTGAAGTCAAGTTAAGTTACTTTATAAGTCAATAGTTACAATGAAAATGTTCTTTTCACATATCCCCTCTCAAGTTACCACACTTCGGAGGGAGTCAGAGCACATGGTCAGCCATAATACAGCGACCCTGGAGTAGTTTGGGGTTAGGTGTCTTGCTCAAGGACACAATGGTAGTGATGGTGGGCACCGTAGACGTAATACCAGCCACTGCTAGTTTATACAACTAACACCCTCCTGTTCGGTGCCGGTGATCAAACCAGCGACCTTATGGTTGCTGGTTGGCCACCTTTTCCTCTAGGCCATCTAACCACCCATCGCATCGGATGACGTAGAGGTTTACAGGTGTATCTACATTCCATTACATGTCATTTAGCTGATGCGTTTGTCCAAAGCGTCTCCTAATAAGTGTGTTCAAGCGTATAAAGAATAGATGCTTCAACATCCTGCAACAACAAGACAGGTTACATTTCAGTGAGTGGCAACTATATGTTATATTTTAGCTAAAACGATCCACTTTTATTGAAATCAGGAAACCTAAATCGTCCTTAGCTGTTGGTAGAGAGGCATCCAAAGAAGTGAAGTAGACAAGGCAGGTTGAGTGCATATCACTGCATGATATATGACAGTGCTAAGACAATGCAATGAGTACATTTTAATAAAAGATGCATTACTTTTATAGCCATTATCAAAAACTGACCGCTGATAAATAACATAGCCTATTTGGTGACTAATATCCAGTGAATCAACAATGAGGTAATGTTTTTTAGTCATCAAGTCAGTTTATCTCATATAATACATTGGAAATTGCCTCAGTCTTCCAGTCTATTTTGCATGGAATTGTTCTGTGTATTTTGACATTATATAACTGTTCGTCCGTGGGCAGTATTGACGAAGAAGAAAACAGCTCTCGTAAGCAGTCATGTAGTTTGAATCAGTGATGGTCCTCTTTATGTATGTGGTGTGGTAGTCAGTGTGCTGTGTGGGCCGATCGCAGGTTGGTGTGTGTGATAAATACATGAGAGTTTGGATGAGTCATAACGCTGGATATCTGCTGACTTATGCTGAGTCTGAATGCCTCCACTAATAAACGTTTAATATGAAAGTCCACCAGCATCACTTCTAAATCCAAAGCATTTCTATTTCAGTTTCCACTCGGTTTTATTCTTACATGTCGCAGTTAGGAAAAAAGACAGTACATGTATATCTGCTAGCGACAGGGCTTTTTCGATATTCTACCTTACTCAATAAAAATTAATACATTTAACAATTTGGGGAAATGCACTTATTTTCTTTTCAGTTAAGTTAGTTGGAAAGATTGATACCACTGTCATGTTAGTTAGCCTAGTGAATATGAAGCTAGTAATATAAACAGAGGGACAGGGCTAGCTTAGCTTTGTCAAAAGGTCACAAAATCATGCCAGCACCCCTGAAGCTTTCTTAATAACACGTTTATATGTTTAATTTATTTGGCTGTAGGGGAAGGTGGGGTGAGTTGTGCATTTTGGAAGTTGCAAAACCCCTTGTTTCTAGAAAACCGTGGAAGAAATTGGAAATGTGACCACATATTTAAGAAGAGCCATCCATTTGACTCATCCTGTAAAGAAGGGAGACACAAGGAATAAGATATAAGCACATTTAAGCTAAAAAAAACTGTGTTTTGCCTTTCAAAGTAAAAATTTCCATGATCAAGGTTTTTTGATTATTGTGTCTGAACAATTATAGACACGTTTGAAAACATTTGACACATGTTTTAGTGCTTTGGTATGCTACACTTTGAGTCTATATAGTTAGCACAATGTCAACCCTAAATTGCTGCATCATGCCTATTATCCAAAATTCTGGGGATGGGGTGATTTGTGCGCAAGGGCCTGGGTGAGTTATAAGTAAGTAAGTAAGTAAAATGTATTTATAAAAGCACATTTATGACAGTTTGCACCTTCCAAAGTGCTGTACATAGTGCATTCAGTAGGTAAACAATGAAGGTACAATAACAATAACCAAAATAAAAGACGTAAAGCCCATACATCCACATAAACACAGATAGTAGTGCAGAGGTAACATAGTTAATGGGGAGGAAACACCAGGGTGTACATATGGGTTTTGAGCCTTGATTTAAAGGCAGAAATGTAGGGGGAATCACATTTGTCAGGTGGCAGTTGGTTCCACAAGCACGGAGCAACTAGTGCAAAGTACATTTCTGAGAGTTGTGCCAGTGGCATGGCTGTATACGCTGGTCACCAAAAGAAAGTGATTGTCTACAGTAGCTTAGAAGAGAGTGACATCTCAATTTCACTTAAAGGCACTACGAGTAAGATGGCACGTTGGCGTCCCCTTTGGACAAAAGCGGTAGTATTTTTACGACGCCCGCTGTCGCAAATGCTCGTGCGAGGCGTGTGAGTGTGGACTGAGAAGGGCGCAATATAGTGCATGTTCGTGTGTTGAAAGTGTGAGGACTCTTTTCGGCTCCGTGAGAGTGGTTTTGACACTGCATCAACTAATGCCAGTCAGTACACACACCTGCTTGCAATGAGTTGATTCAGCAGCGTCACCTAACTACTCTCTCTCACGGAGCTGTGTCCTCACAGAAAGCGAATGAAAGAGAGACGGCAGTTAGTAGCCTAGGCTATGGATCACGATGAGGTAATGTGTTTGTGTTGTTGATGTAAACAATGACTATTTCAGATAATGGTTATCTGATGACGGTGAAGCAAAGCAAACTTTGTGTTAGTACCAACCGCTCATTCATTTAGTCAGTCTAGTTTCGCTCTCGTGAAATTGTATATACGTTGCTTGGCAACGTCCTCGTCCCGCCCGTAGTCACTCTCCCTTATAGCTTTTCTTCATTGCATTTTCTTTTTTTTCTTTGATGGTTCAGCCCCGTTATCAGTCATTATGACGACAAATAACTGTCTCAAACAAGGCTCCCGCTCCCCTTCCCTCACCTGGAGGGATAGGCTTCTCAAATCGCGCTGCAGCGCCACACTGAAATCTGCAACCAATACGGATATGTGACCATAGAGCCTGCACGAGCGAACCGAAAATCGGACTGGGTGTGCGACCAGACCAAAAGCAGTAATAAAAACTATATAAAAAAGTCTTTCTTTGCACAGATGGTCTCGTTTGCTGTTAAAGGTCATTTATGATTACCAGAGGAAACATGAGGCTGTTTAAAAGATATTTAAATGTTACTCGTAGCCGCTTTAACGACACCACTGATGAGAGTTCAGATGGCCAGAAAGATGATGATGGTGACTTTGTCATTGTGACACACACTACGTGGGGTGATTTGTGCGACAAGACAACTTTTTTTCCGAAAGCTATATTTCTTAAACAGTTTATTCCAGATCCAAAGTTTTTATTGCCAGGGATGCACAACATCTTGAAATATATGTACATATTTGAGTTGGAGACATAACTGTCAAGGCCTCACTTTAAAATCACTTTGAGTAAAAAGTTGCAAAACTCACCCCACTTTCCCCTATATATTTTTATTTAATTTTTTTAATTTTTGCCAAAATGAAAGTGTAAAAAAAACATCTTGTGGGTTTTAGGCCTACAGGTAGAGTTCTGTTATGGCTATTTAATTGATAAATCAAGGTGCTGGTAGGCCTATGTAGATTATGTTGCCTTCTGTGGCTAGCTTTCCCCTTGTTACCAGTCTGTACCAAGCTAGGCTAACCAAATCTGACACTGGCATCCATCCTTTCATCTAAGTTTTGGCAAGAAAGCAAACAAAGCTAAATTGCTCCCCTTCTAGTCCTACTTCCCACACCAATGTGTGTACATGTACTTAAATTCCACAATTAAAGTGTTTGAAATAAACTCTGCCAAAGTTTACAAGTCCAATTTAGGGCATTTTATTTGACAGGTCCTTTAGGTCACCGCACTGGAAAGGACTATGTCATTTGGTTCTAATTACAGGGAAAATGGATGCAGTGTTTTTGCAAACCCTTAATTGAATTGTTAGGGTTGCTGAACATGCAAGAATGTGAAATGCATCAGCAGGCACACATTCAATTCCTCCTCAAAGCTTTCAAGTCCAATATGGAGTTTCCCACAATATGTAAATAATCAACTAATGGATGCTTTAGTGGAGAGCAAATAGATAAATCACGAGCTGCTTATAAAACACATCAGTCCCAAATTAATACAACTTTCAGGGAACCAGGAAACTTCCAGGGACATGAATTGAAAATGATGGACTTGATGGAAAATAATTTGCTGAATCACATCTTCTTGTAGCCTATAGTTCATAATTAAGTCTGCAGTAGTATGCTATTACAATATTGATCAGGATATGAGAATATTAAACTAATGAGGCTGGAATTGAAATGGAACATTTGGAGCTGAAATAATACTGTTTGTGGTGCAGCAGTACAATGGCTTCACATCTGGATGTTCTATGATGACACACTATACAACCTGCTGCTTGGTTATAAAGACATTGTATTAAACTACACTGAAGGTCAAGGTGCACATGCTGTCTGTTTACCCGAGTCACGTGTGTGTATGTGTGTGTGCGTCTAGAGGAGCTGTTAATCTGTCTGTCTGATGGTCTGTCTGCGCATAGATCAGTATGTCCCGTTATTCTTTTTCATAATGCCATTTAATCTGAACTGAAAGCCTTTAGTCACATTGGCCGAGCTCTGAGCACAAGCACAAAAGGCTGAAGATTAAAATCAATCATCATCAGAGGATCATTTTTGGAAGCATTCCCGGCATGACTCACATTGACTGACCGGCAGAACAGGATGAGTGAGTCACACTCTCATGTGACAGGAAGGTCAATCAAGTGTCCCCCCTTTGTTTCAATTGAGTTCTGTTTGACTTGATACGAAGGGAATGTGCGCCCTCTTCTGGTAAGACAGTGTAAAAACATAAAACATTTAAAAATAAAAGACATCTAAATTATATCCACAAACTGAGCTTATTTGAAAATGTCTTCACAATGATATAGACCTATTATATATTTATAATGATAACATGATACAACAATCTGCTGTAGCCTATCTATCCTATCTAGTATTAGATGTATTGCAGTTTGCTCTACTTATTCTTAAGTTAAACAAATTGGTTTCCAATTGACACATCCTGTAAACACAGACTCATCTAGAAAGGAGACAACCTCCTCTAACCATGGCAGCACACAGTATGAATGCTGCTCCAAGTGGTGACTGTGTTCCACCTGGGCCACTGACAGGAATATAAACAGGAAATGTGCTACCTAATAGGATTATGAGTCACCTGCATGGGGCAGTGCATTGCAGTGCAATTTGTGACGGTGTTGTTGTCGTTGCTTTACATCCATTTAAGAATACATTTCTTATTTTTTTTACGTCCATTATGAGGAGATTTCGTTTTATTTTATTTTGTAAGTTGAATAAAAAATTTTTTATTTAAGATGAGCCATTTTTCAAGCCCTTTGTAAATTTTGAGATTTTCTTTTCTATTTTATTTTTTGACATAACATTTCTTCTTTCATACACGTATACATAAAAAGTCCAAATGTACAGTTAGGTGTTTATTTTATCAACCCTTTTCTGTTTGCGTCTGTATATTTCTCCTATACAACCATCTTTAACGGCCATTATCTCAACATTAGTTTTTTTCAATACTCCCAAATATCTCAACTTCTAAAGCACTTACATCGACTAAACTTTCTATATTCATTCTTAGTACTATTCTGAAAGTTGTTGCTGAAGGATTCGTTTATATGTTGTTAAGTGTCGGATTTATGATACATTTAGCTCTTAAAAATATGCCAAAACTGCAATTATATCTATATGATATCTATAATTCAAATTGTTTACCCTATTCACTTGCAGAAAAACAACAGTAAAAGCCATAATTTACTTCCATAATATCTGCTGGCGCACTAGATTTCACTGGAGGTGTTTACTACTGCTCAAAAACAGCAGACTATATGAACTTGGTTAACCTCTCTGGCTATGTGAATTTGTACAATTTTGCAGAAATTGTGCCACCTGCTGGCCAGTGAAGGTAATACTCACACACCATTAGCTTTGGTTGAATCCAGAGTGCCTGAAGTTAACACTACTTTTTCTTACCTTGCTAGTGGCTGTAGTAAGTTTAGCTTTAGTTTCCTTCAACTGGTCTTAAAGCAGTGAAACCCCTGCTGCAGTGTACCGTACTCGTAGTCGGTATGTTTAAAACACTACAATTCTGATAATATAATATCAGTGATTCTTGAGAACCGGGACAAAAGGCTGTCTTCCATATGTTACTGCTGTTATGTTTAAAACTAAAAATATTTTAAATTGTAGATGTAATTAGGGAACAAGAATATAATGTCTGGAGCACAATTATCCCCTTAAATTTAATTTTATCATTATTATGTCAAATATATGACGCTTGTTATCTTCTCACGGCGTCCAAAACAGTGTGTCCTCAGAGAAGGTTTCAATCTTTCGTATGCAATTAAACCTATTAAAAATGTACTTTAAAAATGTACTTTAATGATTAAAAAGAGCTTTTTTTTATCAAAAGCAACACTAAATAATCTCTCATATCAATAAAAACTGTTTTTCTACAACACATTCATGTTTTATAAGGATTTTAAGTGGTGGGACCACTTTACTGTAAGTCAACACAGTCAGACATTTCATTATGTAAAATTAATAAAATCAGGCGAAATAAGGGGCAGCTGTCACTTTGAAGGACCTCTTGTCACATTCTACCCTATTATTTACTATCTATGATTCTACCTCTGCAGAGTACATTAGAGTCAGACAGGCTCTGATAAGTGTTGTAGTTTAGAATATTTTACATTCCGAATCTTGAAAGTCCTATGTCACAACCATGATATGTCAACACCGACTTACAATTTCTAAGAAGTTATTTGAATTTTTTTTATCATTTTATTTTCCTGGAGTAGTTCATACTAGCACCTAACATCAAGAGAAAAACCAAATGGCTACTAGATAAATTCCATTTGTTATGTTTAAGAAACGTTAAATATGTCAACACCGTCAGACAGTTGACATCTGACGGTGGTGATAGGCCAATGACGGTAAAAAAACAAAAGCCTGGGAGGTTGTGTCAAAGCTTAGCTCAGTAGCTTAGTATATGTTGGATACATGTAATTTAATTTGCCGAAACATAGGGTTTGTATTTTTTCAACATTGCACCCTGTTTTGTCCCACTTCTCAAGAATCACTGATATATACTGATCACTGATATATATATGGGAGAGTAGCCTAAGTTGTGCATTTTGGAAGTTGCAAAACCCCTTGTTTCTAGAAAACCGTGGAAGAAATTGGAAATGTGACCACATATTTAAGAAGGGCCATCCATTTGACTCATCCTGTAAAGAAGGGAGACACAAGGAATAAGATATAAGCACATTTAAGCTCAAAAAACTGTGTTTTGCCTTTCAAAGTAAAATTTCCATGATCAAGGTTTGTTGATTATTGTGTCTGAACAATTATAGACACGTTTGAAAACATTTGACACATGTTTTAGTGCTTTGGTATGCTACACTTTGAGTCTATATAGTTAGCTCGATGTCAGCCCTAAACTGCTGCATCATGCCTATTATCCAAAATTCTGGGGATGGGGTGATTTGTGCCAAAGGGCCTAGGTGAGTTATAAGTAAGTAAGTAAGTAAAATGTATTTATAAAAGCACATTTATGACAGTTTGCACTGTCCAAAGTGCTGTACATAGTGCATTCAGTAGGTAAACAATGAAGGTAAAATAACAATAACCAAAATAAAAGACGTAAAGCCCATACATCCACATAAACACAGATAGTAGTGCAGAGGTAAGATAGTTAATGGGGAGGAAACACCAGGGTGTACATATGGGTTTTGAGCCTTGATTTAAAGGCAGAAATGTAGGGGGAATCACATTTGTCAGGTGGCAGTTGGTTCCACAAGCACGGAGCAACTAGTGCAAAGTACATTTCTGAGAGTTGTGCCAGGGGCATGGCTGTATACGCTGGTCACCAAAAGAAAGTGATTGTCTACAGTAGCTCAGAAGAGAGTGACATCTCAATTCCACTTAACGACACCACTGATGAGAGTTCAGATGGCCAGAAAGATGATGATGGTGACTTTGTCATTGTGAGCTTTGCAGGCAAAACCACCTAGATCTGCTAGGCCTTGTTTAAGAAAAATGTACCTTCAATCTTTGTCAACTATTTACTTTATTTACTTTAAATACACTTTAAATAAGTGATTGTCTAATGGATTTGTCTTGCATTACAGTTTTTGAGATTTATATAAATTGGCACAATTCACCCCATCTTATTTTCTCCAAATGCACAAATCACCCCACGTTGTGGGGTGATTTGTGCGACAAGACAACTTTTTTTCCGAAAGCTATATTTCTTAAACAGTTTATTCCAGATCCAAAGTTTTTATTGCCAGGGATGCACAACATCCTGAAATATATGTACATATTTGAGTTGGAGACATAACTGTCAAGGCCTCACTTTAAAATCACTTTGAGTAAAAAGTTGCACAACTTAGGCCACTCTCCCTCTATATATATATATATATATATATATATTCTATTAAACTAATTAGCCCAACACGAATGCCAAACTGTGAAAAAGGGCATGAGTTAGGCTTTGGATTCTTTGGATCGGATTTGGACCGATAAAAGAGTGTTTTAATGCATGTAAACATTGCAGCTGACTGTAGGGAGTTGTGGACTTTACATTTTTATATGTTAAAGGGGAAGCTTATATCAGCACACACACATTCATTTCTTTACTATGTAGAATACAAGTAATTTCAATCACTTAATTGTTGTTCGGCAGTTAATAGTATCCACCTGACATACTTTCTAGGCACTGAATTTAGTCACTAATAACAGTATACACTAGATGGTGCTATAGGGTTGACGATTAGAGGAGGAACCAGGCTTACAATACAGTAAATTATGTTAATATCATACATTACAGAGAGGTCAACTAAATAAGTTACAACTTAATCTTTAGTAGTATATCATAGTGGTTTAGTTGATTGTTGTTACAACATGAAAAAGGTCCCAGTTACTAAAACAATTAGTGGAGTGAAAAGCACAATATTTGAAGTTATCAGAAATGCTTTATAATTATGAGGATCATTACAGGATTTAGAATATACATTTAAATATAGAAAAAAGTATGAAAGTGTAAAAGAACATGTGCTTTATGTTGCAATGTATAATAACGTTTGCATTTCTAAGACATTTCCAAAATGCACACTCTAAATTCAATGCTGCATGACCAAGAGGGTTCATTTTCCAGGACATTTCAAGGACACTTCCTGGGAACATCTCAGTCTGTAGGTGAGAGGGCCCAAACCCTTGCTCTGCCTGTCAGGAAAATTAATGAGTTTACTATTTTTGCTTTTGAATTGAGCATATCTGCTCCATGTTGTGAGAACAACGTTGTAACGCTGCTGATTAGGTTTTTAAAAGGATGATATGATATATACAGTGGGCTAAGGTCAATGTCAAGTGGTTGAAGTCTGTATATTTGCCAGAGTTACATGATGACAAGGTAAGCATCAGGAAGATACATGCATGTCTGCTGTAAAGTATAACTCATATTCCAGAAAAACATACTTCCTTTTGTTTTTTTAATCAGCAATAATTGAAAGTCTTTGTACTCAAGTACCACTTGGAGATCGCACATGTACTTACTATAACCCTTGAGTTTATCCATTTTATACTACTTTATATTTCTACTCCAGAGGGAAATATGTTCCTTTTATGCTGGTGCATTTATCTCACATATTTAGTTACCTTGCAGATTAAGATTAATATTACAAAGTGTAATAATACAAATAGAGTGATTTATTATATTGTGTAATAATTCCAGTAGTAGGAGCAGTTTGGTAAATGGTAAATGGACTTATATAGCGCTTTATCTCCGTTATTCACAGACCCAAAGCGCTTTACATTGTTTTGTACACATTCACCCAGTCACACACACATTCATACACCGATAGCAGCAGCTACCACGCAGGGTAGGCTTAGCACTAGGGTGCTAAGTTAACTAAGCTAACTATCGGGAGCAATTCGGGGTTCAGTGTCTTGCCCAGGGACACTTCGACATGTGGTGGGGAGACGGGGGATCGAACCTCCGACCCTGCACACCAGAGGCGAACTCCCTACCACTTCGCCACTGCCGCCCCCAGTTTCAATTAGCTCCACCTTAACCAGCGGCAACATTCAAGTGAAGTACATATTCATGCTTTAATCATTTAAATCCAACAGTATAATCAACACCAATTCCTGTCCAGGGACTACAGACGAAAATTAGCCATGTGGCTATAATCTGGCTCAATTGTATATTGTGCACTGTCCCTGCTAAATAAACAATAAATGAAATGAAATGAAACATTATTATGAAATGGGCCATCCTGTATAATGCATTTTTTCACTTATGTTACTTTAGTATATGATGATGCTACCTTAATAATAACCTTACAATACATACTACTCATCAAAGAGTAGCTAAGATTTCAGCAGTTAGAATATAAATAGAAGAATCAACATGATCTACCAATTTAAACCAACAGGAAATTATGTCATCAGATGCTTTATTTTTTCCAGCTGTGACCAACTCCTTTGTGTATTGCATTGTGGGAAGAATAGTGAACACAAACAGGACAGTATCCATTCTGTCCAGCATGCTCAGGATTAGTGTGTAGTCTAGAAACACCAGTCTGATCAATGGTGTAAGGTAAAATGTAAGTACTCAAGTACGGTACTCAAGTACGGTACTTAAGTACTAATTTAAAGTAATCTAGTTGAAATGTATACTATTTCATACTTGAACCCAATACATCTCTTAGTAAATGTTGTGCTTTTTTACTTTATCCTAAGGCTGAAAACAGAGCAGTTTTTTATGAGCTCATGAAAAATGGACATTTTACAGATACTTGGTTTTCACAGGAGAGCGACGCATTGTTGTGGATTAAACAAACTACCCAAAAGCAGTTCAAATGACATCAACGTTAAACATCTGCACAATGACTCAATATTACCCCGTGCTGTTAACATCCTGTGCTTTTAGCTTGTGCGTGTCATATAATCAGGTTGTCTATGTCTATAAAGAAGTGCAAATGGTTAAGCATTCTGTCTAGAAACACTATTTTAATCCTGCCATACCTCTTACCCACTGCTTTTGAGCTTTTTCTGCTCTTACACTCACTGTACATCAGCTACAACAGACGTCTGAAATATCATATGGCTGTTACAGTGGACCTTCATTTACAGTCTGGCTTTCATAAGTGATTATAAACCTGTCATTGCTCATGGTTAAGTCCTTCCCTACACTAAGTTTTTATTGATGTGACCCTGAGCATTGTTGTAGCCTGTCTTGGCTCACTGGACAAAATGTGATGGCTCCACTCAGTGTTTTAAACGTGCTTCTAGGAAACGAGGGGCCTCCTCAGTCCCAAACACAGATGTTTTTAAGGATACGAACACTCACTGCAATAAAAGAAAGAATGTATCATCACGGCCAAGAAGAGGCAGTGATTCTTTCCTGCATTTTGAGTCATCCTTTGACTTTGTCCAACTGTGACATAGTCCACCTGCCAGCAGACACTCTTGGAAGTCACTGCACCAAACTAAGAAATAATACTAGATGAGACGAAGCAAAAACAAGAGCTGTCATACAGGAATCCATATTACTTGACTGAACAATTATCCCTCTACTTGAATGTACGTATCCCCTGTATCCACACCCATAGTACTCTATTTATATACTGCACTTACTGCACCTCTATGCTGCTCTTATAGTGTACTGAAAAAAGTACTGCAACTTTACTTTGCATGTACTGTATTTTACTGTACACTATACTTACTTAATCTTTACATATCTATCTATACTGCTCATACTGCACTGACTGCTCTATTGTTTGCACTCTACTGTCATATTGCACTATACTATTCCAATACATGTACACACTGCACCTTACTGCTCCTTTGCACTTCTGGTTGGATGCTAAACCTCATTTCGTTGTCTCTCTGTACTTGCACAATGACAATAAAGTGAATCCAATCCAGTCCTAACCAAATACACATGTATAACCTTGAGTATTCACACGTCGTGGGGCTCAGATTGTGGCGTCAATGCAGTGCAAGCACTAATACAAATAAATGTATTCAGTCACTCAAGTGAGGAAACCACACTTACTTTAAGTGCTGGTCAAATGTTGGCGATAACGGCTGCGATTAGCATGTTTCTGTCTTCATAGCCTCTTTGATTATATCACATCTGGGTTGGTTTAGTCTTACATTTTTCCTGTGCGTTGCAGCGAGCGCTCTGCCCGTCAATTATTTAATTTCCATTATCTGTTTTGTTTGTATAAAAATATGATCACATACTGTTTAATTCACATTTTACATAACGTCTTTTTGGAATTGGGCTTGTATTAAAGGTGAAGTGAGCGATATATTTAGGTTAATACAAGTATTAAATCTCTCTATATTCATACAGTGATCACTTATATGTGTGCACGTTTCATAAAGCCGATCTCTCCGTCACCTGCTCTGCATGTAATCGTCAAATTAAATTGTTCGGGGATCCCGAAAGTAGTATCCAATCAGAAGAAAGAACGCTACAAACCAGCACCCGTCTCACTGCCGGTGCACCCGCAGAGCAACAGATGGATGAATGTTTATTCGCCTACAATGGCGGAGCAGGTAAAAATCCTTCACAATGTCTGTTTTGATGGCTTTTATCATGTTTTATCACACTTTTGGATCTGAGATGCCAGATAACTCGCTGCTTGAAGACCGCAGTGCATTAATGTGGTGACGTAGGGACGAGCGAGGGGACCGCTAACTGCAGTAACTGACAGGAAGTTAGCTAAAAGAACCATTCCGCTTACAGCACCTTTAATGAATGGAAACAAGCTTTATTATCTTGTGATCACGGGTTATATATCATGAACACAAGCTGAGATAATGCGAATAAATATACAAAATAGATTTTGTTTGGTTGTCAGTTTAGCTATAATCATAAACACAAAGAATAGCCTACACGAGTTCAAATTGCCCTGTAATTTCCCACAATTGTTTTCTCTGCTTCGAGTGAAAAGCAGCATGACTCAGCAGAGTATTTCTCCTCATGTACTACTGTACATGAGGAACCTGTGGCAGAATGAGCTTGTGCTGCTGACAGGTTTATGTCTTTCAGCTCTGAGCTCACAGCTACAGTACTCCTACTATGTTCTGGTTGGGTTGTAATCGCTTTAGAAATAGTTGAACGACGTCCAACAGAAATAGTTGATGGGCTATATTGCTTTTTTTCTCTTCGCATCAGCTACATTCTTCAGGACTGGGACCCAAACAAATTTGGGAAAATAAAGAGCAGTGTCTGCTAGTTTCATTATTTTTTCTCGTCGTTGTACAGAGGACCAAAAAAAGATATTTTCCACAACAGGGCCTTCAGGAGTTTTCAGCAGTAAATAAAGAAGGTCAGGAATAGCTGCAATGTGAAATGTGTGCATGGCAGAAGTTAAGGTTAAATAAAGAGATAGCGCTCTATTATTGGAAAAAGTCGAAGAAACTCGCCATCTTTTTGATTGGTTTATGTTGGCCTACATCAGAGAGGTCAAAGGCTGTTGAGTTCACATGATGTAGATGGATGAGTAGTGTCACATAGTGTAAGCTGTTGTAGCTGAATGCTATGAAAACAAGCAAATGTTTAGGGCTTGAATCCTTCAGTTTCGGCAGTTGTCTTGGGAAAAAACACACTGGCACAGTGCCCCATGAGATACAGAGAGCTGGCGTATGACCAGGCCTCTTACTGATGGCTTTCTCACATGGCTGCATGTTGGACCCAAAGTCATATTTATTTGAACTGTGGAGCACAACAGTGTGATCAGTTCCACTTGTGATATTCTTACCAAAGTTAGTTAATGATCGGTAACCAGTTTGTAGTTAGGTCACTGGGTTATCACAGCATCCATTCAACTAATAAAGACCTTAGCAGTAAAATTTAACATGGGGCCCCTCAAGATTATATCATAATGCAGGTGTCGGCTTAAGGCCCCTATGAGTTGGACGTCATTGCAAATGAGGGTCACCCCTGATGATCTCTAGAGTATAAATAAAGCTTGATTGAAATGTATTTCAGAATCAGGTATTATAAAACAAAATCTGCAATTAGTAAAATGACTACAACCTACCATCGGCACAGTGATATAAGTTTCCCTGTATTCCCTAAGGGTCTGGGGCTCAGGTTGTCTGCTTTGACCAGCCTGCGATATGGTGTAATTTGATACAATAAGCTTTATGATTAATGTTAAAACATGAAAGTACACCTACTCAGTAAATTTGAAAATGTGCAAGTCAAGAAGTGGGCTGTATATGGGTTAAAAGTATTTTTCTTATTAAACTAAGTTACATAAAACTGTTTATGGCAAATTTCAATGACAACCACCATTGTAGTGACCCAGAGTCTGGATTTATTAATAAATGGATCACAGTTGCTTGGGAAAACCCCGATCGACAAAGGCAGTCTTTCTGTCCTCTTCAACTATTCCCTTGTATGTCTACCTAGGGGTGATTTTGTTATATCTAAAAGCGGTTTGGAGTGTCCTGCCATAAATATATGAGACTTGTTATAGCATTTCCAAGAAACACTCTGTAATGGAAGCTTCATTATGTAACTTTGTGCTGTGCGCTATCCTCTGCACGTCTTGCAAACCAGCACCTTTAAACCACCGCCAAAAGACTGGAGGACAGGCCAAATGTGGGAGGAGCCAACCATCTCCTCCTGACCGGGTCCATGGACACACAATCACAACTCAGTCCGTCATTGAATGGTTTACATAGCAAAGACTGTCCAACCAGAATAACAGCTGAGTAATGTAACCGATACTAATTGGGTTAAAGCTGAATTAATAAGGAAGACCTGGTAAATACCTGGACCTGTTCAATACAGAACATCTGGTTTGGCACATAGCCTTCTCTGGTCAAGTATTCCCTGGAAACAAATAATAATTTCAGATAAACTGAAACATTCTACTAAAGCATCAAATAAACCAATGCCAATCCATGCAGTTCTGGCAAGGATCACAATCAATCAGATATTGCAAGCTGAAATTGGTACTACAGACATCCAGGCTGTGTTCAGAAAGCCATACTAACGTCCTACTCATACTAATTTTGACTTCAATTTGAGTATGTGACGGTTGGGTATGCGAGTTTGGGTATGTGAGAAATTCCCGGATGAGTACTAACTTCCGGGAAGATTTTGGGTATGGATCGATTGGATACTTTTCCTACTCAACCGCCCCACAATGCATTGCGTCTTTTCAAACGACAAGGAAGTTTTTTTTTTATTCTTTATTTACAATTCTGCATTTCCTGCACAACACAGGACTGTGTGTCAAAATCTATTTCTATATCTAACCTGTGGAGGGCGGTAATACGCTAAACAGCGTCTAAACAGCCGGAATCTTATAATAATAATAAGAAATTCTTTATTGCTTGAGTATACTACAGTGTGACTGTTTCGACGCACCTCGCATACACAATCGATCTTTGAGGAGACAGTATGTAGCATATAGATGTTGAATATGTAGGATGTAGGACGTTAGTATGGCTTTCCGAACACAGTCGTTGTTCCCTCCAAAACTAGTGGAACAGTGAGGCAAGAGTAAGGGTAACACATGCCAAAGACGGGACTAAAGGTACAAAGGCAGCAGCCGAAGATGCAAGCCACTCAACAGCAATAACAATAGGAAGGCCACATTGGAGTTTTCCCTAAAAATGATGAGTTGAAAGTCAAAGGTTCTGGGAAAATGTTTCATGGAGTGTTGTGCAGACAAAGATGAATCTTTCCCAGACTGATGGAAAGGCTAATGTGTGGCGAAAGAAATGATCTGTTCATGATCCCAAACACAGAAACGCGGTGGAGGTCATGTCATGGCTTGGGACTTGAATGGCTGCTCCTGGAATCGGCTCATGAATCTTCATCGATGAGGTAACACTCGATGACAGCGGCAGAATAAACTCAGAAGTCTACAAAAACACTTTGTCTGGTTATTTACAGAGAGATGTAAATTGATCCCTTATCACGGAGCAAGACACAGACTCAAAACACACTGCCAAAACCATAATAATAATAAGAGTTCATCAGGGAAAGAAGTGGAAGGTTAGGACTAGCCAAGTGAATCTCCAGACTCTATTAAGCGTGCATTTCACCTGCTAAAGAGGAGGGAGCAACCCCCCTGAAAGGAACAGCAACTGAAAGAGGCTTATATGAAAGCCTGGAAAAGCCTCAAAATAGAGAAAATTAAAACTATAGTGATGTCAGTGGGTCAAAGGATTGATGTCGTTTTTACAAGCAAAGGATCAGCAACTTAAAGGTACATTGTGTAGAAATGAATTATCATTTTAGAGAACTTTGTTTACACAGCCCTAAACACCGGATTCTGTTTGGTACACACACTATGGACAGCGGATGGTGAGTAGATAATCGCTGTTTTTGAAATGGGGAAAACTTGTAAGCTATGCTGGATGAATGATCACAAACCCACATCTGTTGAGAAAAAATACCAGGAAACATTTTAGATTCAAAAGGATATCTTTTAAATCATTAATAAAGAAGCTGTTTGGTGTCCATGTAAGTCTTTTTAGTTTGAACTTTGTTTAATTATTATTTTTTAATTGACAGTGCTATAATAAGCTGCTTTCATGGTAGCTGTTATCTTGCCGTTGACTGTTGCTTGTGCATATCAGTGTACCATCACCTTTATCAGAGCTAACGGTCACAATGGCTCAGACGCCCGTACATCACGTTAGGGAGACTTCCAATTGGACAAACGCTGGAGGATATTGCTGTGACGTGCAAAACCACTTTATGAATGGACGTTGGTTGTTCAGCTGATGAAAAGGCCTCATAATCCACACGGATCTGATAGTAAACCCACCCACTCTTCCTCTGTCCTCTTCACACTCTGTTCCTCTCCCAGTGTGACTCCCCCCCCCCCCACTCACACACACACACACACACACACCACCTCTCTAGCCAAGCCTTCCACTTCATCAGAGTAGAGCGAGTACGCCTAAAGCCCAAACGGATGTATTCACTCCAGCTGATATTGAGGATATCCTACAACTGCTGATGTTGTAGGAGGATTAACGGCCCCGCTCGGCCACCCCTATGCTAGACTATGACCTTCGGATTACTGTATGTCTGTCTTTCACTCAGAGGAGGAATAAAGCCTACTTTTTAACCCCCTCATGGAACAGCTGTGATTTAGTAATATACTGTAGGAAGCCAGTCCTGTGGGCTCTTGCTGGTCAGACAGCTGTGGGGAAAATCAATCAAATCCATGACGAAACAACAACAGTTGCTATTTGTATTTATTTTTGAGTCACAACTTGTATGCTCATGTGTTGATGGGAAGAAAGTCTGACATTCAGGATGTCCACGACACGTCACATTCGAAAACTGCGTTACATTTAAATTTTGACAGGAAATGTAACCAACAAGCCAAACACTACCAAATTGCATTCCCTTTTCTTTTTCCTTTGTACATACTACAGCTGATCATAAAAATCATGCACTAGGAATACAATTGGGACATACTTTTACTTCTGTATTTCATCATGATATCATGCCTTGAACTTGCTTCTTGGTTATATTGAATTTAATTGAATTGAAATGCTTTAATGATCCTTTGCAGGAAATTACAGTGTCACACAAAACAGCGTCTGGACAGACATAACAAACACACATTCCCTCATAGCTAAAGAAAAGCTAAAAAACAATAAATACAATAATAAATACTACAAAGTGCAAGTTATATTTGTGCATTATAAAACCGTGTGGCAGCTGGTAAACAGGACTTCCTGTAGCGCTCTGTTTTGCACATTGGTGCAATTAGTCTGTGACTGAAGGTGCTGCTCTTGATCACCTTCAGGGCGTGGAGTGGGTGAGTGGGGTTAGTCATTATTGAAGCCAGTTTGTTGAGGATTCTGGCCTCTGCCACCTGCTGGACCTTGAGCTGCTCAGCCCCGACCACTGAGCTGGCCTTCCTGATCAGCTTGTATTTTTGTTATACAATCATATGAAAAAGTTTGGGAACCCCTCTCAGCCGGCATTATAATTGACTCTGCTTTCACAAAAATAAAATAAAAGTGGTATGTCTTTAATTTACCAGGAACAGCTAAGTACTGGGATGTTTGCCAAACAAAGATTTTTTGAAAAGCAGTATTTGGTTGTATGAAATAAAATAAAATGTGAAAAACTGGCTGTGCAAAAATATGGGTACCCTTATGGTTTTGTTGATTTTAATGCCTGTAACAGCATGTAAAACTGATTACTTTAAACACAAAGTTGGTTGGATTATGTTGTTAAGCCTTGAACCTCATATAATTGTCTGTTTAATCATGAGAAAATGTATTTTAGGTGCCTAAATGCAAGTTGCACTTCTCTTTGACTCTCTGCTGAAGTGAGACAGAATGGGATCATCAAAACAGCTCCCAAAAGATCTGAAAAACAAAGATTGTTCATTGTCATGGTTTAGGGGAAGGCTACAAGAAGCTTTCCCAAAGGTTTCAATTGTCAATTTCGACTGTAGGGAACGTTGTCAGGAAATGGAAGGACATAGGCATAGTGGCAGTTAAACTCAGGCATGGCAGACCAAGAAAAAAACAGGAGCGGCATAGGTGGAGGATTGTGAGAATGGTTGCACACAACCCACAGATCACCTCCAAAGACCTACAAGAACATCTGGCTGCAGATTGTGTATCTGTACATCGTTCAACAATTCAGCGCAATTTGCACCAAGGGGAGGGGTTCCCAAACTTTTTCATATGATTGTATATCCATTGCATAGCGTTTTTTTTTCCACTGGTCTTCTGGTTGAGGGACCATCAATTGCTGTGTATTGTGGGTCAGAATCGCCAAAAGATCATGCTGATTTACTCACTAAAAATCCTCACTGAATGCAGTAGGGCAACCGGGTATTTTTCAGTGTGCTGCATCTGACCACATGTATTGGGACATCCTCAATCTTTTTCTACCAAACTACATAGCAGGGAAGTATGGGTATTGGCATTGGAACGCAAGAAATGAATGAATTAACAAACAGGATGTGGCAACATTGCCAGCTGTTGTAATAAAAAACGATTCAAGTGTGACAATCTAGTTTAACTGTATTTAATGCACTTACTCTGCAATACCATCAAAATAAAACTATAATATAGCTAAATATAAGTAATGTTCTCAAATGAATTGAAACTCAAGAAGCAACTGATAAAATTATTAACTTTGTTCAATGGCTTACAAAGTTACAACAAGTTTTTCCAATTTATAGTTAAAATAGGTTAAAATATTTAGTATTAATATGAAAAGCATAATGTATCATATGCATATATACACTGTACACATGCATGTGTGTGTCTGTATTGGAGTTCAAGTGTGTGTGTGTAATCTGCATAGCGTGCAGTCAGTGAAGCAGTGATTAACGCTCATCTCTACTTCCTGGTGGATTAGTCTCCAAGCATCGGGTGTATCGTCACGACAACGGCAGGAGGATGTGGCCCAATTACGAGGGGCCGTGTCCCACCACACGTCCTCTGTGTGTGTGTGTGTGTCAGCGTGGACGCTTTGAAACACTTCATTCCATATTGAAAGCCTGGTTGTGGTCTTTAAAAAAACATGATGTTTTATTATTACATCCTTGTATAATGTTGTTGGAAGTTCGTAAAATTGCAGTGAGACTAAATTAAAAAGCTAGTCAGCATTTTATCACCGAAGCAGGATAACAACTTTAGACTCTAACCCGTTAATAGCGTGACAGTTCAAGACATTTTCATTTCAAGGCTGTAAGTTACTGGCAAATGTACTAAAAACTAAAACATTCGAGGAAGTGTATTTGTCAAATGCACAACAATTACAGCAGCATTCATTGGCAATGACATTCTTAGGCCTCAGGCTCCTCTCAACAATGAAATTTAGAAGGAGAAAAAAAAATGGAGAGCAACACCTGAGACACAAATACACACAAATGTAGTGCAAGGACACAGTGCAGATAAAAAGTGTAGAGATAAAGTGCACCGTAGAAATATAAAGTACATTTAGAATGCTCAAAACAAAAATTATATGTAGACTAAATAGAATACTGTACGGTCCATGTAAACCCCATGGGTATTTCACAGGTTAAAAAAAGATGATCATAATGCTCTATTATGGTCAGTCACTCTCTTTTCCTACTGTTTTCCCTCCCTATAGTGATTTTTTTTTGTTATTTTCAAATCACAAGGCAAGAGGCCACAATTATGGTGCATCAAATTTCAATGTTAAATTTTAATTTCAAAATATTAATTTGGCTGGCATTGCATGTTGTTCCAATTAACATAAAAATTACCTTTGCAAAGTTTTGAGGAATTCCATTGAGCTTTAGGGGTGCCACCTCACACATGAACTTTGGTGAAATTTCGAAAAATGTGAAATTTTTAGTCTAATTGCCAAATGGTTGACCTGGAAATGTTGAGGACAGTGAACTTTTATACAGTAACATGTTCTATAGGGTTATCAACATCAAAGTTGTTTGTTTGCCCTTTGGGCAACTTGGGCATTTCTCAGAATTCAACTTTCAAGATTCTCCTTCATTTTTCCTATGGACAAAATGAATGGAGGTCAATGGGACATGTTTACGTCGCCTTACCCTGAATTTTGTACAGCAGTGATGGATTTCGGACACACATACACATTTTAATTGACTTTAATGTTAGACACAAGGGGAGATACTGACACACTTATAATAACAAACCTTTTCTAGTGGCTAACTCACTGGCAACTAACAGGGCCTAATGGTAAGACTGACAATAACTAAACTTCAAACTTAATTGCTCAGTCTGTGCCAGGGTCTGCTCCATGGCGCAACATCACCAGGGAGAAGGAGAGAGGAAATGGAACCTGAACTCTGAACCTAGCCATTGCGTCTCCCCCCAGATATGTCTCCCCACCCGCCACCAAAGAGTAACCGTACTATTCAGGGATTAGCTTGCGTTTGCAGCGGCGAAGGTTTGGCTGTTGGTTGCGGTCATGTTCAACTGCCTGCAGCACATTCTGCAGGTGCTGCTCCTTCCTTGCCACTGCGACAAAGTCGGAGGTGAGCTTGACGCCACGCTCGGCACAGTCATTGACGACGTTCATTGCACGTACATTGACCTCACTTTTTTTGAACGCAGCATTGGTCGCCCATTCTTTCACATCGAGAGACATAAATTCTGGATCAATGTGCAACTGGTGCATCCCAAACCAGCAATCCTTATTGGCGAGGTCAGACAAGCTGGTGGTGGGCAAGAGGGTGGGGAACTTTGGCTTGCCAAAGCCAGTGCCAAAGCGCTGCACAGGGATGTGCAGGGGGAGATCAGCAGGCTTGTGCTCCAAGATCGCTCTGGCAAGTGCACGCTTGTCATCATTGGGCACTTTGCTGCTGAAGAGAGCCAGGGGTAGCATCTCACCTGTCAGGTACCAGCGATGCCTCTCCAGCGCCTTGATCGCTGATGCTGCAATGCCCTCATCTACAGCCTTGTATGCCTGCAGTTGGTGGTAGAGTGTCAGGTCATTCCAGGCAGCATCTACAGCTTTCTCGCAGGTCAACCACCACTTAGCATAAATGTGTGAAATGAAAATGGCAAAAGCCCGAATCTTCAGCACCTGCTGCCGTGTGGTGATTGTGCCCTGGGGAAGGAACGTGATGTGCTGCTCCATCAAAGCCAGCTTAAGAGTGTAGAGCAGCTTGGCCATCCATCGTGCCTTGTGGAGCGCTCCCGGTCGCTGGAAGGTCACTGTAGTCTGCTCTTCACAATCCAGAAACACAAGACACAGCTGCACAAACTCTTGGTAGTCACCTCGCTTGTGGTCCGTGACTTCCTTTGCGCACCTGACAAGTTCAGCACGTAAATTGCTTAGGAGTGGTTGCTCAGTGTTGCCAGGAATGTAGCGGGACCATTGGCTGCTTGATTCTTGTGGTAGCAGTGTCCATTTCTCTCTGAGACGGGTGAACAAGCTAACCTCTGGCGAGCGTGATGACTCCACCTTCAGGTCTGTAAATACCTGGTTCAGGATGACCTCGCCAATGTGGTGCCGGCACCCAGACCAAAGCAGTGGTCGGCCCAGTGAGACCTGTATGGCAATGCAGGCTGCTGTGAGATGGCCGGTGTTTGACGCAGTGGTGTCAAATGCCATGTTGACAACATGGTCAGCGCAGCGCCAGTCCTGCAGCAACATGCATGTCAACTGTGCAATGATTGCTCCACATGCCTCATTGGTCTGCTTTTTATACGCTGGGACACCAAGCAGTTTCAGCCGCTCTGCATCTCCAACCACCACTGTAAGACGCTCCTCCAACTGGCGCACATTGCTGAGCATCGGTGTTAACTTGCTGTCCCAGTGTAGGGTGCACAATGGAGGTGGTGTCCACTGCTTGTGCTGTTCCTCACTGATAGCCTCCAGCACTTGGCGTCTTGCTCGGTCAGCTGTTGCGTAAGATGCAGAGAGATGTGTACATTCACCGCCTGACTCTGCAACAAGGCCACGCGTGAAGGCAGCCTGTTGCATTGGTGACATCTTCAACCTTGTAGCCAGTGACACAACACTTGGTCGGCTAAGGATGTCATGTGGAATGAAGACGTTTGTTCCAGTCTTCTTATACTTGCGGGATGATTCGCCCTCAGATGGTGGATAGACTGTGTTAGCATCCTCCTCTGACTCCTCATCACTCTCCGACTCCAAGCTGGACATTGCAGTCATCTCCTCCAGCTCCTTTTCACAGCGGGACTGCCTGGCTGCTGCAGACGCTTTACGCTCCTCTCGCCTCTTCACCTTGAGCTGCAGCTTTTTGTCCAATACACCAAATGTGGCCACTCTGTCGGTCTTCATGCTGGCCAAGAAAGCTAGGTCTTCTGGATTATCAATCAGCTTTTCAACATTTGGAGGCCACAGCGGAAATGTGGCATCAAGTCTGCACTCCATTTTCTCCAATTGTTCTGCTGTAGTCTCACTGGAGCGCTTGGCCTGGGAGATCTTCCGCAGCTTGTTGTTAGCGTTCACTAAGTCTACCATTTTGTGGCACGCACGCTTGTCGCTCACCATTGGGATGTTGGCTTTCCTGTAAAATGGCCGCACCTGCTCCAGGACAACCCTGGCTGCCTCAAACTGCGACAACGCTCCATTTGCACCAGGTTTCTTGGCAAGCATGCAGCGTAAGATCTGACGACCAGTTGGAAGTTTGGCGCCGGTGATGATGCCATCCTCACTGGTGATGCTGGGGCCCAGACCAAAGACCAGGCTGCGACTGCTAGTCTGGCAGGGAACAGTTGGTGAGGGCAGCATCTTAGGAGAGCTGGATCCTGGGGTGGGTTGTGTTGTGCAGTGCCTGAGAATGAAAAGGATACAAGCTCAAGGACAGTGTTTAAGATAATTTTATTTTGGTAGCACTTTACAATAATGGTACATCAATTAACTGTGAGTTAATGCTAAGATAATGCTATTAATGGATAGTTAACTAATGCTTAGTTAACTAATGCTTAGTTAAGCACAAACTAAGCATAACAGTTAGTTAATGCTTAGTTTATGTTTATTAAGCATTTACTAACTGTTTATTAACAGTTAGGTAATGCTTATTAAGCCATTAACTAACAGTAAATGAATGTACCCTTATTGTAATGTGTTACCTTTATTTTTTATTTTATTTAACCTTTGTTTAACCAGGAGAAGTCTCATTGAGATTAAACATTTTTTACTCTTTTTTTACAAGAGTCCTGGCCAAAACAGGCAGCAGCACAGTTAAATAGAGATTATAAATAGAGTCACGCTCATATAAATAGAGTCAAATGTTATAACTATCATATCTTACCATACTTAATATCACTTAATTTGCTAAACCATTCTTGCATAAGCCTCAACCTTTAGCTGTACATAGTATAACTTCATCATAACTTGTCGTTACATCACTACCAGAGTAGCTAGCTGTGCTAGCAAATATACTTGTATTTAAAATGTTCATTTACTGTACCAACTACAATGCTACTCTCAATAAACATGGGACATATATACTCTGAATATGACATTGTCCACTCTAGAATACTTTTGATATTAAGCTTAATAGCTTAGCAAACATAGATAGCTAACGGTGGTTAGCAAACTGTTGCTAGCTAACCTTAGCTAGATGTAATGAGCACCAAATGCCTATTAATATGACTTGTGATAAATAAGTATACAAACACACAACTACAGATATGATATTAATGTGTAATAATACATACCCAACAAAGAAAGATCACTTCAAACAGAAATATCTCCTCAGTTTTCTTGAGCTGTAGTATTGTTTACCTCAGATCTCCATGGCGACCATTGAGCACTGTTAACCACTTTATCCAACAAAAACAGATGTGCGGTGGCACCCCTAAATCATCATGTACTGGAAAAATATTTTGCATGTGTTGTTTCTACATATATTGGAACACTTTTAGCACCCAGCCATATCAAAATTCAAGAATTGTGTTTTTTGATGCACCCTAGGCCGCCACATATACTTGCACAGGTACTAGGATTCATTGCAAGTTGCAAGAACAATGTGATGGACTGTCCGACTTACCGACTACCATCTCTCTAGAGTTGATGCTAGCTTGGCTAGACATGTTGCCATAACACATTTCCCTCTCATTGATTTGCAACATTGGCCACAATGTGAGATAAAGAAGGGATAAATATGTCCCTGTTCATCCAGTTCTGACCACAACCAGACAGACTGTCAGTCAGACAGGCACATTTAACTGTCGCCTTATTATCTTTGGCTTGTCGACTGATGTTTTTTCGAGAAGATAAGAGGAATCAGCGTGACAACCGATGACTCGATAAACATTTTATTGCCAGTGTACTGTACTGTAATCTTCTGTGTGATCAAAGCCACAGGACTTCATTAATATCCAACAAACCCATCGCAGGCAATGAAATGTTTACAGCCGTATTGTGAGGTGTGAAACATGGCATTGGAAAACAAGTTTGTATTAATGTGCTAAGTGAGTTATTAGAAGGTAGTTCTGCCTTTGAGCATTAGCCATTTTCTTTAGGGAATAAAAACCTGATGCACTTAGCAAAACACAGAGAAGACGGCAAGGCAAATAACTTGGGTCACGTCGTTCCTTATTATGTCATTTGACAGAGGCGGTCTTGAATTTGACAGCTCCTTGGCCCACATGCATGCTTTGGAGGAGTGGTGTTATTACAAGTGGATTCAATAATACTACAGCACGGTCATTGCAATTCTGAATTTAACTCATCAAACTGAGGGCATCAGCTGAGATCGAAATGGGCTCCTTTGATGTCCATGCTTCTAAGAATACACTTTTGCTGCAGCTGTTATGTAATTCTGAACTTGCTTTGACACCACTGGTCAAACCTGGATGCTGCTCACGAGGTTCAGCACTTGTTGATAACAGAGTTTTGTTGTAACAGCTCAACAGCACATTTGTCTACTGTATCTTACAGCTTTCCACAAAAACGCTCTTTGATAAACTTAAAACTAATCTGTTCGTCGTTACGATCATAACCTAACATTCCCCCACGAAGATTCCTCATTTCTTAATTTCAAGCATTTCCACCACATGGATAGCCAATACACCGACTTTGTTAGAGCTTTCTGTTTCATTGAAAAAAAGTGTATAAAATAATTCTAGTACATAACTAAACTTCAAATCATAGTTTAGTAAGTAGCATCCAAAAAGTGAGCTTGAATGATCTCCGCTCAAATCATTAAAGTTAATGTGAAAGGTGCTGCTTGTACAGACAAACCCATTACGAATTACTCTTTTGACTCTACAGTTTGCCTCAGCTCCATGAAGCTTTTTATTGTCTTTCAGCTCGTTTTCTCTTTTCGTCAGAAATGTTTAGCTTGGTGTAAGAAAATTCTGTCAAGTCCACTGGACAACCTCTGCCCAGCAACAAACAGCAGGCAGACACAGTTAGCGACTAGCTCGTGTACAAGGTGAGAGATAAAGACAAATATATGTCCCTCAGTGCAGGTCAGAAGGTGAGTACTGGACTTAGTTTCATCATGTAACCCAAACATGACTCCAAATGAATGCTACCGTGCTATGATCAGTTTCCATATTATTCAGCTGTAGAGTACAAACCATAGGTCACCTCTGTCAGCAGACAAGTTTGATCCCGATTAAGATAAGCACAGGGCTTTGCTCTATACTTTATGTGTGGATGCAACAGGCTCACTATTGAAAATATGATGACATAACAGGGATCGGACTGGCTAGAGGCTCCCAACATACAAGATCTTAGGAGTCTTTTGTTGCCAAGCTGTCACGCAAATTGAAATATTTGGCATCAGCAATACAGTAATGGCAAACTAACATGGAGATGACACAAGAACCTTACGCAATTTTAGAATCTTTGACGTCACCACATTCTTTCTATTGATACTGTTTTTGTTGAGTTTAGCAGAATTTGGAGAACTTATAAAATGGCAGCCACATTGGGAAGTAATTTCTTACCAGAGGCCAGAGATAGGCCAGCAGAAATGTGGGAATTCAAAAACCTTTGAACTGAATGCTTTATGAAACAAGGACTTGGACCTTGGTGTTGAGAGTGCCATTTTGGATTAGAAACTATCCAGTCCTTTCTTGAGTCTGAACCATCTCCTGACACTTGTTGTATGCTTTTGTTCCAAGTAACTGTAGTGGTCAGAGCCACAGTATTCTCCTTCTGGCCCTGGGCTGAATTCCACTTCTGATTTATTTGCTGTTTCTTCACTAATGTCTCTCTCTCAATGTCTATATCTAAAAACAAAAGACAGACTTCAAAGCAAAAGCCCACCCTCACATCCCATCACTCGTAATCATAGCTTATCAATTTCTAAATCTGGCTGCATCTTGGAATCAGTTCCAGAGAGAGACCATCCTAACTTAAAGGGATCGATACCACTCTCACATCTGTCCAGCACATATGGAGATAGCTTAAAACAGACTGGGAACAGCGGGAAAAATTTAGCCTAGCTCTGTCCAAAGAGAACCAAATATGTCCACCAGCACCTCTAAAGCACACTTAATAGCACCGTATACCTCATCTGATGATCAATGATCGGCTTGTTATCAGGCAGCTTCAGGCATAAGAAGGTCATGATTTGAAACAGCTGTGTTGAAGCAGAGAGAGAGATGTAAACGTGCAGAACAGGGAGTACTCCAGGAGAGGTAGGAGATACACTGGTCTAACCAACACAAAAAAGTTTAAATATGACGATATACAGTTACTGCACCCAGCAAAAATAGTCAAAAACATCCATAACAACCATGGCATGTCTTCTTTACACTTTGGTACCGTATAAACAGATGAACACATGTATATAGGGTGTTATTATTATTTGAGTTTTTAAGCCAGACTAGCTGGTCTTTCCAGTCATTGTGCTATGCTAAGCTACTGGTGGTAGCTTAAATTGTACCGTACAGAGTTAAACGTGGTATGAAGATTCTCTATTTAGCTCTCTGCAAATGATACACATGAATACTGTTCCTTAAGATGACAAACATTTCTGTACCCAGCGTCCTCTGAATACTGATTTGTAAGGCCACTATTGATGCCACTAGGGACATATAATCTTTTATTTCCCTAGTCGTTAAAACGTCCGGTCTTTAACAGAGTGGTTTGGCAGGGTAACTGGGAAAAACATGGCACACAACACAGATATTTGTCCTTCTGCAAATTTCATGTTTAGAAAACAATTAGAACGTGCTATCATACGTTTCTATCACATGTCCAAACTCTTTATCTCGTTATAACGTGATTTCCCTAATGGCAACAATACTCTGCTGTAGATTTCCTGTTTCCCAGGATGCTCCATACTTTTCAAATTCTTCATAACTTTTTATTACTGCCTCAATAGTTTTTTTAATGTCAATAATACAACATTAGGGTTTAGACAGCAGCTCTCTGTTTTAAATGACTCATAAAAAACCTCTGGTCAATGTGGTCATTATTTTTTCCACTATTAAATGTCATTGTAACAGCTTGAAATATATGGAGGAAATAACTCGCTTTTACACTACCAGCCCATACATAAAATCCCTGGCCCTTCTGCACACACACAAATGCACACAAATCAGCGGACACACTCCCTTGTTGGCATTAGCATTTCTAACTAGGAAACAGCAGAATGGACCAGCGCTTGTCATCTACATGGGAAAGAATTTAGTAGCTTTTCCCAGGAGCGTTACTCATTTTCCCATATGTCAAAATGGTTTATTCTCTCCCAAGTGGACTTGACGAAACCCTGGTGGCTGCATCCAATGAGAAAGCCTCCAGATTTGACTGATTAAGTTTCATAATTTTGATGTGGTGTGACCATTGTTATAAAAGGTTGTACATCGCTCAAAAATATGTAAAGTCTTTATCTAAGACAGTTGTTTTGGTGGCACAGTATATATTTTGATGTCGATTCCAGATGACTTCAACAGTAGGAAGACTAAGTTTAGCTCCCGGTCCCACAGCTCCTTCCTAAAAAGCATGCTGGACCAATATTTCTCTGCTGGGAAATAGCAGTTTGTAATTTTCTCCTGGAAACAGTTCCAGAACAAGCTACTGTCTTTCGTCTACTGTTTTGATTCTGCATGCGTATTTAACGATTTGGTTTTTCCAACAACAATTCCATTGAAAAAATTCATGTTTGATACTGCAGGACGGCAATAAAGTCAACGGGGGGCACATTGACTACACAAGCTCAAAATTGTCCCTTCAACTACCGCAAAGACTGGTTTTGATTGAGGACAGCAGTAGCTCCGATTGTGCCTAAGTCAACTAAAGCTTACCATACATCAGAATACTCTGAAAAGACTTTGAAAAGACTTAAGTCTGGCACCCTCTCACATCTTTAGACACTGTGTCTTAACTTTTTGAATCTCAATTAAGATTCCCTTTGAGATTATATCCTATGCTATTGGTGGAAATATAAAAAAGGTGAGTCTGGTGGCGCTACAGACACAAAAATACTGCCTGCATTACACACCATTGACTGTCCGCAGACTCGTCCGGACATGTATAATGCGGATCAGGAAAGCAGTAAGATTCATACTGTTGAGCCGGAGGAGGGGGGTCTCCATAGGTCTGTATGGGGCTAGGGTAACGGCTTAATTTGCAGATCTTGTCCCCTAAAAACTCTGACTCTTAACTCGAAATGTGAAAGTAAAGTGCTAAGGTGGCACAGTTGTCAGCTTGGTACTTGGTGGAGTTTGCCAGGCAAAGAAAAAAAGTGCCTCATAGGGGGGAATAGGTTGTGCGTCCTGTATGGTGCTCTAATGAGTCAAAAGCCTGTATGCCAGAGGTTTCATGTCAAACTATATTATTATTGGTTCTCAGAAACTGTAATTCTATTTATTCCATTATTGTATTGGAAGCATGGCCTGTCAGTTGGTTGATTGCTATGCTGTCAACCTAGCTTTAAATGAAGAAGAAGCAATACGAATTCCACACATCATACACACACTCATATGGCTTTTGTCCAATTTAAATGTCACGCTGTAAAGTGAATAGGTGATAGTTAGTAGCCAAACTGTTAAAATCCATTTCTTGACAACAGAAATGTGCTAACCCCTTTTGAAAACAGCTTGAGGATCAAGACATCCAAGTAGTTAAAATGTCACGAAACACTGTCACACATAAACATTCTTTAATGGCAAAGGAGTTACCCACAAGATCCGTAGTGAAGGGATTTTACTGTAAAACAGATTTAAGAGGATTAGAGGTCAAATACTAATATCCTGTGTACATTCAGCTTCCCTCAACTGTCTTCTAGCTAAACATGAACATTGCGTGTTGAATTCCCTGAAATTTCTCCTTGTGGTCAAACCGAAATCAGATCCCCTGTCTCTCATCACAGGGCCTGCAGACTGAGGCACTCGGCTTCACAAGCAAAGACAAACAGATTTATTTCATAAAAAAAACATCAACCACCCACAGTAAAAATCAAGGAAACATTTTGAGAGAAACCAAAAACTCATGACATTGGAAAAGAGAAATACACCACCGTCTCTCACACGAACACACACTTTCACCATTGACAAGGTGAGGGAATTGCAATGAAAGATGAATGAAAGACTCTCTTCGAAAAACTTCCTCCTAAGTCATAATCCCTCTCTCTTTTTCTCTCTCTCTCCATCCATCATCTCCCCGCCAGACAATGTTTTGACATTGCTGTCTGCTAGCTGCCCAGTCACTTCACTTCCCCTCCATTATCTCTCTCTTCCTTCATTGCGTCCCTACGCTCATATGCTGGCTCGTCCGTTTTTTACTCTCCGGTCCTGATGGTACACATTGGGAACTTTTGCAAACCACATTCAGTGAACTTAACTTAGTACATTTATGTCATATTCTACGTACTGATCCTGAGACTGGCCCACAGCAGAGGTACAACCTAGCTCACTGCAGAACACAAGCTAGGGTTGATAGGAATATTGTGATGCTCGTAGGCTCAGGGTCACCCCAAAAAGTCGATGCCCTACAACAGCCCTGTCATTAAAACCTGAGGTCTTAGTTAGTTAGTTAGTCAGGCCCACAGAGTGAACATACTGAGTTGATTGAACTAACCCTGATCAGCTGTTATGAAACTGAAAACTAATAGTTTCCCATCACAGGGTTTGTCAACTTTCTGAAACGGGCCCCTGTTGTTAAGACATGGACCTCTGTGTATTTTAAAACTGAAAAACAAAGCATACTTTAGATAGCAGGTTAAATCATGGCAGGTTTTTGGAAATACCTTTCAATGTCAGAAAAGGTGTCTGGGTCCTTTTGGGCCACCTGATAGCACTTCAATGAAAGCAAAGCATACTGTTGGCTTAAGGGCGTCTCGACAGTACATCCATCTACATGACTATCTGTAGGAGTGCAGGCTCACGTTAGTAACTAGATCAAGTGGACTGCAAAGCTATGAATTGATGTAGTGCAAAAACATTATTTTTCAAACATGAGGTACAGGATGGGGAGTGCCTCCGCTGTCCTAAATCCTTCCCTCTGTCCCTTCATACAGGACAGGACTGTGGAAATAATTCATGTTGTGTGTCTGTCCTCTCATGGGGGGGAAAAAACTCCTGCCCACATGTCTGGGACGAGACGAGATGGGAGTAGAGCGACGGCTGAAAATAGACGAGGGGATAACAGAGGGATGGGTCGAGTGAAAGAGTGGGATGGAGAGGGACTTGTCAAAACTTGGCCTTTTCGCCCACTGCTTTTTGTAAACCGCTCTTACTCAGGGCAGCGTGTTTGTGTTGTGAATGTGTGTGTGTGTGTGTGTGTGTCTGTTTGCTTGCATTCTAAAATACTGAAACTCGTGCTATCTACAACTCAACTCCTGGCAATAGTCCATATTCCACAATTAATATGTATCACACACAACATAGTGTCAGTATTTTCCTTTTGTCTGTGTCTGATATTTATCTAAAACTCAAGAAAAACTAAACCTATTTTCTGAGTCTCCAGGGAACTCTTTTAAGGACCCTAGAAACTTATAAAAGATAGCTGGAACCTTTTCCAGAACATGAACTTTTATTACTTTGAGGCTGAACTCCTAAGGACTAAGTTAGAAAAGTTCTTGCCATTGTTTTCTATTATAAGACCTTGGAACCGTGCCAAGAATATGTGGACCTCCCTAAATGGTGATTTGAATCCTTATCCCTTTCAAGTACTCAAGTAACTCCACTAACAATCCCACATTTGTATGAGATTCTTAATCTATTAAGATTTCCCTACAATTCTTGAGGACTCTCAAGAACTTTGTCAGTCAGTGGTTTGTCCACAATTTTGGCCAGACTGAAAGATCCTCGTGGATCGACTGAAATTAAATACTTGTTATGTGACTGAATACCTGTAAAGCTAATGTTAATTATCAAATCTTAGAATGCCAACACAATAAAACTTAGGTGGTGGACATGGAATACATTAAACCTGCTAAACATCAGCACGATAGCACTTCCAACTTGTTAGCATGAATACTTTAGCATTTTGCTCAAAGCACTGCAACCTTGTAGGGCTGCAAGCTTGGCTGCACAGACTCTTGGTTTTGTTTGATATCACACAACCACCAATCCAATCAAGAAGCATGAACTGGCCAAATGTGGGTATACTCTCAGACACACACTACTCCCCAAACCTCCTTCCAACAATGCTAGCCCTGGTGGCGAACATTGGAACACCTGTGCTAGAAGCCTCTTTGGGGCCCGCTGCAGTTGTAATCCAATGAAAAATGTAATCCAAATATAGACCAGGAATGTGAGAGATGAGTGTGGTGTTTGATGTATGGCATTATGTTGGGTATTTTACAGTAGCGACAAAACCTGTGTGTCTGCATACCTCGTTTTCATGCACGCACGCCGCAACACACAACACACACACACACACACACACCCACACACACACACACACCAACCACAACCACACACACCCACACCACACACACACACACACAACACGTACAACACACACCACACACACACACACACACACACACACACACACACAGAAAATGAAGGTAATTTCTTATAGGTGGATGACACTATACATTAGATTAAAAAGGAATAGGTTCATGTTACTGTCAAAAAATGACATGGCTCTGGTTACAGGCCAGACAGTGAGTGTGTGTGTGTGTGTGTGGTGTTGTGTGAATCCAATCAGTTTAAAATAGGAGAGAAAGAGAAAGGACTTTTGTCTATTTATGGTGTGGTATTTCATGCAGCTTTTAAGAAGAAATTCAAAGATTTTACTGCGAGTGTAGTTTGGAGCAGAAAACTCTTCCTTCAAAAAATGAATGACCATGAACTTGTATTGACTGGCATTTTTGTCTAATTTTGTTTTTTCTTTGTTGGAGACTATGCAGGCAAGAGAAGGCAGCCGTGTAAGCCAGATGCAGAGGGAAGTCACGAGGGAAACAATAATGGAAGGGAAATACAGAATGATTAAAAAAATAACTCCCTGTTCTCTCTCCCATTAAGTCCCTGGTACTCCAGTCTGGGATGCTAATTCAGTAATTGATCCTGAGACGCTGGGGTTACTGTGTGGTGTGTGTGTTGGTTGGTGTTGTGTGGTTGTTGTGTGGTGTGTGTGTGTGTGTGGTTGTGTGGTTGTTGTGTGTGTGTCTGGGGTTACAGTCTTTGTTGTTCTGAATCAGGGATGTGGAAGAGGAGGAAGGGTCACCCCCTGGAAAAAGAAAGAGGGAGAGACTTGGAAATTAAGGAAAAACAAAGAGAGAAAGGAAAGCATATGGAGAGAGGTTTCCCTGACAGAAAGGTGAGTGTCCCGGGTAGAAGAGGGTCTAGAATGTGGAACTGCAGAGAGGGATAAAAGAGGGAAAGACGAATACAGAAAAAGTAAAAAATAAAAAAAAAGGTTATGTACCACTGGTGACGTAAGGGTTTCAAGACGCCCACCATGAACCAAAACGTCCCAAGTTACGTTTTGGGGTGGGGAACACGTCTCTCGCCTTGTCTTCAGTCGAGCTCCCACAAGGAACAACAAGGCGCATGAAAGAAAGATAAGTAAAGGTCTACACCTTTGGGGGCCCCGGCTGCATGATGAGTGATGGATGTGTGGAAAGATAGACGAGTGGGACACAAGAAAAACAGAAAATGTATTCCATATCAACACTGAGTAGGTCTTCAGAGGACACGTGCGGATGTATCACCCTGTGTATCTTGTGACTCCAGTGCTGTGAGAATCCCACACTCTATATTTAGAGTGTGCATATGTATATTTAAGATATAGTTGACAGAACAAACAATGACGTTGGTATTTCACATTGATACTGTGCTTAACACTTTAACACAGCGGCAGGCTAATGTTTTAAGTAGAAGGCAGCTGTAGGGCGATGGTCGGGGAAACTACAAGGCCTAAAAAAAAGCTATCTGTCCTTGCATATGGGCCTTATCTCATAAATGCTTTGAGGGATTTTTTTCAAACTTTGCACAAATGTCCACTCTCACATAAGGATGAACTGATTCGATTTTGGAGGTCAAAGATCAAGGTCACTGTGACCTCATGCCTCAAGAATGCAATATCTCAAGAATGCTTTAAGGGATCGTTGTCATATTTGACACAAACTCACACTTGTAGCTTCTCAGGAGCTCACCTTCTTTAACAACATTGCCGACCACAACTGCACTTTCACCGTTCCGAAATTGTATGCCTCACAGAGGAATTTAAATGCCAGGCGTTTGTTCTAGTTTATCGAAGGATTTGGACTTCACAGGCTACGCACTCATTTGTTCTCACGTTATATGTCACTGAAGTTGCCTGTTCATGATCAAATCCCAGCTGTATTAATTGGTTAGCTATCAGTAAACACATGCCAATAAATAATGAAGACACCGGTTGTGTTCCAACTATGTAATCTAACCAGCATGATCACACATAATTTGTTTGTCGCAGAGACTAAAAACATTGAGTACAATGGTCATGGTATCATTATGTTTTGTTTTGTGCGTGATCTAAAAGTAGTGATAAGATTTAGTGGGATCCAAACCAGATGCACAGATGCCTGCTTTGGCACAAACAGGACTCATGAATACATTGCGCTCCCAGGTTTCGGCAGATGCAACAGATGCAACATGTGTGGTTGGCTGCAACTACCAAAAGCTCTCTCCTCACACACTGGTTGGTTAAACATACACGTGAAAGTGCACATTTACTTTGGCAGTAAGCATGATACGGGTAAAAAATTGACCTCTTGTGCAACATAATTTACTACGGAAACAGGGAAACATCGTGCTTATAATTATTATTTAATGCTGGTGATCTGGTGAGGTGATATAGCAAGATATTTATGGAGAAATCGAATATTATTATAACCAAACAGAGGAACCAACCTCGTGTTGTCTCGTTATCAGAGGATAATGAACATAATAGGAAACAACCTACTGTGATAAAGGGTTGATTACTGTGTTATCTCCACATAACACTCACTTTTTTGGGGATAAAGGACCTTTTGATATTAAAAAGAAAAGGAAAATACTTTTGTTTTTTCGTTATCATGAAATAGTTTGTATTCTTGTAATCATGAGATTGTTGTCAACTTTTTTTTGTCAATCAGTGAATATCCGCTCAGGATCCGCAACTGGAATGAAAGTAGCGGAAAAGAAATCGGTGTTAAAACACAGCCTAGTATCTGTAAACGGGTATATCAACAAAGGGGGCCTACCGTAGCTAGCAACATGCCCGTTTACAGAGCCTAGGCTGTGGGTGAACACCATTTTTTTTCATCACACACACACACACACACACACACACACACACACACACACACACACACACACACCACACACACACACACACACACACACACACACACACACACACACACACACACACACACACACACACACACACACACACACACACACACACACACACACACACACACACACACACACACACACACACACAACACACACACACACACACAGTACGTAAAGGTAGCGAATCATGCAGACATTTTCACCTATTCTAACAAAAAGTGATTTTGACAACAAGCTTTCTTCAAAATCAGACTCCACCTTTTAATACCACAAGCTGCATTCAGTAGTACACAGCCACAACAAAGAAACTGCAGCAGATTATTGCAAAGCAGTAACATGATCCAGGGGTCAGTGAGTTGCTGAGAACGCCCAGAGGCCCCAGAAGAGTTCACTGGTCAGGTTTAGGGTCACAGTCAGGGTTGGTGGTTGGAGTTATTTAAGGTGTATTGTCACCTGCAGGGGAATGAAATAACACCAACCTTTTCTTATTGAATCTAGATAATGACTCCCAGCATTTTCCTCTATACCTGTCCTTCACCATTAAATCTATCTATGTGGTTTGGTATGCACAAACTGCACGTGAAACTAATAGAAAGGCAACATGGATGGATGTCAACACTGATTTAAAGTAACAGAGATCGGATGAGTCAATAAGTCGCTTTTTAATTTACTGACCCTGAGAAATCTGTTTCTGGTATCGGCCAACATCTGGATGAGAGGGAGACGAGTATAGGAGAGAAACCTGAATCTGACGTCTAAAACTATTCATGGAGGTCAGAGTTTAAAGGGATTGTTTGGGTTTCATGTTCGTGTATTCATTTCATGCAGTGGGTCAGGCAAGCAATGCCACACATAAACACACATGGGGATTTTTCTGTTCACTACTTTCACTACTTCAGCTTGGGGATAACATCATAAATAAAGTCCAAATTGGAGGCAAAACTGGTTTATTGGCAAACGATTGGTGGGAAATTAGTTTTGGTTAGCTAGGATGAATTCCACCTCATCTAGTCTGATCCAGTTAAAAGCAATGCTCAGAGCCCAGCTCGGCAAATTCATGAAATTGACCCTGATTCTGATCCACTGCAGAGGCAGACCTTTCACATTTGTTTTGGTTATACCCAAATCTTAGAACATTGGTTTTCTATTCTCAAACTATTTAAAAACTAGTGAACAGCAGTATACTGTAGAGCAGGGGTGGATCTACAGGGGGGCAGCTGCCTCCCATAAAGCCTTGCTCACTTCTTTCAATTTTTGGAACACCTGCATAGCCGTTCCCTTGACATGATTGCTTCTGCAACGCTTTAAACCAGGGGAAGAATACTCTTAACTTGGAAATCTTCACTTTCTCAGGCTCGGTAACGCTGAAAGACATCATGTAGTTTTTGCAATTAGAAAATATAAAGTTTACACATAGAGGATCTAGCGAACATTTCCAAAGTAGTGACAACCTTCTCTCTGTAATGGTTTAACTGTTCTTCCTCCTGTCTGATTGATGGTGTTTTTCAACAGGTATTGTATCAGCATGCTCGGCCCTTTGCTATAAACCTCCTCGACTGTAGCTGTATAAACCAATGGAAGCCAAGGTTTCTTGTTGTTCCTCTTTTATATTTTTAATTTTTTTCTCTTCTCTTTCTTTTTCTACTTTTTTCTTCTTCATTTGTATCTATCAATTGTTTTTCTGTTATTTATTTATATATATATTATATTCTGGTGTTGGGTGGGATGAGAAAAATTTGAAAAACGGTGACCTATAAATCAAGCACTATGTTTATTGTTAATTCATGCTGCTCACCAAGAACAACGTTTGGAAGAAAAATAATGAGATTTGCTACATCTACAATTCCATTTTTTCAATCGGAAAGTATGCTGTGTTTTAACAACCAGTGTCTTGACTAGGTCTAATGTTTTTAATATGAATGTCTTTCGCTCAGTCATTTTACGTAAGCGCTTATTCTTGTTTTTCTTCGAAATGGTGAATGTTTTACTTCAAGCCCCCAGTTAATTTCCTTGTATGGTTGTACAATTTGAAACTTCCTTTTTAAAACAAGATTCAAGATAACCACAGACAGGCAGCAGACCCATGGTGGAATAGGTTGGAGATGCCAGTGTGTCAGCTGTTTGACAGATGAACTGAGAAAAGTCTGTTTTTATCATTTCGGCTCCGGGGCCGGCCGGGGTAAAGCTTCAATGCAGGACTGCCGGGTAAAATGTCAGTACAAAGCAACAGCCGGTCAAATCAACAGCAATAAAATAACTTCAGTGCCAAGCTGAGAAATGACAGAAGCAACTGAGGCAGAAAGAAACTAGGGCCGCCATTAAACTGCAGATCTGTGTTCACACAAGACCTCCAGCAGTGTGGAAAGTACTGTGTATTTATCCTGATCTGCCCTCACTGTTTGGGTTTAACTGGAGATCAAAACCCAAATGTCCTGACTCCTGATCAAGCAACTTTAAATAAATCTTCTTCACTGTATGATGGATTAACGGAGAGTTAAAGTAAGTGATGGAAAGCAATGCCTAGACTTTCACAGACTGAAGAATCTACTGTAAACACAAAAATAAGAGAAATCTGAAATAATTATCTAACTCATGCCTGCTGTTATAGCCTATAGGCTAACTAAATAAATTACATATAATAAATAACAACTCATCACTTAAAGTGGCACTCAGATTTTCTAGTAAATGTTCAATCTATCAAAGAGTGAGTTAACGAGATGGTGAAAAAGTACAAAAATCTTACGGCTAAACTACGTAGGAGGCAGTTTTTGTCATTTTTTAAGTTGTTTCACACGAAGCAGATACACTTTTATGTTGGAACAATTCAGCAGTCACAGGCAGTGTAACAAATGTACATAAACAAACCCCAAAGCGTAGTTAGACACCACAAATGTTCTTTCTCCAGAACACAATCAGCTGACTGCATAGACATCTTGTTGAGACTGCCATGAGCTCGAACAGTTTTGAGTGAGTTGCCAAGTGTTAGGAAACTGAAAATGTTAAGGGGACCAAAGGGAAAGAACGAAACCACTGTGGTTATGGCCCATTAAATATTAAATGCGAAAATTACATTACTTGAAACCATTTTACAAAACATACCACAAGCCCTTAAACTATTGTCTTATTTTCCAGACACATGTGGGTTTTCCCCTGATTTCCTGCAATAGATAATCCATCACAGGGTAGCTTGTCTATCACACTCACATGTCCACATCATGCCCTTTGTTTTCTTGGTTTGAGTTTATCAGAAATGCAATGCTTTTTCGGTAGCAAAATGATAACATCTCAGTAAATCAATGGCTGTGCTCCAGGCCTCCATGTTTAAACAGTGAAGCATGCAGCCACTTTAGGGACAAAAGGACAAAACAGATTAAAATTTAGGCAAAGATAACACAGATTTTCAAACCAAAGTAATACATTGGATGTTTAACCTCAAACATGAACCTAGGGTGATCCTTTTCATTTCAGGTAAAAACCCATCAGTAGTGCGTCAGACACAACTTTCTGTTGGGTAAATCCCAGCATATATTCTGACCTATAATCTAATGTCTGCATACAATTTTTTTCCAGGTAGCAGACACATCATAGAGCAGACTGACCTCATATTGACCCCTTGATATTGGTTTGGTTTTGGGAGAGCGGAACTCACCATGTGTGTTTTTGTGTGTTGGCCTGAGATGACTGGCTATTGTAACATTGTGGGACCGCAGCCAACCTGCCCATCTAAAGAGGAAAACGGTGCAGTGATTTGTTTATTATGACTAAAGAAACGTCAGTCAGGTTGAATTGTGCAGTCAATTGTAACCAAGATGACGGATCACTGTGGCCCATTCACCGCGTGCACCACTCCCTGGCCTGTGTTCAGCAGCCATGTCAGGGGAAGATGAAGAAACTGCTGCACTGGGGAGCGGTTCAGACTAAATCATAATGACGTCTGTATTTTTATAGCGGCTGTCAATGCTTTCAGAGGTTTACAAGGCATCGCATTACCCAGACAAACAAGAGACACAGGGACTGGATTATGAGAGGAAATAAGATGACTGCTACTGTGTAAGATCTATTTTCTATCTATTCATCATTCCACATTTTTGTTAAATCAATTACTTGGCATAGGCTCCTCATTTATCTGTCTCTTTTTTGTTTTACTCTACCCCCCCCCCCCCCAACCATATCTGAAAGATGGGAGCACCAGCAAGTCCCCGATACTTGCTAAACTTCTCTTCAACAAAGGAAGCTGCTCCCCAGGCCCAGAGAAACAGTCCTGTCCTGGAGAGAGAGAGGGGGGGGGGGGGGGTCTAATAACCATCTACAGGTCTGTTGGCTCAACTAGGAAGCCTGGACCAGCCGCGCATTGGTCCGTCGGAATCAGAACTTCCTCCTCCTAATCTAATAAACCCAAAAACAACTAACTAATAAATTAAGCAACGGAAACTAAACCAAACTCTTGCGATGTGTCACATGCGTCTTGTTTTGCACTATAAAAAATAGTAATACATTTTTTTTATAAATTAATACAAATGATAGAAACATTAATATCTGAGACATGAAGTAAATGTATAAAAGGAAATAGATGAATGCTACTAGCGGTAATGGAAAATGACACGTGTAAAATATTCACCCTTTAAAAATAACTTAATGTTTAACTTGTGACATATCAGGCTAAAAGGCAATGTTTAAAAAAAAAATTAAGAATGACTTGCAGAGCGCAGCAGTACAATGAGCTCTGTGAACACATGCAAGGGTTGTTACGGCTGTGCCTTCTCCCTGTACCTTCCATGCTTCCCCTGTCTGTTGTGTCTGGCTGTGTTTTGTTGGTGCGATGGCTGGTCCATTCCTTTCGGCTCTGGACTCTTCACACCTGCTGCTGTTCATCATTGTGTTTAACCCACAGTATATCAATCCTGGCTCTGCAACCATTCTTTGCCAGATTGTCGTAATTCAGGCCAAATCTCTCGCCTCACTTGCCTCTGCAGCCCATTCCTCTTACCGGCTTTGGAAATAAATCCCATATTTCAACTTTTCAACTCAGTGAGTGTCCTGGGTTTGGGTTTTTTTTACCTTAAAGGTACAGTGGGACGCTCCCTTGCTAACCCCTCTTGTTGAGAGAATTTACAGAAGCTACGGTGGCCTTCAAGGACAAGAAGCTAGAGGTGGCATCATCCACCACTTCCTCAGTGCATTTCCAGCAGACACTCACTATACTTTATATACCTGTCAGTAGGTTGGATTAATTGTTTGGATTTGGTATCGGCAGGGGAATTGTTAATAACAATAAAAGGAAAAAAACAACAGAAGCCTTATTATTTTAGCAAGCTCATAATCAGTGAACGGAAAAAAGCTGACCTCACCATCATTATGTCTCAGACAGTTAAAGCTGCAGTGTCTAATTTCAGCCGTTGGGAGCCGTTGGGAGCCGTTGGGATCCCAACGGCTGTTTTCGCAACGCTCTACCTGCTGCAGCTCCTCCCTCCGAACGACAGCTAAGCGCGTTCATGTTTTACCCAACGCACCTAGTGTCTCCCCCCCATCCCCGATATATTTATTCCCCTATCAAGTTATCAACCTTGGCCGACCCGACACAACAGCGATCATGTCCGCACAAAAACAACAACAACACACGGCCAACAATTGTGCCAAAAGACAAATTAACAGCAACTAAACAGAACAAATAGCCTTAAAACAGCATTGCAGATTCACACAAACAGCAAGGGAGCACCATACCAAACACATTTACAGCACCATTGTGTGCACGGCAGTACAAAATAAAGGCAAGTATCCTACATTACCCTACCTGGCTGTGACGGGACCGTGGCTGGCGTAGATAAACCGGTGCTTCGTTGTACTTTTCGTGGAAGTTACTTAGCAGTTATGTTTCGCTTCATTATGGAGGTGGTGGCTGCACACAACCGGAGTGGAGCGTGCCGGTTGTAGCTTCGCTGGAGACGGGGAAGCCAGTTGGACGGCTCCGGGGGTTAGCAGCAGTCTAGCCGGCCAGCAGGTGAACACTGTCGGGTAGCGGTGTAGCAGGGAGGCGGCGTAGATAAACACCGGTGCTTCGTTGTACTTTTTGTGGAAGTTCCCCGGACTTAGCAGTTTCGCTTCATTATGGAGGTGGTGGCTGCACACAACCGGAGTGGAGCGTGCCGGTTGTAGCTTCGCTGGAGACGGGGAAGCCAGTTGGACGGCGCCGGGGGTTAGCAGCAGTCTAGCCGGCCAGCAGGTGAACACTGTCGGGTAGCGGTGTAGCAGGGAGGCGGCGTAGATAAACCAGTGCTTCGTTGTACTTTTCGTGGAAGTTCCCCGGACTTATGTTTCGGTTCATTATATGGAGGTGGTGGCTGCACACAACCGGGTGAGTTAACTAATGCTATCCGACCGGTGCTAACTTGGTTTATCAGCTAAAGCACAGCCAAAGGAAGCCCATTCTCCTGGCTCACTTTCCACACGTCTTCCCCGAGCGGCTTCATACAGCAACAGCCGCCCGACTACATTTCCTCCTCGGTGTTTCTCAGTCTCTGTGTACACACTGTCCTCCCACCGTGTTAGTTGTTGGTATCCGGGGAATGGTAAATTGAGGGTTCGTTGCATAGATAGTATAGTATAGATAGTTCGTTGGTGAAGACATTGCTATTCGCTGTCTGCCGTAGTAGGACCAAACAGTAGTTTCAGACTGCTAGGGTCGTGAACGCGCACGCAACTGACGCATCAACGTCGTTGCCAAGTGAACGGACAGTCCCACAGCCAATAAGAACGCAGTATCTGAGCCTGCTCTGATTGGTCAAAATTAACATGAGCGGTGGCAATTTTGGGGGGCAGCACACAGAGGCAGGGGGGAGCAAAGTGATGAAAAAATATTTTCAGACCACTTCACCTACATATAGCTGAATGGCTATTATGACAGTTTTGCCAAATATTACAGTGAAAAAATTAGACACTGCAGCTTTAAGTCAGACTGTGATTTTGCACTGACAGCAGGCCACTGCTGACTGCCAAATACAGCTTTTAAAATAGACCCTTTGAATACGTGGTAGTAATTGTTCATAAAAGGGCACTTATTTAAAACAGCCCCTGACTTCATTATGTACAGGTTTATGTTCAGCAATTCTTTTTCCTTCTGTCATATATATATTCTTTTATATTTAAATTTCGCTTAACAAGCTCTTTGCAAGTATGGAATCACTTTTACTTCCCTTCCCTCTCTCTTTTAACTGTAATAACACCTCATCAAATGTTGACAGTAGGTGGGAGCCCACCCATGCACTTATCCTCCAAGAATACCACTTTAATCCGTGGGCACTGGGCACGCTTTTCCAACTGGTATACATGTCAAACTGTTTTACTACAATTATAACACACCCTATAGCCCTAACAAATGTCAGGTGTTTCCAAACCATTTCTCTCTTGGCGATCTACAGGTACCTGCTGTTTCTAGTCTGGCTGGAACTATAAACCAGACTGCTGTATGGAAACAGCTAATAAATACCAAACAGCTGCCAACAAGAGCTGAGCACTGTCATATCTGGTAGAACATGTGGTAAATATAAGATCTCCTTCTTTATAAAATGTTCTAGTTGGGGATGTAACATGTAACCAGTCCTGAAAGAGTAGGCTGCATATACAGTAGTTCGCTTAACATCTCACCAACTGTCAGGGACATCGGAGCAAGTATCTCAGGTCAGTGTTAACCCCATACAAACATCATCATTAAATTATGGAACTCCTATACTCCTATACCCCCTTTTATACTGAAGCAGTTAGAGAGGGCTGTTTGAGAGGGCCGCAAAGAAAAGCTAGTAATAACATGTTTGAAAATGTGGTAGAGTGTGCTGTTGTGTTTGAAGTTAGCAATGTTATGATGTTGCTCTTTTGCTAGTGAAAAGCAAACCGGTTCTTAGATGGTTTGCACACTGACCCAACTGCAAACGGGAACTAGACCCTGTTTTAATATACTATAACCAGCTTTTCTGAATGCTGAAAAGACAAAGAATAAAAGTCAAATCATTTTGTGCTAGTGCAAAGCTACGGTGGATCAGGGTTTTTAAGTAGTTCCTCTAAGTGTTTCTGGCTCATCAGCAGAGCAGACTGAGCGTTAAGCCGCACCCAAAGAGACGCTACGCTTCTTCTGGTTTACTGATGGAAAGGTTGAGATAACGTTCAACCTCATTGTAGCGATCAGCAGCGTGCTGTTCTCAATGAGCCAGACAGATATGTGGGTCAATGAATGCATGTATAAGTGGACGGTTTGGGTTTGGCCGTGGCAGGAGGAAGAGGGTTATTGGGAGGAATGCCAAAGAGTGTTCTAAAATCCAGTTGTTCTAAAATCCAGTGTGTCTGTACTTGTGGAAGTGTGCCTGTGTTGTTTTTAGCCTGTGTATGGGATGAGTAATTGTCTATGCATCGTATCCTCTCGTCTGGTGTCTCGCCAAAGTTCTCGTTCGCTCAGAGTTCTTGCCTAATGACTACTCATTACTACCTTCCACTTCTGTCATATTCATGGGAGTACAAATCTAAACGTAAGTCAAGAGACATCATAGCCACATTATGTCTTCTCAAGGAAACATTTGCAATGCACTGCCTTGGACTAATATTTTACTTTACTACAAATCTAGAAGAAAAAAATTAAAAGGCAATAATTGAGACTGTAATTGTAATTGATTAGGTTACATACATCTTTTGTTGTTTACTAGACGGAGCAAGACATTGGTTTAGACACCGACAAATAAATGATAGCCATAATGAATCATGCAGTGTCTACTTATTGACAGGCATGTATCAAACATGCAAAGCAGATCTTGAAGGGGGAAGTACAAACAAGTTGTACACAAGAACTTGACATTTATTACCTAATAACATTAATATGACAAATGTGTTGGCAAACATATGCTTATTTGCACATTTGGCAAACACTGAGCAACATTAGAATATATTTGGAGTCATGTTTCTGCTTAGCGTTGTTTTCTTGGCTCTACCAACAAACCCAAGAGAAACATCTGTTTCTGATAAATGCTGATAATTGCTGCACTATGTTCACCAGTTAGTTGCTTTCTTGGGTAGGATAATCTATGTGGAGCCATTTGCGTGAAAGAACACTGTCAAGTTGTACCATGCTACCAAAACAATGAGCCATGCTTTAAAAGACGCTAAAATGCCCGATACGGTAAAGCTAAAGGGAACTGCAGAAACAGTAGCTTCATCAATATGAAACCCCTTTCACATATTCAACAGTAGCCATGTGATTTGTTGCCAATACAAAGCTTTATAAGCCAAAAACGTTTAGTTCCAAGGTATACATTGTAAATTTTTCCACAGTAAGTGCTACACAAATCCAGTAAGCTCTGTGAGGAATTTCAGGGCAGTGTACAATCATAGAGGGGTTCAAAGGACACAGAGGAGGTCACTGGATACAGCGAGCAATACGTACACACTAATACAGAATGCAGTATTGCCGGTAAGTGTATCTGGGTCGGTCAGGAAGCTACTGTGTGGGCAGGGAGATTGATTAAAAGAGAGAGAGAGAGAGGAGAGAGAGAGAGAGAGAGAGAGAGAGAGGAGAGAGAGAGAGAGAGAGAGAGAAAGACAGATAAATGATGACGCAATGTAATGCACAATGCTTCATCTCCCTTAATCACTGATAAGGACCAACATTGCAGCTGTGTGTGTGTGTGTCTGTGTGTGTTGTGTGTGTGTGTGTGTGTTTGCGGGCTGAAGCCAAGGTCGATCACTCTCTAAATCCATTCACCCTTGTCATCCCTCCCATCACCTCTTGCCCTGCCCTCTTTACCTCAGTGAATAAGTGACATTCAGATGCGTATCAATTAATGTCATCTTCTCTCTAATCTATAGCTAATTTAAAACAGTCACGCCCCCCACAGGGTTCACCTGTTGTTTTCGGCCTAAGGTCGAAGATATCTCATTGTCATATCCCCCATATCGCATTGTTTGCCTCGACACAATAAATAGGCAGGTGACATTGGTGAACAGACACTGGCTTCGATGCATGAAAAGGAATTAGCGCTTTTGTCTGTACAGTTTGGATGCATTAAAATAATGCAGTAAAGTGGAGGGTTTACACTCACTTCCGGCTATCAAGCGGTATCAGCATTTATAGGGAATAACATAATTTAACTATCAATGAATTAACTTCTGGTCACCATCCTTAGAAAAGGGAACATGTATAGCCAATAGATACATTATCTCATTAAATATACTATGAATTTGAACTTCTGATTGATATTTATTTGAGCAACCACAACCAGAATGACGATATCAATAGCAAGTAAAGGTTGAAGGGTTTTGGAGTTATGAAAGTAGAGGTTGGCAACACTAAGTCTTATGCAACATTAAAAAAACAGTATAATTACTCAAATAACATTTATTTAAGAGATAAGAGTAAAACCCACTATGTAATCTATCAAAATGTCATTAACTGCAAGACTAGAGCAAGAGTGTGTGTGTGTGTGTTTTGTGGTGTACGTGTGTGCGTGTGTGTGCATATGTTAGATGTGCGCCAGGAGTGTTTCTTTGTTCTGCGTGTTTGTGTGTGTGTTTGATCTGCGTGGGATGACAGGGCCAGGTTAGATGAGTTTGAAGGCATTCCTTCCTGTGCAGTGATCGAATGGCACAGGTTGGAGGAAGCAAGTCGGACCTTGCAGAGTTGGCGCGGAGCTTGGCACTTTGCTGGCAGATTGTGTTTTGTAGCTGCTGGCGCTAAATAAATTTCTTGGCTCAAGGTTAACAGTTTACCAGGAATCATAGGAAAGTTCTTGTATCTCTGCCGTAAGGAAAACAGTCCAGTGCGTCGGCCCAAAGCAGGCTACACAAGACTGAAGACCCCTATCCAGAGGAAAAGAGAAGAGAGTGAACAACAGGGGAGCTGGGGGTATTAGCTACCGAGATAGCAGGTTACAGTTACAGGAAGTGATTTGAGGAAAGGTGCGACAAAACACAATTAAAGCTAGGTTCAAGTCACACAATGAACAAATGACCTGTGGAATTCCAATTGTTCCCACAACAGTTACAAAAACACAAAGAATGACACACAATGGTTGCATTTATAAAAGGAATACGTCTCAACCATGGTCAATAAAAAGGGATGCTTTTTTTTAGCTACCACCCTAGTTTGAGTAGGCTCCTTTGGACAATCCAGTCTTTGGGTTGTCATACAAAGTCTCAATTGAGCTCTCCCCCTTGAGGTTTCACTTCCGGTATAGCCTACCGTCTGGAGAAACCCTCTTCCTAAGAAGATTAGATGCTAAATGCTAGGCACACTTGTGTTTTGAGCTAAATTCTACCAGCAGCATCCTAACATGAAACTAAATCAATAAGGGCACACCTATTATACTTAGAGATGTTTTTAAGTCTACTATCTAGGTTGCATATACAGTAGGGCTGGGCGATTAATTGAAATTTAATTTTGTCTTTCCTCGATCATGAAAACATGATAATCGTAATAAAACGATCATTGTGTCGCACGCCGTGTCTTGTGTGGTAAATGCAGTGAACCCTTCTGTGTGCGCTGTGCTCTGCCCCGCCCCCGCCCGAACACTTTCGCTTTCAGCGATTGCAGTGCAATGGTTTATTCAGCATAAAGTTAAAGTACTCGCCCAAGACTGATGTTAAATCGAAACACAAACCCCTTTGCGTGAGCGAAATAGCGAGTTGTCAGTTGGAACTCCGTGACAGTGGGTAACGGTGTCACCTCGCCAGTGTGAGCCGCCGCACATAAAAGCCCTGTGGCTTTACGGCTAAAATGAAACGGGGATATCCTGCCCGTTAACGTTGTTGATGTGGAAGGCTTCCTCGATCGGATTGCATTTCTTGAGCCTGCATACACAGAGCCATTTCACCAAACTCACAGCGCGACTAGAGAAAATATACAGTGAGTCGCCTCCCTCCGTTAGTTTCAGTCTACAGCCGAAAAAATTACAATAACCACCATGGACATCGTTTAAATAAAGCCTCTTGTTTTTATGATCATTAGGGCTTTGATGCAAATTCTGAAGTCTGAATATTAGGCTACGTTGGCAGCTGCTGTGCAGTTTTTTTTCAGCAACTCAACCTGCACTCTAAAAAAAAGGCAATAAGTTGATCTTTTTGTAGATTCATACCTCCTCAACGTGCAAATAAATGAGTTGGTCACAATCACATCCCTGGTAATATATTAATTTTACTCTTAGATTGGAAGGTTTCACTGTTTATTTATTTAGGGTGGCTTTTTGGTTGTATGTTTGAGGAGCACATTTGGGAGTTTAATTTATGCAATGTTGAAAGAATTGACAGAATTTTCATTTTGGTGCATCCCTACAGTGAATAATCGTCTTTAATAATCATGATTACAATATCAATCAAAATAATCGTGATAATCATTTTTGCCATAATCGAGCAGCCCTAATATACAGTGTTCCAAAAGCAACCAAAACGTCACCAAGTGGTTCATTTGAAGGGATGGTTGAACACCTTCAGCTTGCGTAATCATATTAATGAATAAATATCGGGCTGATTTTGTTTTGGTCTTTTGTTTGCATGGCTTAAATGGAACCAGTATGGACAATAGCGTTGGTTTTACATAACAGTTTACGTGCTGCTCACCCCCAGGTTACAATGTGTGCGAAACAGGGCGGTGCTGGAAAGCGCTCACTGAGTAAACAATGTTTGAAAAAATATTTGAAGATGTGACGGAAAACCCGCGATGAAAGCGCAGAATAGTCCAGGCGGCTCGTTTCAGGACCGATCGAGAAAAAAAAAAAACTGTTGGAGTTCCTTGGGCCTTCAAAGGTGATCACTGCCAGAGATGGGTAAAAGGACGTTGCAAAGAAAAATAGACTGTCAAAGTGCAAATAAAAAAGCTCTACAGATTAGCTATGGCTAAAGCAGTGCAGAGAACACAAAGTGAGGGATGATAAGCCACAAAGAAAACAATCCGTTGGGATGAAAGCATAGTGAAGATGCTTGTCGACTTAGCCACCAGGTGTAGTGTGTGTCAAAGAAATTACACACACACACACACACACACACACACACACACACACACACACACACACACACACACACACACACACACACACACACACACACACACACACACCAGAGACTTAAACTTGTTTTGGAACGATACAAATCATGTGATCAATCTTTCTTTGTGCATCCTGTGTGTCCTATAAAGGGTTAATGCTGCAGGCGAGGGTTTGCCAACACGAGCAGTTTCGCTCAAGGTTAACCAGCTTGAATCAATACAACAGGATGTGCGCTTTTATTTAAATGTCAACCGTCTAATTAGCATGTTCTTCCGGGACTCTTCAAATATTCCCAGACACACACACTCACGCTATAATTACACATGAACATTTGAAATTTCAGTATCTCCTATTGTTCTGTAACTGTCTGTCTGTCTGGAGTGAGGTAGTGCTGACAAGTGTTATTATAGTGTGTGTGTGTGTGTGTGTGTGTATATATGTGTGTGTGTGTGTGTGTGTGTGTGTGTAGAGCAGGAGTTATTGTTTTGCCATGTTATATGCCATATTTAGTCACTGCTGTTTTTGTACCTTTACATCTAGTAATCGTTTAGTTTTTTTCTTAATGTGTAGCTTTCTCTGGTTTGGTGTAAATATAATCTACTGTGTATATTATATGTTTATGTTGTTTTGCATCACCTTCCTGAGGGGTATACTACGAAGCAAACTCAACAGAGCCCGGCTCTCTTTTTTTGATCTGGTTCAACATGTTGTAACCATAGGTAGGATATTACCTTATATGCCTGACAACGCCACCTCCAATTTGATGGGCAGGAGGAACCCGTTTACATTAGCTATGAGTGTGTCGTTTTTACCGATGTATCTTCCCCTAACATGAACAATGAGATGGAGGCATGAATTGGTGCAAAAATATATCTTATTTATTGAAGACTATAGATTAAAACCCTCTTAAGAGAGGGATGCAATAGTAGACGTCTCAGATGACAGCATTACTCTCCTTTTGGTATAAAAAGGTCTGGTCCGCACGTGCACGCTGAATAGCCACTGTGGAGGACAAAAGAAACGAAAACAAAAGCCAACACCAAACAAAAGGGAAAACACATGCACTATCTACAAAATATGTAACATAAGAAGTAAATAATAAGAAATGTGCATTTAGCAGTACAATAAAGTGTCAAACCGTGCAGTCCCACCACAGAAAGCTTAGACATGTGTCGCCACGGGCCCAGCCTTGTACAGAGATCCCTGAAATGTAGAAGGAGAGTAATCTGAGTCACAAAATTCTAGCCATAAGAGCTACTAACGGGTTCTACCAAAATAAAACAGACAAACATAAAGAAAATATAAAAAACAGTAGAAAACAGTGTAAAACAGTGGCTGGCCTGGTCCCTTTTAAAAGAACAAAACAAAGTAAACAATTATTTGCCAGCCCGATGGTATAATCAGCAAATATTGTCACAATGTAGCTTAGCCTACTTTGTATGAGTAGCCTCAACATACACCCTAGTCCTGCCTGTGGCCCAGCAATTCAGGAAGAAGGGGTGAGGGACTTCCACTCTACAACATAAAAATAAGATTATAAAAACCATGGCTAAAAGTAAATAAAATACAACAAAACATGTGTGCTTAGTTTACCCGTAATGAGGCTTCTTACTGGCCACAGCAACCCTTTGTCACCTTTAGTGACCTGAAACAATACAATAACAGGTGATATAAAGCGGACATGAACTAAAAACAATGCAGTAGCGCAAAAGGTTATAAAACAGGTGGTTAAAACACTCGGAATTACCTGCCAGAACTGGCCCCAGTTCTCTCCGTTAAGAGAGGAACCGTGTGTCCTTATACCGCTAGGCAGCACAGGGGGTGAGCCTGTGTGCACACAGCAAAGTGCGAGAGAGAGTGTGTTGACACCGGCAACCTTTTATTGCTTCCTGCCTAATTGAGTGCCGGTCATGTGACAGTCACATGACTTACTTCATGATTCCCACAAACATAACACATACCCTCGCTCAGAGCTAACCGGTATCACGAAGGCAGTTATCAACCTCTTATGTTGAACGAGGGTTTCGGCTACAGGCTCTGTGCGCGTCCCCATGAGAGGGGGCGTTTGACCCGTCATTTGACTCTGCTTCCGCACAGACTGATCTTTTGCCGCTAACTTTACACAAACGGACTGATTGCGAGCAGCTGAGTAAAAAAAAAAAAAGTGCGTCTCTGACTTCACTCAAGAGGAAGATTTTGTCAGTCTGAATGATCACAGAACAGCAGAAAGCCGAAAAAAACTCTTACTGCAAATAAGGAGAGAGTGGAATGCTGTCAGAAAAGTGGGCTACTGAAGTGATTCATTTATTTTACAGATCGTTCTCGCGGTGCGTAACGTGACATTTTAAAGCAATTAAAGGTTGAACTCGGATTTAAACAGTAGCCTACACCATTTAGCCTAGTTGATAATCTTACACTTAAGAATCTGATTTAAGTCTGACACTGTCCCCTAATATAGCCTATGTGGAAAATCACAGTTTTGGGCCACTGTCCACATCAAAATTAATACAATTTTGATTTTGATTTAGGCCAATAGCCCTTTATTTGCATCTTATAAATACCATTAAAATAAATAGCCTAGATACAAAACCTGTAGTCTGTATTTTCCGGACAAATATGAATCTACTGTGAGAAGCTTAACCTGCGAGTCTGCAGCGATGTCCGAACTGTGACAGCTGTCACCTCACGTCCCAACTGTAATCGCTACTGATGAAAAGAAAGAAGCCCACAGTGAAATAATGTTGCAAACTGTGATTTTATAGAACGCTTCATTAAGAGCCAGTGTGTGTATCGCCAGGTAAAATCATTTGAGGTGAGAGCATAGAGTGGCGCTGCATAGGTCTAGGCTATTCTACATTGTCTGCATCAATAACTATGCATGTGGCAAAAAGCCGCAGCGCGATGTTACAGTTCACTCTGCTGTAAGCCTTATGTCACGGCTTCGTTTCGTTCATTAATTTACTGATCAATAAGTTTACTTATTTAACTAGTTTACTCAGTGAGAAGTATCGCTCAGACATTATAGTCAGGTCCGCGGGATTTCAAAATGTGTAGTTTCCAAAGGGCAGCGCTCTGAGAGCCGAATTTAAGCTCAAACTCTGAAACAAAAACTGGTTTGGGCAGGTTAGCCGTGCAGCCTCTGTTACCACGGTGATCTAGCCAGGTAAAAAGAGAGCCACCTTTCGTGATACTGAAAAGTTGTGAAAACTAAGGCTTTAGACTCAACAGACCTCGCTCAGCCCTTAATCTCGCTTCGTAGTATACCCCTCTGGTCACGTGATACGATACAACTAGATAAGGTTCATGGGTCACAGTAATCACTTAAACCTGAGGAAGACCAAATTGTTGGTCGAAACATTGTGTCAGTGCGTGGCAAAGTGAAGCTATTGTGCGGACATTTTTTTCTTTTGACACTTATTCTGTCCCGCACCGCTCACATATGAATGTGCACAACATCAGCCTTTCGAATGAATCATTGTCAGCTCTTGCACAATGAATGCTGTAGCCAAATAGCGGTGTCTCTTTAAAAGGTCCAATTGTGGTGATGGGGAATAGAATAGTAGAAAAAGAAAGAAAAAGTAAAATATAACATTGGGTTTGGCTCTGCTGCATAGTAATTCGTCCAGTCCTTATAAATGATGGTCTGTGTTAGTACTGGCTGAGGGTGGATGTGGATAAACTGAGTCTGGGCTTGCACTGGCTGTACTCAAGCATAGCACCTGTAAATTATGGATAATAATACTATTATTTATTTTATCGCCAGCATAAGGCCCTCTAAAACTGGCTGTCCCAGATTTAATTTGATACATTATCAAATATAAAAACTATTTATGCTCTGGCTATATACATGGCTATTATTTACTGTGATATGTGTCTCCATATTGCCCAGCCTGCTCAGCTAAACATTTCAATTCAAATTGTAATCAATAGTCAAGTGTCAATTAATTTGCTATGCTATCATTGCATTCTGTGTGATACTCTTTTACTACAAAACTGGGCCGACTCTGCAAAAAAGATAAAACAATATTAAAATGTATTATTTTCGAAAATTATATTTGTTAACCAAATAAGTGCACAGGTCAAAGATCAAGCATACACATTCTGATAACTTGGCACAATATCTCCAGTTATGATATTTTACTGGCTGAAAAAGCTTTTCGTCTCCAGGGAATTGGGTGGCATCACTCTTTAATAGATTCCCGAGGTCACACATGGTTGCTATGGCTGGAATAACAGCTCACACATTCGAGCTGATTCTATTTTTTTAAAGGGTTAGGTTTGTATTTAGTTGGCAGGGATCCGGACGTTGAAAGCAAGTTTATCACACAGGTTCCAGGTGAAGCGTTCCTATCTATTTGCTAAATCATAACAAAATGGAAAAATAATCTGATGATTTGTTGACGTATAAAGGCATATGAAATATGATGTTATCACATTCAGAACATGTTCTGACGATCTGATTCAAGTTCAAAGAGATGCTTTTTATGCTTAGGTTAGATACTCTGCCTGTGTCACTTAAGGTTAGATTTTCGGGTATCGGGCATTTAAGTATAACACATTAACAAAACCGTGTTGAGCTCAACAAGTTCTTAGGCAGTAGGTATAAAACAAATATTCTATTATAAATTATATTATTGTATTGGTTAGTTCATCTTGATGCAATAATTGTGAATTAATTTATTCTTATTAAATAGAATATATATATATATTTTTAACATTAAAGAAACAAATGCATAGGCTCCTATAAATAACATAGAACACTTCCCAGTTCCTACCATACTGTTTAAATGCTCGCTTATGTACCCGAAGCAGAAACATCCCAGCCATAAGTCACTTTGTGGCGAAGAGCAATCAACCTGTGTATTAATAATTCAGCAATTCATTTTCGTGCTGCTCAAAAAAAAAAACAGATAAACGCGTCAACAAACTCTTGGCAATTATACAATCCGGGCGTTGGCTTTAACCCCCTGTGACCCCTCCTGTATTCTGAGAGGGACCTTCCTGCCCCTTCTGACCCTCCCGCAGGTGAACATGTTGCATGGCCGTGAGAACTAGAGATGGAAAGTCAAGGCCACAATGAAAGCCTGTTCATTTCTCTCTTCTTTTCTCCTCTCTCAGGTTGGAAGCCTCTCTCTTTCTCCGCCATATCACTTTACTCTGTTATCTAGTGAATGCACAGTCTTTGCCAGTTTTAGCTCCAAGCTGAACTGCGACTTTATGTTGTGGACACATTTTGAATTGTTGTGTTCCCACAGGATATGCTGACAGGATACCATCCAATCATCAACCCAAGTCCACTGTCTTGGCTTCTCTCCTAAAATAGCTTCAGTCCTCTTTGCAGCGATTAGCCAAGCTGCTGTGCTGGCAGAACATTAAGAAATGTCTCAGGTGAATGACATTGCGACAGACAGGTAGACACGATGATACACGCATGGCGTACGTTTTACCTATCAATCAAACCAATAAATAAATAAATACTCAACTGTTGTTAATTGAGGGACCATTTGCAGGCATGTCGTGACTCTAAAAGTTATCCTTATTCCTATCTTGGTTGTGGGTGTTCCAACATGTTGATAAAGTGAAGTTAAACAAAATCTATCTATCTATCTATCTATCTATCTATCTATCCATCACATCCATCCATCCATCACTATCCATCCATCCATCCATCCATCCATCCATCGTTCATATCTCATACATAGACTTCATACCTACGGTGGCCCTGAAGTGCAAACAAATCGTAAAACACAACAAAAAGTAGGAAACACAACACACAACTGATTGGTGAGATACACTGACTATCAGTGTGTCTATCCAATCAGTGAGGTTCCCATGATGGCAGGTAGGCCCTACCTTTTCTGGTAGAAGTCAGTGACGTTGTGTTTTATCATTTGTTGTTGCATTTTGTGAATTTGTTGTCGTGTTTTCCTATTTGCATTTGCATTGTGATTTGCACTTCAGGGCCACCGTACATACCTTCCCTTTTGTATAATGTGGGATTCTGAGTGCGCTTCAGCTAACATTGACCAGATGTAAAAATAACATTAACATAACACAATTTCTACCAAGCTTATCCAATTAGCTTTCGCATTTTGGGGGAGAAGCTAGCATTGGTCCCTGTTAAACAGCCACACCATGTGGCCTTGTTGAAAAGCTTCTTTTATCAACATTTATATTATACAGTCTGACGTCGTACAATCTCAGACTGAAGTTCTCCTAGCAGGGCCAGCTCCCAGATGTCAGTCAACCAACGTTGGGAAAAACATCCATGCCATTGGTGAGAGGTAAAGAGTCATTTTTTACCTGCGAGAACGACTGCATGAAGGAACTTAGTGTACATTTCTGCACTACAGTGATTCCATCGGTTTCTGTGAATGGGATTTCACAGGTTGAAGTGAGGCTGGAACTTAACTATCAGCTGTATTTATTTTCAAAGAGACTGTTTAGTTTTGCTTATCTCTGAAAATGTTAACATATGATTGATTGTCATTCTTCCGTTGCTCATCACATATGTTCTTAAGCTGCTTCACTAGGCTTTGCTGACATGAATGTTACACGAGCAACAATAATAAAGGCTTTTTGACGTCACAATTGTCACTCTCCCTTCAGGGTTTACAACCCACCCAGTCACACCCTGCAACAGACCCCAGATGGCCAGCATTACTCACCCTGAGGTGACATGCACGCCAATGGGACAAACCGACAGGTGCTTTACGTACAATGTAGAGTTGTTTTGCAGAGACCTATCAACATTTACAATGACATTTGAAAGATATTGTGAATTAATATTATGGACTTAATAAAAATTAATGTTAGAAAGATGAGGATTCTTTTTTAAATGGCATCAACCTGGTTTTTGAAAATAACATGTTTTTTTTTAAGATAAAGAATCGATTTTAGTTTTTTAGTTCAGACCAACCCAGTGGCCGGTGAAGACTGCTGCCCTGCACGTTCCAGCTTCGAAAGGAAACACAGGTTGGTGGGTGAGGACAATTAATGAAAACCTCCCTGTCTTTCCTTAAGGGCCAAGGCTACACAGCTTACTTTTGTCCTCATGCTTTACACCCTTCCTGTCTTGCATCTACCGTTACTGTTGATTACCTACTGTTTTTGTCACTTGAAATTCCCACTTAATTTCCCCCCCAGGCCAACACCCTTTTCCTCTCCATTGTACGTTTCCCCTGTTCTCACGTGCACTTTAATGGCCTTTTGCTCAATCAGAGGCAGTGTCTTTGTATGAAAGTGTACTGCTGTGTGGTTACGGTGATAGTAAACACTGTGCAGTTGATGCGGGTGTGTGGGGGGGGGGGGGGGGGTGGTAGTGGGACAGTTTTATAGTTTAGTGCTTCCTCAAGTTCACAAGCTTGCTTCCATTGAAATTTTGTTCAGCTCCACTGAATGTAAAGATTACAGATACAATAAGAACAATAACAAGTTAATTATGCAACTGTTAATGGTTGCTTTGTGTAACGTGTGTGATTAAAAAAAAACACATTAAACAATAACATTATATTGAATCATATCTACGATAAGGATATTTTAAGATTCTATTGTGAACCATTTCTAATTATTTGATTAATTAAAAAACTATTAAAAAGTGCAACTAAAATACATTTTGGACACATTGGTTCGTAAAGCAATATGTGTCATGCATTATGAGCCATTTTCTTCTTTGTTGTGTGTGTGATTGAAAGTTGTTTATTATGCAGTTAATGCCTTGCATTACAGCAAGCCCTTTCCAAACTTGGCCTTGACCACTGGAATTAGCACAATCCTCCTTTTTCTTTCTATCTCGAAACTTTGACAAACAATGACCAAAACGTCTTTGTTTTCGGTTTTCAAACAATCGTCCTGGTTTCATGTAACATTCAAACGCTTTTGAATCAGGGCGAGTTGATTTAATTCTAATCTGTTGTCTTAACTCTTTTCTTACTCGCTCAGCAGCAGCTCATCCCAGTCCTGTAAAGTTTCAATTGCCTTCCCAATTTCCCTTCTCCTCTGCATTGAGGAGAAGCCTTTATTTATTCCAGGAGGACCACTTATTCTAGTGTTACCTGTTGCCTTCCTACTCCCAGATGGGAACTGAGGACTTATCGGACTGGGCAATCTAACCCGACAACTCTCTTGTGCACTTGTACAATCTCCTATACACACACACACTCACACACACACCGTCTGGCTGCCACGACAGGTAAACTAAACCTGCGGCCTTGAATTACCATCCTCTTTCCCTCCTCCTGTCTTCTCCTCCCTTTCCCTCCTCCGCTCCCGTCCTCTCTCGTTTCTGCGTCCAGCTACGTGCTCTCACGCTTTAAGTTAGCCATGCGTGGTCTTGCACTTGCCCATACAACAGATGGTCTGTGTGAGTGTGTGTATGTTAATGGGGAGTGGTGGGGTTAAAGGTAATTGAGACAAAGCACATCCTCACTTTTTTTAATCTGCAACACTCTACTCCACCTTGTTGTTAGCCCGGCCCCGCAGCGCTCTCCTAGTCAAGTTTGTGCCTTCGGCAGCTGTCACTCATCAACACAAGCTGTCATTTGAACAGAGCCTTAGGGGCGCACTCACACTAGGAACAGTTGCCCTGTACCAGGCCAAAGCACCATTGCCCCCTCTCCCCAGTCCAACCTGTACTCACACTGCTCCCAGTCCAAACGGGCCTGAGCATCTCTTGTACATACGACATTGCGTCATAATTGGTCATAATACAATGTTACTCTATAGACTCTATAAGGTAACGTTGTATTCAAAAATAAAATTCAAATAATATTTAAAAAAAATACAACCTAGACTCTATCAACCTAGATTTTTTTTAAATATTATTTTTATCGGATAAATCTGCAGCATACATTCCGCGTCTGCATCAGACCAACACAAAGGCAAAAAATATAGCATTTAGAAAAAAAAAATGTCCGTCAACGGGAATAGAGGCTTATAAACTAACCAAAGGACTTCTGTCTACTATGTGCATGCTTGTACATGAGCATCGATACAGTTCTTTTGTAACGTTTGACCTGAAAATGAACTTGATTTGGAAAGAAGAGATTGTGTTCCAATGTAAACACCATTTGTGCACGGTATGTCCCCGAGAGAGAGAGTTAGAGAGAAAAGAAACACTGTAAGGACATGCAGACCTGGAAGGTGGGGTGGCAGATCCATCTGAGACAATTATATGCATGGGTGCCCATGGTCATGTGTGTGTGTGTGGTTTTATAGACAATCTATACACTTCAATAACAAGTAACAAGTGTCTGAGCTTTGTTTTTGAGGGTATTTCCGCAAGTCATGATGTGTGAGCATGGGATGTTGTGTGTAATCAAGAGTGTGTTTGCTGAAAGAGTGTAAACACGAGACATGAGCCAAGGACTCTATTGTCCAAAATCGATTGTCTTATTGTTTGCCTTTGTTAATCCCTCTTTCTTTCCTTTAATTGGTCCATCTTGAGTTTTTTCCACTTTAATTAAAAAATATATATTCCTTAAGCTTATTTTTTAGTCCTCATCTAGGTGTTTTTTCTGCTTATGTGTGTTTTTTAAACACTCACATGGATCACCTGAGTGACCTTGTTAAAGTTGTTTGTGAACATCAACGCCGCTTTGTGTCAGTGGGCGTGTTTCTTGTCCGTGTATTTGTGTGAAATTGCTGGGGAAAAAAGCAAAGCCATGACCCATCGAACTGGGTAGAAATCTGATCCTGACACGATTGAAAGCTCCTCTCCTCTGCCTTTCTGTCCCATCTCTCTATCTCTTTCTCTGTCCTTCTCTCATCTGGTTTCCCTCTTCCTACTTGTATAGCTTTCCACCTCTCCTTCCCCGTCCTTCCCTTCATCCAAGTGCTTCTTCCTTTTCTCCTCTGCACACCTCAACTTTTCAATACAGCCTCCTCTCCTATTGAGCTTCAGGCCAAAGGATCACTGTCACACACACCAACACACATACACAGAAGAATGCAGTAAGAGGAGAAGAGTGTTGTGCGTGTGTGGGGGGGGATGGGGGTAAGTAAATCTTCAAAAAAAAGCAGATTGGTATCTATTGTTATCTCTTGTACATGTTGTGTCAAGTTGTGTGAAGGAATGATATTTGGATAGACAAATAATACATTGTAGCCTATACCGTTCACTTTTCTACTCAGACCTAGCAGGCTACACCAATCAACACCCAATTCTAAGAGAGTGTCTAGCTAGCAAGCTAACATGTGCTAACCTGTTCATTTAATAGAACTGGCAAATCATTTAACTCTTTATAATTTTCAACCAAAACTTTTTACAGAGTATTAATTTAAACCCAAACCATGATGCTTTCCTAATCCTAACCAAGCTGTTTCCGCTGACAAATTGCACATTTTGTTATTGAGTTTTTGAGGACTTGTCTACTGTGTCTTTGTCTTTCTGTCCACCCACCACATTAAAAGTCCAGCCCACCCCGTTCGGACAGATATGTATTTCATTAGAAAATTGTCTATTTTAAATGCTTTCATTTGCTGTAGATGCTGTCAGACAGGAAACACCTAACATATTTTGGTAAGGATAAGAGGGGGAACTCCTACACAAACACTAAAATAAGGTTGGGCTGTGAATAACAAAACACCCTCACTGAAACCCAACTGGGTACATCTCACCAAAACATCCTGGCCATTAATCAAAATCAAAAGAGGTGTTTTGACAGGAGTTGATATGGATCAGAATTCCAACCACTTGATAATTTTGTTTCCGGGTCACCTCTGTTTATTATCTTGTCATTGACTCTGACACCATCTTTGTGATTTCAGAGCCCACTGACTATTTAGTGAAAAAGAAAACATCTTCTTGGACGACCCTCTGTTTCTACTTTTTTTATGTTCACACAGACATTTCAAGACCTCAAGAAACTATGCTTCTCAGAGGCCGTGATAGGGCCACAATATCTACTGGTTGTTTTCTTTTTTAAATCGTGGTTATAGAGATAACGGCTGTCAAGAAACCTGATGCATTAAAACCCTGCCAAAGAAGACAATAACATTTGAGATTGGGAGTGATGGGTCAAGTTAAATACCACAAGAAAAAAAGGAAAACTCAAAGTCATTTCCATTTAGCCAGTTGCTGCCAAATGTAGCTGAGTTTCTTTTAATATCTTTATGAGATCTGGTCTATTTTCTCCCACCCCCACAACATTCAGGTCTTCAGAACCTTGGTCATGCAGCGAAACCATACCAAGCCTGGAAAACAATAGTTCTTGTGAGTAACAATAGGTCCTTGAGCCTCTTTCTTTTTCTTCTGTAATGTGAGGTTTACTTTATTAGGGAAATGTTGTTTTTGACATTGTAAATGTTTAAACTCAATTCAAGTGTTTGAAGTGTGTCAACCTATCGGTGACAGTTAATTGAAATGGTGCATGTGTACCTCTACTGTCTCGTAATTGTAGGAAACCCATTTATTGGTATAACATTGGGTGCAAACCTTTTGTCTATTGTGTAACAGTTAATACTCCACTAAAGGAGGATTAAATAAAAGTGGTTAGTGCAAAAGTGATGATCCTCCATTTTGGATTTTCAGGCTCTCCATTTTCCAAAAGTTCAATTACAGGAGAGTGCTGATTTTGCTGATAGCATTCAAATGTATGGTTTTCACTGAAAAAATTGCTGTTTAGATTTATTTAAATTTTATAAATGCTGGTGTAACCTTGATTCTTATATTGGCCCTCATTTTTTTCTCAATATTTTTTGTCGTATACACACTATACAAATTAGACATTAGAATGTTAGAAATGTATATTGGTGAGAGAGGAATACAAATCAAAATAATTCAAAGTCTAAATGCTGCCTTAAATGAAGGCAACAAAGGTTCAACTCTATGTCACACTAATCATGACATCAGTGATGTGGCCTGATTCCTGAGTCATAAAAGATCGGTTACATATAGATTTAAATCCTTTGCTTAACAGTACAGGTGGTACGGAGAGTAAACACTTCCTTATCATAAGAGAGACCTTGTTTCAAATCCTTGTCACAGTTTCAATAGGTTGTGTATACATGCAATTATCTGACCGAGTTATTGTTGCCTTTCTGCTTGAAATCCTGAATGTCATGCAAAAATGAAACCTCTGCAAGGGGGTCAAAGGATTTTGGAAAAACCTGGGTAACCAGTAAGATGTCTGCTAACTGAACCGAGTTTCTTAACAATGTGTACTGCTAACCAGAGGGGTATACTACGAAGCGAGATTAAGGGCTGAGCGAGGTCTGTTGAGTCTAAAGCGGTCTAAAGCCAGAGTTTTCAGTATCACGAAAGGTGGCTCTCTTTCTACCTAGCTAGATCACCGTGGTAACAGAGGCTGCACGGCTAACCTGCTCAGAGCAGTTTTTGTTTCAGAGTTTGAGCTTAAATTCGGCTCTTAGAGCGCTGCCCTTCAAGGAAACTACACATTTAGAAATCCCGCGGACCTGACAATATTGTCTGAGCGCTACATTCTCACTGAGGAAACTGTTACATCTAAACTTATTGATCAGTAAGTTAATGAACGAAACGAAGCCGTGACATTAGGCTTACAGCAGAGTGAACTGTAACATCGCGCTGGGGCTTTTGCCACATGCATACAGTTATTGAAAATGTAAAATAGCCCACACCTATACTGTATGCAGCGCCACTCTATGCTCTCACCTCAAATGATTTTACCTGGCGATCTACACACACTGGCTCTTAACAAAGCGTTCTATAAAATCACAGTTTGCAACTTTATTTCACTGTGGGCTTTCTTTTCATAAATAGCGATTACAGTTGGGACGTGACAGGTGACAGCTGTTACAGTTCGGACATCGTTGCAGACTCGCAGGTTAAGCTTCTCACAGTTCATATTTGTCCGAAAAATCCAGACTACAGGTTTTTTAATGTATGCCTATTGGTATTTGTAAGATTCAAATAAAAGGCTAATAGTCTAAATCAAAATTGTATTCATTATGATGTGGCCCAAAACTAAATGATTTTCCATAGGCTATTCATTTGGGGACAGTGTCAGACTTAAATTACATTCTTAAGTATGGGACTATAGGCGTAGTGCTATAAATATAGCAAAGTAGCCTATAGCCTATTAGGCTAAATGGTATAGTGTTTAAATCCAAGTTCAACGTTTCATTGTTTTATAATGTCACGTTACGCACTGCGAGAACGATCGGCAAGATAAATAAATAATTTCCATGCTGGCAGCATTCCACACTCCTAGCCTATTTGCAGTAAGAGTTTTTTTCGGCTCTCTGTTTTCTGCTGTAATAATTCAGACTGACAAACTCTTCCTCTTGAATGAAGTTGGCGACACACTTTTGTTTTACTCAGCTGCTCACTATCAGTCCGTTTGTGTAAAGTTAGCGGCACAAGATCAGTCCAGTCTGTGCGGAAGCAGAGTCAAATGACGGTGAAACGCCCCCTCTCATGGGGACGCGCACAGAGCCTGAAGCCGAAACCCTCGTTCAACATAAGAGGTTGATAACTGCCTTCGTGATACCGGTTAGCTCTGAGCGAGGGTATGTGTTATGTTGAACCAGATCAAAAAAAGAGAGCCGGGCTCTGTTGAGTTTGCTTCGTAGTATACCCCTCAGGTTTGTAACAGGTATATTCGTCAACACTCGTATGAACACATCTTCAGACAATTAAGCATCACTCTGACAGCGGTAATGCAGCAGCAATGGAGCAAGCATCCTATGTAGAGTAGCAGTGTGTCCCTGTATCTGAAATAATAAGGTAAAAAGGAGAAACATAAAAGAATGAGGAGAGGAGATAACACATGGCGGGTATTGTGTTTGCTTTTTAAACCCCGTTGCACAGAAATTACGATTCTGTCAACAGACTTGCAGTGTGAAGCTCCACCCTTTTGGGACCCTTTGGGACCACTTAGTACCACCAACGACAGGGAGACCAAAGTATGTACGGTATGCTTATTTTGGTACCCTTCCCAACTTTTGACAGTCGAAGCACAAATAATTGCCAGCTGTACCGTACCAAGCCGAACTGTACTGATTAGTGGAAACGAGGCCGCTGACTTAGGATGAATTTGGCCTGGCCGCACAGGGTTGAGTGGTGCAAATGCTAGTTGATTGCAACATTCTGAATATTCTCAAGGTGTCATGGGAGGCAGGTCCGGGCAAGGACGTTGGTCCTTGAACCGATCTGAGCACTGGAGCTCCACTCACTTGAGGTTTTTTCTTCACCCATTCTGCCCAGAGGCGTGTATAAAATGAATGGAACAAAGGTTTGATTTAACTTATTATTCAAAAAATGTATCTGTTGCTAGAGTTTTGGTTGATTTCTATTTACCACAGGGTTTCACCTAGGAAATCCATCTTATGAAAATACATTTTTTTGTGTCTACCACGAGATGTTAGTAGAGGTGCTTTGTAGTCCAGGCGAGGCTGGGCACCTCCATTGTGAGACGCTTTGGGGAACTTTGGATACTGTTGCCTTCCCATCAAAGATAATTCATCAACATGTTAAGCTCTTTCACCGTCTGTCAGCCAGGATACAGACCAGCTCAGGCAGAACGGAGCGCTATTATGTTCCTCTGCCATTCAGCAAAATAACTAACAAAATGTGAGGGTTGACACGCTGGTGGTAACAGACACAGATAACGATGGATGCACATGAACACATATACTTTTATTTGTATAGTAAGTAAACAAATACTGCACACCACAGCAGTCTGCCCCCCCCCCTCAGGCAGCTGCTTGTTGTGTTAAAACGACTGACTGGACAGGTAGAGCTTCTTGACCGATCATTGAACAGTTCATTGAAACCTGATGATCCTCCTTCCTCATAGTGTTATTTGACTGTACCCTTACTGTCATTGTGAAGTGTATCTGGTTTAGTTGGTGTCAGATGAACGTCTGGCAGTGTCTGCATGCGCTCAACAGTACTAGAGTAAACAGTAATAGTAGAGCGTGACCACGGCCACGAATGCAGGAGATTTGCCCTAGTTCTCGAGTGTCTGTGAGCAAACATCAAAACTCCCGTGACATCCAGGATGTCTACATAATCACAGTACATTCATTGACTGACAAAGTTTGCTAACTTAAGCCTAATACATTAAAATTACTCTTCACAAATACATTTAGTCTACTTACTTGCCAGCTTGAACTGGAGCTCAGTCAGCCATGGTAATGATTTAACCTTGAGGGATCCGTTTGTTACCTCTTGCGGCCACATTTTTTTTACATTCAGAATAAAGCACTTATGTGTTTACAGGACATAGCAAAATAAAAGATATTAAACAATATACACTCAACGGCCACTTTATTAAGTACAGCGGTTAATTTTCTTGTGAAGACATATAACTAACCAGCCAATCACATCTCAGCAACTCAATGCATTTAGGTAAAATGGACTTGTAAATGGACTTGTATAGCGCTATATCTCCGTTTATCACAGACTCAAAGCGTTTTACATTGTTTTTGTACACATTCACCCAGTCACACACACATTCATACACCGATAGCAGCAGCTACCACGCAGGGTAGGCTTAGCACTACGGTGCTAAGTTAACTAAGCTAACTATCGGGAGCAATTCGGGGTTCAGTGTCTTGCCCAGGGACACTTCGACATGTGGCGGGGAGACGGGGGATCGAACCTCCGACCCTGCACACCAGAGGCGAGATCCCTACCCACTTCGCCACTGCCGCCCAAATGTACAGGACAGGACAACTTATTAAGGTTGAAACCGAGCAACAGAATGGGGAAGAAAGGGGTTTTAAGTGACTTTGAACATGGCAATGTTGAGGGTGCCAGGAGGGCTGGAATGAGTATTTCAGAAACTGTTGATCTACTGGGATCCTCACTCCAAACCATCTCTAGGGTTTACAGAGAATGGTCCGAAAAAGAAAAAATATCCAGTGAGTGGCATTTGTGTGGACGTAAAATGCCTTGTTGAAGGCAGAGGTCAGTGGAGGATGGGCATACTAGTTTGGGATGATAGAAAGGCAACAGTAACTCAAATAACCACCCGTTATAACCAGGGTATGCAGAATACCATCTCTGAACGCAAAACACGACCAACCTTGAACCAGATTGGCTACAGCAACAGAAGACCCCACCGGGTGCCACTCCTGTCAGCTAGAAACAGGAAACTGAGGCTACAATTCTCACAGTGTCACCAATATTCAATGGAACATTTAGAAAAAAATGACTCCATATTTGAAATGAACTTACAAGTTTCCTGTTATGATAAAAGTATACTGCTGTCTTCTTTGGTGGAATTCAAGGACTTAAACAGGCATACATTGAGAGAAATTATATACAGTACTTTAAACTCGAGAATTTTAAATAGTTTTTTCATTTGTTTTACAATTGCAGATATTATTAAGGTAAAAACATTCATTCAAAGATGCAATGATGATTATGTTCAAAGGGACTTAGAACTTATCGGGTTTTCTATTTAAAGAAGAGTCATGGTACAAAGAAGGGCAGACTTGTTGTCCTAAACATGAACTCGCAAATAAAGTGTAACTGGTTTCTAAGTCATTATGGGCTTGGTTTAATACAAGGAAACACCTTTGGCTAAACATCAGTGTAAAGAGTGCACTGTGCAATATATATTGGAAAGGGTAAAGAATGAATGTCTGTCTGACACATTATAAACACCGTTGTAAATATTGGCCTTCATGGTGGTTTTATCCTTAGTATCAGGTCATTTACAGGCAATTTATTTATTTTGATCACTGGTTCACCCTTTGTGTGCGGTGTCTGTGTGCATTTCTATAAGAAATTAAATTATTTACTCAGGGAAAGTTTGCTTAGCACCAATGCTCCTTTAGCAACGCCCTATTTCACGCTCGTACAGACTGTAGGCTGCAGACACAGCATTTATCATCCACGCATCATCGCTAAATACATGGTTTTAGAAGCTTTAGGCATTGATGTTATAACTCCTTTTAGATTTGATGAACTACCATTGCTAATGAGCTAACCGCTAAACTACTGTCCAGCAGGACACATTGTAACCCAGTGTCACAATATTTCTGAGCTTTTTTATTATCTGTATAAACATCAACAGCTGCTGGCTCTGAGCCAGGCTTTTGTATCCTGTAAACACCTAACTTTTTTCAGCGCACACACACAATGTACAGGTAGCAGATGGTGAGTATTTATTAGCTGATTTTGACAAAAAGTGTTCTAGATTAGATTAGCTAGTATGCCTTAAATAATATTATTGGTTTCAGGAGGATATATAGCAACTGCAATGTGCTGCAAATACAAACGCCCCTCTACCATGAAGACTCAGAAAGACGGTCGACTAAACATACACACAAGTGGCAAAACTCAAGGAAACCAATTTACAAAGATTGAGAGGGTAGACAAAATATGAATGTAAGTTGAATTATTAGCATTGATTTACTTCAACATGTATTCATCATGGAGATTTCACAATTCCATTTATTTATTGACTTAATCATACAATGGTGTTGTAAATGCTGCTGTGACCAAGCCATAAACACATGATTTCACATTAGAGGTCTGCTTGGAAATGAGCCAGTAAATGAGAAGTTCAGTGAGCATGTAATAAGAAGTATGTCTACATTGCTGCTACATCTGTATGTTCTTTGTGATCTGAATGCAGTTCAGTAAAGCTACATTCACAGGCAGACTAAATAATGCTTTTGAGCCATCTCATGAGAAAATGGACTGCTACACTCAGCAACTCATTCATCCAAAAAAAAGTTCTGGGGGTGGTTGACTGTTGAAAAATGCAAAGGACTTTATTAACCTTGTCTAATTCATAACGCACCGGTGCATTTCGCACACAGTCCCTTTTTGGGGTGAAGCATTTACTTGGTATCTGGCCTGTAGACGCATACCAGCTATAACATCTCTAATATATGCTTACGTACATGTGTAAAAAAATGGAGGTGAGAACTGCATCAAAGATGATATAATAATGTTTGAAATTGTGTTTGGCTGCCTGTGAATGTCCACTGTACTAGAATTTCTGTTAACCAAACAAATAGGTCAGCCCCATTGTCCTCTCCAGAGTCCTTCACTCGAAAGTGCTTATTGTAAACATTCTTGAAATTGACGATCATTTTAAGTTTGAAATGGAAATTTAGACATAATTAATTCCTGAAAGTGTCACCACTCAATGTAATATATATCGATAACCATTCTTGATGTTTTCAATCCCTTCTTGTGAGTGTTTTTGCTGAAAGGCCGGACATAAATACTATCTCTGGGAGTAGCCTTGAAACAGTAGCCTCTACGTGGCCATTGGTTTTTGGAAAGTTGAAATTAATAAATAACACACAATAAAAATGGCAAGTATCTTCGGGATGAGACAACAAACCTGGAAAAACAGCTGCAGTTTGAAAAAGAAAAAATTACAGAATGTAGGGAATAAACAGAAATGGAGCGTAGCGTTAGTTCAGGCAGCGTACGGAGTCAAGCGGCTGTCTTCTCTGCACGTCAGCTGACAGCCATAGTCCGCCCCTAGCACGCCATTGGCCATACACTCAAAGTGGCGCCTTATTTAAGCTGCTCTAGCCCGCTTACTGGTGCTGCTTCCTCTCCACCCCACCACCTCCTTGTTAACTGTATTTGTCATCAATGTCATTTATGTTGTCATTGACGCTTGTTCTGTTCTACACCCTAGGGGGTCCTTGCTGCTGATCTCCTCACCTTTCGGTAATCCATGTAGCTCATGGAGGTCAGAGGGATGGCTCTCTCTGCCTTAAAGCTGTCCACGTGTGCGCGTGGAGGGGGAGGAGATCATGAATCAGAACCAAACCGCCAAACTTAATTAATGCAAAGTATTCTGCTAATTGAAATAAACTTCTATTTTTGACTAAAGTATTCCTGTCTGAAATGCAAATTGTGCATAAACTGCAGTGAAAGACAGTTGCTTTCAATTAGTCGTTACACATGCATTTTAAGTTCTTCTCTGTCTTTCAAATACCGCTTTATCCTAAGACAACTGCCATACCTCTCACTCCGACAATTATTCCTGTACCAACTTGTACTGCACAACTGTACAGTCCCAGACTCTTTCTAAACCTTCCAAAGAGCCTCCATGGAAACTTTAATGCTCTGAAACAAACATCTCTTTACAGCTTGCCTGTTGTATTGTTGTCCACACTTGTGCTAGCCAAGCTGTCTTGCTAGCCAAAGCAGTTCACCAACTTATCATGATATTTAGAAATATACAGCTTTATGGGGGACCAGGCTCTTACAAGTGTTTTGAAATTATTCATAAAACTGATGTCTGATTTTCCACTGCTGGGTTTAAGATATAATTAAGATAAAGCAACTAGAATAACTTGGACAAGGTCAGAGAGATACTGTGGACATTGCTAAAAGAATAAATAACAGGATGCATGTAGCGGATCAATTCTTTGAACAAACGCAGCACTTTCTCCTTTTACCCTCACCCTCATGTAGCTTCCTTCCCAGCTTTGGTTTATTTTTCTCAGTCCCTCCTGTCATCCTCTTTACGCTCCTTGCCTCCTGCTCCCTCTTCGTGCTGTTTGCTCATTTTTCTCCTCCTTCACCTACTTTTTTACCTTCTCTCACTCCATCACTGGTTCTGCCCCTGTCTCTCCCCCCAGAGAGCGGGATGAATAATGCAGTGTTCTGCTCTGATAATTCATCATCATCATCATTGGCCTTTCCTCTGATTCCCCTCTTTTCATTCTCTTAGTAAAACATTTCTCTTCGTTCGTCTCCCCTTCCGACTAGCAAAACTGTGCTTGAGTCAGCAGTGGACGCAAGTTACAAAAAGGAGAAAGATGGCACAGCAGCCTTGAACGTGATCAGATGAAGGCAATTGTTGGTGAGTTGGGATTATTCATTAATTCGAGTTTAGATTCCTTAAAGTAGCTGTGAGGAGCTTTCAGTTTTTGTGGATTCTACCGCCCCAGATGGACAGAAGTGGAGGTGTTTTAAGGACACTGGCGTAAAGATTTTGCTAGTATAGTGCGTACCGGTGGCGCGTGCCACTGGTACGCACTGTACTGTAACCGCTGTACTTTGTTTTGGAAGCTAGTGAAAGAGAGACCACAGGATGCGTCACATGAGGTAGTGTATTCATATGTGACTAAACATGTACTGTAAGACTAATAATGGTAATATGATCATGGTGAATCTAAGTAAACTTTGATTTAGTAGCGTTAACAACACAGGATGTTTCGGTCTGCCTGATGTAAATCATATTGTCTGGGTTCCCGGGAAATCGGACCCATGCAAAGGAATTAGTAATAAGAGGCTTTTTTTCCCGACAGATAGTTTAGTTTGCTGTTACAGGTCATTAATAGTCATTCAGTTCCCCTCCATTGAATTCGGGTTGAGGCGGTAATCTCAAAGATTGAAATTTAAAAATGTAAACATAAATAAAGCCAAAACTATCAGACTGCTAACATTATAAGTGGAGTATTACAGTTTCCAGAGAGCTCTTGTTTATATTTGAACTAAATATGGCGTGATCTAATGCTCAGAGCCGGTGCTCAGTCCATCCAGACCTGACGAGAGCTTTCATGTCCGCAACTAACCTGAATGCACACACACAGAAACACACATACACAGACGTAACACATGCACATGTTCTAACAAGAACAAAATAATTAAACACTGCTACACAGACACAATCTAAAGACACACACACTCTCTTCACGCTATTGCCAACACAGGGCCTGTGTCAACACTAACACACTCTCTCCCTGTGAGGTCTGCGAGATGTTCACCAGCATAGGAAGGCTTCCACTCTGTCAAAGTCACATATTGCACGATGAACATAAACACACACACACACAACCAACATGTGTACAATTTGTCTACATTGAGCGATTTTTAGCAACATAAAATGGATACCATTCATTGCAGCAGTGGAGTTGTCTGTGCTTATTGTTTCACCCAATGAGTGTTTGCTTATTTTGTTTCTTTCAAAATTGGATTATACAACTTTACTTATATTTAAACATTTCTCAGTGATACGAATATGGCCACTGATTACAAATAAATAATGTTTTCACTGCAAATAAGAAGTTATTTGGTTGCATTCACTAATATAAAACAACACACACAACACACACACACACACACACACACACACACACACACACACACAGATCATGTGTGTGGGTAACCTATGTGGGTCATTCTACTCTTCCTCTGTTTATTTGTCTAAATGTCTGGGAGCCAGTAGAGCAATTTCTTCACCTTCTCCCTCCTTTTTTCAGCCTTTCTTCCCACTCTGTTTGAACTTCCCTCCCTTCTTTCTTCACTAACTGTTTTCCTTCATGCCATCCATCTTACCTCCTTTTCTTTGACTTGTCCCCTTTCCTCTTGTACCTTTCTACCCCTCTGTTTTCTCCTCCATTGGTTTCTCTTTCAGGTGTGTTTGTTTTGTGTGCCAGCACACCTGTCTCTTTTAATTATGAGTAATTTGCGTGTGTTTGTCTTCCTTCTCTAGTTTGAATGAGCATGCGTGTACTGCATTCATCTCTTTTTAATATGCGTGTCAGTCAACGTTGCTGTTTAGTTTTCCATGGAACAGGGAGTCGCACGTTAGGCAGAATGCTGTGACGAAAACAATGTCCCATCAATTACACCCTTTTGATATTTCAAACAGGCATAGTGTTTGCTGTTGGTGGTTGGGATTGTAAACTGATACCGATCAAAGTGCAAATAAAGAAATGAGAGCGCGGCGCCTTTGAGCGGGCATGTTTGTGACTCGGCATTAAGCATGCAGAATTTACTGTGCAAACATTTTTAATCTGGTCCCTGTAATTTAGGATGTTGCTTGTGATCTTGTCAGGATTTAGTCTATCAGAAAGGACTTAGTCTCCTTGTTTAGGGTTAACTGCGGTATCCCAAAATGTCATCATATTTCAAGCCCTGTGGACCGACTCCAGTCAAGTTAATACAAGTCATATTTATTTACGGCGAGGTTTATACAAACACAAGTACAGACAAAACAAAAATAAAAAAATAAAGCAGGAAGAGCAGGGTAGGCGCTTTATTCCCACGGGAAGTGGGTTGGAGCCTTACAGTGATTTTGCCATTTCAAAAACTGTCTGTGAGGTACAAAATGTCACAACGGCTAAATGACACCTTTTCCCTGAGAGCTGCATCTACCTTTGTGATGCTGGCTAACAGCTCTTACAAACGGCCGAAGCAGTTTCCTTTTGAGAGCCAGTGGACATCAGTGTGGAGAGGAAGACTCAAATGTCTCATCATTTACCTGATACAGCTGTTGGAACAGTCCTTCATTAAAGGCATGGGCTTTTTTGAAATACTCTGGAGAAGTGGACTTTTAGATGTGTCCACAAGGTTGTGGCATTGCAAGAACAGTGGACTGTGAGGATTTGCAGGACCTGCTCCATCAGCAATGGAGGGGGCACATCTCACCCTCCAGATATTATGGAGAAACATCATTTTCAGCCATCTCCTTAATGTCCGAGGCCATAAAGCAGACATAGACCATCAACAGATCGTTGTTGTCAAAGGTGGTTGTCTATTCCTATAAAAGGGTGAGACATATTTGACCATTTACAGCTTTTTCACAAACATAGCTCGCTGAATGAAAATGGTCTTGAATGTCTATGTGGGAGAACAAATTAAGCAAGAGCAGACTCCTGTTCTTTTCCAGAAATAGATCAACGCAACACTTTCTAATTTCATGATGGTGGAACAACCTCACAGGTTGATCATGGCCCCTTTCATCAGTTTCAGATGGTTTGCATTCATCACTTTGGGCAAAGGATACAGTTTTAAAATGAGATGCAGCTGTGCAATTATTCTGATTTATTTGCTGTATCTTGTAGAAACTTAAGATTTGAGTAGCTTGGCGAGCCTTTGTGGCCGAGTAGTTATAGAGCATGTCACATTATCGCAATGTCGCCGGTTTGACCCGCTGTCGGCGACCTTGGTTGCAGGCTCATCACATTTCCTGTCCACTCTACAGCTTTACTCTATCCATGAAAGGCAAAAATGCCCAAAAACATCAAGAATTGAGTGGCTTACAATGCCACAGATATGCACGGCGCAGATTGCTACAGGTTTAATTCAGAAAATCAGCAACGCTTCCTGCAGTTGGGTCAGATCAAGGTCTGATCAGGTTCCAACCTCAAGTGAATCGAAACAGAGTTTGTTAAGGCTGGACTCCGACCACGTCTTAAACAAGGTCTCAGTGCCGTTGTTTTGGTCCTTCAATGAGTACCATTTGTGTGTTCACACCTTCCCAAACGTACCGCACCAAGGCAGTAACCGCTCAAGGGATGGGGTCAACCGAAACAAGGTTGGTGGGAAAGCACCTCAAAGTATAGTACAACCAGGGCTTAAAAATGTGTATAGGCAAATTTGGTCCCATCCAAGCTACATATACCTGTGTTAGGAAATGTTTTGGAATCTTTTTCTTGTCTTTCTCTCTTCTCCTGCCCCTGCAGGCATTGTAGGGTTAACTTAACACACCTTGACTCCAACTTACTACTTTGTCTTTTGTAGGAGCGAAGTTGAGAACAACCCTCTCCCTTTCCAAAAGTGGATGCTTTTTTATAGGGCTATAGTACAACCATTTCAGAAGGACAATTCCAAAGTTATAAAAGTTGCCTTGTCACTCTTTAACCTGTTTATACTGTCCTCTCATATTTCATCTTCAATCTCTTATTCTTTCCCTTTCTCCTTCTGCATAATAACCTCCTCTACCATTAACTCCTTATTTACATATCTCTCATATTCCTCTACGTCTTTCCTAGCTTTTCCTATCTGTCGTCATCACCCTCCCCTCCCTTTCTCCTCTAAAACGTTTCCCCCTCTCCCTCGCTCCTTTCATATTTGATGATTTCACTGCGGTCCAGGATAATAATTACACAGTTGTCATGTCACATGGGGAGCCCGAGGGAACCGCTGGAGATGTGCGTTGCCGTTGTGCTCATTAAAGATTGAGCACATCCTTTACAGTGATGATGCTGAACGAAAGGCTGGTGTTAGGGGAACTCCTATGATGTATGACTAATGCTTAGTCATAGAAGGGGATACACAATATACTGTACAGTATGACTGTGCGGATGCTTCAGCTCTGACTGGATCTATTTGGGAAAATTACATTACAAGGTGTGGAAAAATACCTGGCAGGTACCAGTTTTTGAAAGTCTATTTTTGCTAGCTAATGTCAGTAACTCTATTTGTTTACAGGTGAATTGCAAGACTTAAGACTAATAAAAGCATGAATTTGACCATGAGTTTTGATATTGGCTGGGGTTGAACTTTTTTATTGCAGTCGTCTGTGTTGGTGCCATTGTAGCAGGTTACGGGAATGAATACAAGTTGACCATGTAACTGTTGAAGTTATGAGTCATGATAAGCCACACATGCCTTTCTGTTTCAAACATACAATCTGTGTCAGCATTTCAACATTTATTTTGCAAGCTACTGATGCTGGACTTTCTTAAAGTATTATTTTGAACTCTTTAATTTTGAAAGCATGGTAAAGATTAGGGTTTAGGATGTGTTGTTGTTGTTTTTTTCTCCCTATGTTGTACTTCTGTTTGATCCAAACAAACATGGGACAATAAATGCAAAACTTTAATGCAAAAATTGCCACCTGACGATCTAAATGTAGATGTTCTAGATGCAATGCTGGTCCATGCAAAGTGGCTTGGTACTGCTCCATGTTTGCGCCGACTGCACGCGTAGGTGCTTCCACTTTGAACCGCAGACCACTGTCCTTTGTTTCGTCTGATTGCCTGCTTGTTTTGGAGTTGTATTTCTTTGGGATACAAATGGAAGGACATGAGCACTAGGGTTTGTTGAAAGTTGTAGGAAGTGTTAAAAAGTTGTATAGAGAGGGTCCAGGCACTGGAATAAGAACTGAAATAAGAGACCAGCATTGCAGACATAGTTTTCTGCCTTCATGGTTGCGGTTTGGCAGGCTTAAACCTCATAATGGTAATAAACCTTATCTCAATAAACATAATTGGAATCTAAACACAATTATATGATCGCTTTGATTGTTTTTGGTACAAAGCCACAGTGAGAAGGCAAAGAGGCTGTGTGTGCCTGCCACTTTACCCTCTATTTATGCCACAGTTTACTAACATCAGTGCATCCATCACTTAGCCTGTGTCCAATCATCAGTCGGGTCCGCTAAGGTCTGGCCTGTGTGCACTGGCCATTGATGAAACATTCATGGTTTTACCAGATGTGCTGTTGAGATTTACAAGAGACAGAGGGGGGAGACCAGATGTGTCTGCCAAGTCTGTTTTCGTGTCTTCAGTTGTGAGCCCAAAACCATGCATACGCCGAATGCACAAACACACATATTTGGAATAAACTGTTATAGTGCCAAGCTGTGGAGTGACTGTTATTGAAGCTGCAACCACAATGGCGGTCTGATCTGAACACCAACCCAGGGGGAAGGGTTTATTGCAACCAGTCCACAGTGGTTGTTTGTTACTGCTTTTTAAAATCAACCCCTACGATTGTCGAAGCAATTTCAAAGAGATATCTTTTCATTTCTAGGCGGACGACAATCAATTATAGATTTCCTTGCACCCAAACGGTTATACACGCGTTTACATATTCCCATCTGGATCATTGTTACTATCTGTTCACCTGTCTCAGCACAACATCCATAAAACCGTTTACAGTTAGTTCAAAGCGCTGCTGCCAAGTTCCTGTCAAGTCCCCAAAAAGGTCCCATGTTACGCCGATCATGAAGTCTTTACACTGGCTCCCCATCAAATTCAGAATCCAATACAAGATTTTAGTTATCACCTTTAGAGCCTTGCATTGTCAGACCCGTCCCAGTCCCTACATCACAGATTTACCCCATCTATACAACAAGATCAGAAACCTCAGGTCCTCAGGTCAGCGTTTACTTGTTGTCTCTCATACCAGGCTCAAACAAGGGGAGATTGTGCTTTTGAGGCGGATCCTCCAACATTTTGGAACACTCCCACTGGATTTGAGATATCTATAATTTGTGGAAAACTTTTAAAAAACATCAAGACCCACCTTTATAGACCTGGATTCTTTGTTGATCTTGTTTTATGTTATATTATTTATGTTCCTCCCCGTGTTCTGTGTTTTTGCTTATATTTGCATGGAATGTCTTCTGCGTCTTTTAAGTATTTTTCTTGTGTTTGTTGTGAAGTACTTTGTGACGTCTGTTCTTGAAAGGTGGTATACAAATAAAAGTATTATTATTCTCATAAAACTTATTATTCTGATCTGGGGCAGATTTTAGGAGGAACACATGAACAATAACTCTGTCTAAGCCCGTACATTATTACGTAAATCGGTAATCTGTGAGTGCCTTCAGATACCATTGATTCACATTAGTGTTCTCCTATCTGCCACCTCTATGGTTGAGCTGTAGTGAAGGATAGACCACTAGACACTTGGTTAAGGTTAGAGAAAGTTCATGGTCATGGTTAAATAGACAATAAACAAACGTTGTCTATTGGTATAAGACGGTATGTTGGACATGGATACTAGGTGTCAAAGTCTGACACTTTATCTGATTATTTAAGTCTTGTCAGGGATGAAAATAATCACCCAAAGTTCCGGTTTGCAACTATAAAGGGTTACTTGAAAAATAAATTTACTAGCCAACTTAATTACGTAAATTACCATTAATATATCCATGCATTCAGCCCACTTTGTTACCCTCTAACCTGCTTTCTGTGAGGCATCACCATACTGTATGTACGACTAGCGGACTGGGCACGGAGAAAAATAGAAAAATATGTCCTTAAACGCATTGAATGCTTAAATGTATTCAGACAAGCCTATACATTAGAGGTAATGTTACAGGCACAGCATCGCATAGCCTGGCACAGCGGCACCATGCTGGCAGCATCAATAATAAAGAGTATGGATAAAGATACATTGTTAACTGTGTTCTCTAATCTTTTTAACATACTGACACGGCAACCACATATGAATCAAGCACTAATAATATACTAACCAGTTTCTAATGCTTCTTAAATGTTCATATAGTGGAAGAAAACAAAACTATGAGGAACAAGAAAGTATTGGTTGCACCTTTTAAATGGATTTCTCATCCTCTAAAATGCCTAATTATTACCGTGTTATTCCCCATAATCTTTTTTTCTTCCACTGGATGTAAAGGAATATAAGTGCACATGTATCTGTGCTAATCAGTGAGCACACAACTAATTTATCACTGAATTCGTTTTTATTAACCTGTTCGGATCCCCCATCATCCATCCATCATCTCCAATGCACAATCATTTTCCAGAATGCTTAGACAGAGAAGAAGCACAGAATTTGAGAGTTTGCAATTATATTCAAACATTAGATCTAAAAGTGGCATTGTGTGGACCATAAACAACTTCATCAAATGCTACTGTCCTGATATTAAGTCAATAAACTTAGAAATGTATGCACCATTGCAATACTTTTATTTTGTTTTTATATATCAAAATTAGGTACTGATTCTGGCGGGCCGTGCCTTTTACACCTAGGCCTTCAGAGCCACCATCCGGAAAATCAAACCGCTTAATAAAAAAATAACTTCATGATGACGTCACGGCTATTGTCATTGGATTAACCATACGATTGCAGCAGTAACCTTTAACGAGTGTAATACAATTACATTACACTAATGACACTAAACATGTTGACTAAACCATCACGAGCATAGGCCAACTAATATTACACACAACACAGCTTGACAAGATGCTGCATCACGAAAAGACCCCACGTAGTCTTAATCATGACATGACCAAATAATCGAGAACAAATTCACTAGCAACTACCGGTCAAGGCAAATGTCAAACACACACACACACAGATCCCAGCTTAATCACAGAACCTGCGCCAGGATGAAAACTACTTGTCAGATCTTCTGTCTATCAATTTAGTTGACATTTTAGAGCGCTGGACAGCGCAGCAGATTAGAAGAACAAACATTATTTGCATGTTTTAATACATTGCTGGAACATTATGCTGTGAAGCAGCGCAATACTAGCGGGTCATACCATGGAGAATGAATAGCAGAACGGCACTGCACGCGTCCTGTGGTCATCGCTCCTAGTAAACACCGGTTTGAAAACCTGCGTAGCACCACACACGGCAGCGATTGTTGCAAGTGGCTAGCAACATACCCAGCAATACAATTAGCAATGAGCCAACTATAGGCCTACTTTCATAATTGCTGCCTGATTGGAAGTGTCGCACAGATCGTTTATCTAGCTGGGTCAGAGCGGCTAGCTGTGGTGTTGTTTGACCCAGCTTCACAATGTCCAGCTTTTTTTAAAAGATCCTTTTCTCAACAAAATAAATTCCCCAGTGAGTTGGCCATTAAATCCACTCCTTCTCTGTAATCCACTGTGTGTTTCGACCAGTGGGGAACTTAGCCATTTTGGGGCTCCAGGCGAACAGTCATTTGGGGGCCCTTGCATCTAATGTAACTTATATTGCACATAATGAGATACTCCATACAAGGGATGAACAGAAGTCACTAGCTTTTTTTCATTTAGGATCGGACTACTCAGGTAGGCTACATGTCAGAGATCTAAGATGATCACACATCACAGGGTCAAACTGAGCCATTAACTGAACCTGACCCAAGACATGTCCATTGCCTGGTTCATAAAGTTTGTCAAGAGTAGCCACGGAGAGGAAGCTTTCTCTCTGACAGGAAGTTGATGATTGCCACTAACCTGGATAAAAGTCTAGACCTATATGACTTTGCTTTCAATTAAATGTGTTGTTTTATTTTAAAAAATACACAGTGAATTACAAAATAGCCTGTGTCCACAAAGGCTATTTGAAATAAAATCTTCAAATATTTAAAAAAGAATGAGGTTATAATGGATAGTATGCCTAGTGACTGAGTGTGCAGGGGAGAGAGAAAGATAGACAGATAGAGGGAGGAAGAGATAGCTTTATTTTGCTTTTGTACTTAGAGTTATCATCACTGGCTTTAGACAGACTCCTGCTGTTGCAAGCCTATCAGCTATTGTTCTGAACAGCTGTTTAGACAGGGAGGTGAAAACGAAATTGAAATCTATCGCCTGGCTGGGCTGACTTAAGGTGGAGCAGCCAAATATAGCCCTAAACCAATAAATATTGTTAATAAAATACAGCCAGGCAATGGGTTGTGTGATTTTAGTCAGTGGCCTACAGCAGACCTAGATTCTGCGCTCCGATCGCCACTAACTGTTCTGTAATACACGATCGCCGATAACGTGAACATACAGCCGTCTTTTTTTTAAGCATAGGCTACATCCAGTAGCCTAGTCGTTGCACCACTAACTATCTCCATCAGTTTGTTGACACACATTAACGTCATAACCTCCGTAATATTGCAAAGATTAGATCCTCCCTCACACCCCACGCTGCTGAAAGACTCATCCAGGCCTTCATCGCTTCCCGCCTTGACTATTGCAATTCACTCCTCGCCGGCATTAGCACCACCTTCATCAACAGACTCCAACGTGTCCAGAATGCAGCTGCCAGTCTCCTCACTCACACCAACTCGTGGAACCACATCACCCCAGTCCTCAAAAAGCTCCACTGGATCCCCATTTCATTCCGGATCGATTACAAACTCCTGGTCCTCACCTACAAAGCCCTCCACCATCTGGCCCCCCATATCTTACTGACCTCCTCTCCCCCTGTCAACCCCCCCCCCCCCCCCCGGGCCCTCAGATCCTCCTCAGCCAGTCTCCTCTCCACCCACACATTCTGCAGCCTTGGCGACAAGCTTTCTCCAGGGCAGCTCCCAGGCTCTGGAACAGCCTCCCTCATCTTCCAGTCCAAACTCAAGACCCATCTCTTCTCCTCCGCCTACCCCTAGTTCACCCACCAACCCAACTCTATGTTCTTTTTGTTTGTTTATTGTTTTGTTTTTGTAAAGCACTCTGAGTGAGAGAAGAGCGCTATATAAATAAAATGTATTATTATTATTATTATAAGCATTGCTGCTGGCTGAGCCAGAGACACTGGATTGACAGGAGGAGATTGAACGTTACCGGTTAACGATGTAGACGGCTGTTATTCCGCCGAAGGTCCAGCTGCTGTAAAAAAGCTTGATAGCTTTGGCAGCTTTGATATCAAGTTCTGCCTTTGGTCCTTCTTTTTGTTTTGTGAGCCGGTCTCGTATGTTCGCTTCATTTTTGGTATAGGTAGGTTTGTCTCGTCTCTCTCTACCTTCTCCCGCTATTTACTTTTTTGGATTTTACGCCGTGTGAAGCGTCAGGAGCGTGAAGCGTAATGGAATAGTCCATGTAGTGCAGACTGAAGGGGGGTGCACGGTTGGCAGAAAGGCCGTCAAAACGAGGGAATTAGACATCCCGATGATACTATTGTGAATAGATTTTTTATAAAAAAAACAATAATATGGGGCAAAATATAAAGAGGGCATTTTGGGGGACCCCAAAGGGGCTTATGAGGCCCCGGGGTTCCAGGCAATTGCCTGGTTTTCCTCTATGGACGGCCCGCCTCTGGTTTCGACAAAGTCTACTATCCATGGAAAGTAATGTCAGCTAGCTAGCGGTAGTTCAAGTAGGTACTTTCCCTCCCGATTGCGACAAGGCCAGCTGGAAGATGATACGCCCAACTCGAAATCTGATTGGTTAAAGAACATGTCAATCACAACATCGTCTCCATTCGAGTCAACAGAGAGGGGATTCTCTCGGAATTCTGAAGGCCTCCGCCAGATATTTTTCTTACGTGAACAAACTCTTTAAGATAATAGAATTAATGAAAACATGTTATTTATTAAAATGTATAAATGATATATTTAATAGAAAATATAATAATTTATTAATCTTATATAATTTCGTTTTTCTGAAAGTCTTTAGGCCAGCAGAGAAGGCTTTGCTGGCCCGAAGGCCTGCCACTGATTAAGGACTAAGGTGGTTATTGATTTTTAAGGCAAGACTCTGCAGGTAGTTGATTAATAAACAAGAATTTTTGGTATTACATTTTTTTCAGAAATGTTTTAACATGTATGCAAATTTGGCATTATCTAACTAATTTTGTATCTTGTATAAATTAATTTCATTAAAACAATGTATAGTACAACGTTTTTACAGTTATGGAAGCGCAATACACATACATCTCAAAATTGACCAGTGCTTATACAACAAGCACTTTCACTGTCTCAAAAGAAACCCTGCCAAATGTCAGCCAGCATAAAGACGTAAAGGTTGCATCAGTCACGCACACACCTATGCACGCGCACGCTCTTAATTCGTTGTCCTAATTCAATGTGAGCAGGCTTGCTCTCCGCTGACAGACAGTGGCAGCGTGCATGCAGGTCTTTGCAGCAACATGCGCCAAGAGCCATCTGTCCTGCAACAGAATGAGCGGCGTAGATTATGCCGGAGAGAGAGAGAGAGAGAGAGAAGAGAGAGAGAGAGAGAGAGAGAGAGAGAGAGAGAGAGAGAGAGAGAGAGAGAGAGAGAGAGAGAGAGAGCGCATTACGCACACCCTGATCCTCTCCACACAGAACCAGTGGGGCGCACAGACCGGCGGCAGCCCTCAAAGTTTTCGCCAAAGGATTCCTGTAAAAATTAATCACCTTCATGTCGACTCTGTTGGATACTAACCCACCGATGCTATGGTTACCTTTATTACGGTAGGAACTGCTTCATTTGGTTTGATTTGGTGCGCCGTGGAGGGTTTTTTGTCACTGAAGAACTTGGTTTCTTCGGGAATTACACTGACAGAGACTGACACCAAAGTGTTCACTGTGCTCAACAGGCTTTAAACACATGTCAAAGATTCACGAAGTTGAACTGTGAGTGCACCGAATCGTGTGAGGAACATATTTTGGCTTTTTACAAAGTTTGGGAAACGGAATTTGGCATCACAGTGGCGTCTTAATTGGGTTTGTGTGCTCCAGATTAAATATTTACTTCTTGTATGAAAGAGGAGATGTATGACATGTCCAGTGTTTTCTCCGCTAAGCACGCGCTCTGACAGGTAAAATAAAGTATAAAGCGTAGACGCAATGCGACCTGCGGACCAGTGGAGACGAGACAAGCTTATTTACCTGTCACTGGGGAGTGCACAGGTAGGCAAACGGGTTGGGTCTTTCTTTTCAAAGCTCGATTACTCATACATCAGAGGCTCCTGCTGTTTTCACATGCATTCGAGAGCCTGGCTCTATTTTAGAGGCGTGTGAGGGAGCGGAACTGGCTGAATGCGCACGGTTCCGTTGTGGTTAACTTTGTGTCTTGTAAATACCGAAGCGCTAATTGTCGCTGCTAGTGGCAGTGAAAGCTGAAATGTCATAGTTGATTCCCAACAGAAAGGCGGGTTATGCATTTAATTGCCCTTATTTCCCTCCATGCGCGTTCTTCCCCTCGTTTGTTTATGAACAGAAACTACTGTCTGTGCGCACAGAGACCCTCTCAACATCTGCGGTCATAAACTTTACCAAATCTGTCTTTGGAGAAATGCAACCTAATAATTATATCATTTAATGGAACAAGTAAACGTCAAGATAAGAGAAAAAAAGACAGATTAGGTACAATCAAATATCAATGTGGTTTTCTTCACCATAATGAACTTTAAGTTGTCTGTCCAGATTTGGAGTTAATGAATGTTTGGTATTTATGCATGTGTGTATATATTGTATACCTTTTTATTCCCCCCAACCCTGCAGGGTTCATTTTATGAATGGGAGCTGGTGACAGGATCAATGCCAAATAGCCCAGTAACCTAAAAGCACCCATGCTGCATGCATGCGTGTGAACGTGACCTGTGTGTGTGTCTGTGAGTATGTGCTTTGTGTGTGTGTCAACTTTGATAACCTTATCTATCATAATGGCATTAACAGTGTGGTGCACTTGGGTTATGTCTGATATGACATTTGGTCTGGGCAGTTTTGCCTAATGGAGCTCATCAGTGGGCGTCCTGAGAGCCTTCGGTGGATGCTTTCCTCCTGCGGTGGGAGTCCCCCTTGTGTGACCGGGTGCAAGTGTTGAAATAGTGCGTGTTCCTGTGTGTGTGCGTGCATGCGTGCAGAGCAGATGTTGCAGCGGCAGATTTGACGCAGAGCCACTCCTGACATGCAGACACACATCAGCAGGACAGGGAAATTAGGACACAAGGAAGGAGGCGAGAGAGAGAGAGAGAGATAGACAGAGGGGCCAGTTCCATTCTGTAAATCCCTTATGGTCACTTGAGGCAGAAAAGGCCTCCGAGGCTCCCTGAGATAAGTTAAGAGCAATGGGCGCAGTGCAGCTGCAACCTTAAGCTCAGTTTAACAATGTTCATTTTGTGTTTTACTGCAGGAGAAAAGAGAAATCAAGCATAAGGGGTGTAAACCGACCAGGGGCTGGGCTCCCTGGAAAGAACATAATGTAGATAAGTGTAGAAAGGGCCAAAATGGCTCCCAGGTGGTTTAATAAAGTGATAATGTTACGACAGAGAGGTTGTTGTTGTCCCTCCGGCTCTGTGTTCCAACCTGTTAGTGCTTTTGTTTGTACCCAATCCCCATTCCATTCTCTGATGTATGCTTCCCTTCCCTTCCCTTCCCTCTAGCTCTTTCACTTTTCAATTTATTTAATTTTTTCTGTAGCATTCGTCTGGCAAAGTGGGTCAATGGGGTTATTGATATCAGCATTTGACAATGCAGTTTGGACCTAGGGTTGCTGGTTTAAAGTCTTAAATGTTTATTTCAATGATGCACCCCACACCTCGGAAGAACATCTCACAAGGCGTCTGATTCAGTGCCAAACTATGCTGCAATTAATTTAGGTTTTGGTGTAGCGTTGAAAGGAATGCGGTTGTGTGTTAGGAAGCTCACAGGTGTAAAAATGTCTAACTGTCAAGTGTGGATTTACGTCGCCTTTGTTAATTGGTGGCTTGAATAAACAAACAGATGAAATGACAGAAACACTTGTATTTGTTCACTAATGAATTCTGAAGAAATTGTTGTTGTTTTAGAATTGATGTACAGAAGTCTTTCTCCATACTAAGCTGCACTAATGCAAAAGAGGGAATTTCAAAGTGAAAATTTAACCAGTTTTGGGAGAGGCTTAACACGAACATGTCTATAGTTTGAAAGAAAATTATTTTATATGGAAACACTGAAAGAGAAAGTGAGATAGAGGAAAATGGTTGGTGGGTGAAAATGAATAAAACACATCTTGTCACACCTTCAAAAGCAACAATGGCGTCTTATGCAGTCCCTGAGGTCCACCCACCTCCACCTCAATCACTCTGCAACTCTAAAAGCGCTTAGCAGATGTTTCTTGCAAGTTGTTTCCGCTTTCTTCAAGACACAGAGGGGATGTAGTAGAAGTAAGGTGGAGCTCAAGTACTTTTCTGACCATTTATGTCAATTGTGGTGTTTTGCACTACTGGGGTCAAGCACCTGAAGGAGTTGTGGGGGCTTTTTCTTGCAGGTTAGTGGGTGTGAGGGATATCTGGGTAATAGAGTGCTTGGAATCTGCATGAAGAGACTTCAACATGAAGTTAAAACTAGGGGTGCATCAGTTGCAATTTCTCGTCCGATCTAATATCCGATATAGCAAAGAGTTTAACTTTTGAATTTCCGATATTTTACTCCAACTTAGAACTATAGGCCCAATTCACAGCATACACAAATATTTTTGGAACCTTTCTTGTTTTTAATAAATAATGAATGCATTAGTATAGGTATTTGTACAACTTAGAGGCTAAATTAAAATGGTTGTTCTGAATGTTTTTGGAGAAGTTCCTCCACAGCTTATTTCAGACTTGTTATGGACTCACACCTGGGAACTCAGGGCACTGCCATTGTGCTGCTCGCTTCAGACCCAGGCAATAAAGCTTTTGGTGTGAGCCTACAGGTTACAGTAGTTGGGGACTGTGGCTCAGGTGGTTAAGCTGGTTGGCCAACGATCCTAGGGTTGGCGGTTCGATCCCCCCCCGGCCACTTGTGTCATGGTCGTTGTGTCCCTGGGCAAGACACTTCACCCACCTTGCCTCGTGTGAATGTGTATGACTGCTGTACTGTTTGAGGTGGTGGTCGGAGGGGTCCGATGGCGCAGAATGGCAGCCTCGCTTCTGTCAGTTTGCCCCAGGGCAACTGTGGCTACTATCGTAGTTTACCACCACCGGTATGACTGTGTGTGAACAAATTGAACCTGGAACCCTGTAAAGCGCTTTGAGTACCTTGAAAAGCGCTATATAAATCCAATAATTATTATTATTACAGGTTACAGTAGGCCTAATGCAAATTTCAGGCTATCTGCCCTCTTCTTTCACTGCGTAGAACTCCCGCACTGAATACATGCTGCTTTTGACTGACACGCTGCGGGACTGTGAAGTGCCCTGTTTTCCTGTCCCTGCTTAAAATGAAAAGTCAACTCACGTTTGGTCAGTTAAATTCTTTCAATGTGATGCTGCAGTTGAATTCATTTTTTTCAGTTTGCATTAGCGGTAACTTAACACTGCACACTTCAGATAGTGTTCTTTCATGTACAGTAGAAAGCTGCGTTGTAGCCCGTTGAGGGTTTCACCACTAGATAAAACCAAACAACAAAGCGTTATCGACAGTGATGAGCAGACTGCATGTCATTCCACATGGATGAGAGAGGCATAAAGAAGTTGGTGTGTCTAGCTTATGTTAAAGAAGAAGTTTGGATATGTTTCCATGCTGTTATTGCTCTTCTGTGTAGATGGAGGTGTGCCCCTCTTTCTATAACGGTTTCAGTTCCACACAACGCTGTGCCTGCTCTAAGATGGTTTACACATTTAGCCCAGTGTTTACACCCTGCACATTCTTACGGCTGGTGGGAGCAAAACACACTGTAAGGATGTGGATTGAGACGACTCCCTCTGCTCTGTGGAACAGAACCATCACACCAATGACAGGACATTCATGTTGTTGAATTAATTCCTTCCACCTTTGACCTAAACTGCTTACTGTCATGTTAACAAGCCTAAATCTTGAGCTGAAATCCTTAGGCAGCAGCTCCCAACGAAAAAAGCAGAAGTTCCCGAACGTCCTTTTGTCCATTTTTTTGGTTGGCTTTCCCACAATTCCCTGAGGCAGAGCAGATACAGATCACAGGGTTTCAAGGTGAGGCTCGGGGCCTTCCCAGCAGTTCCGTCATCAGACACTTTCGGCCCTCCTCTTTCTGTCCGTCTTGACCCGGTAATCTGCCTGTCTGTCTCAGCGATTTTATTTTATCTCCCTCACATTCACTGTCTGGATCTTATGTACACCCATTTGTTTCCTCTCTCTCTCTCTCTCTCCTCTCTCCTCTCTCTCTCTCTCTCTCTCTCTCTCCTCTCTCTCTCTCTCTCTCTCTCTCTCTCTCTCTCTCTCTCTCTCTCTCTCTCTCTCTCTCTCTCCTCTCTCTCTCTCTCTCTCCTCTCTCTCTCTCTCTCTCTCTCTCTCTCTCTCTCTCTCTCTCTCTCCTCTCTCTCTCTCTCCTCTCTCTCTCTCTCCTCTCTCTCTCTCTCTCTCTCTCTCTCTCTCTCTCTCTCTCTCTCTCTCTCTCTCTCTCTCTCTCTCTCTCTCTCTCTCTCTCTCTCTCTCTCTCTCTCTCTCTCTCTCTCTCTCTCTCTCTCTCTCTCTCTCTCCTCTCCTCTCTCTCTCTCTCTCCTCTCTCTCTCTCTCTCTCTCTCTCTTTATGCCCCCTTCCATTTCCAACCCTTCCCTCCCAGTTCTCTATTCTTTCCGCACTCTCTCTCTCTGTTTCCACATTACAAAGGTAGACTGAGTGACCTCCAGATAACATGCTGATACAGCCGGGCACAGATAGTGTCGACTGGGGACGGATTCCCGTAGAGGCCTAGCTTTCATTCACTTACACTGTAACATGCCTATACGGATTTCGGCTGTTGTTTCTTTTAAAGTAGATTTTAACCCCCTCCATTGGTCGATGTAGCCTTGCTGTGTGTCATGTGTCTGGTGTCGCTGGATGTATTTACATTTAGCTGTACTACAAAGATGGAATACAGAGAGTAGTTCAAAAATATTTACATTATCAATAGCAGAAGTGAAAGCAGTATTTAGATCCTTTTAGGAAAAGAACAGATGCATTGCTGTATTCAGTTTATTTTCAAAAGTGTTTACTTTTATTCTCCTTTCCGCTTACAGCAGTTTCTGGTTTCATGTACATCTTTGTTTCAGAAACATGTAATATTCATTACATACATATATTCCTTATTTTTTCTACACAGAATTTTCAGGGAAATTGGTCGCAGGTCATTTAACTACAAAGCTCCACCTGCTGCATCTCAAGGGGCTATATCCTTCAAGAAACTGCATTCAAAATCCTACATTAGTAAAAGTGCAGCAGTATTATCAGAAACAAATACAAGTATATGCTCTGCATAACTCTTGTGACTGACATATCTGTTGTTAAACCGGTATCGCTTTATTAGACTCTTACTAATGATGCATCAATATGTGAGTAACATTTATTGTTGTAGCTGCTCAATGTGAGGCTGTGTTCGAAACGGCCTACTAACGTCCTACTCATACTAATTTTGACATCAATTTCAGTATGTTGTGGTTGTGTACGCGAGTTTGTGTGGTCGAGAAATGCCCGGATGAGAACTTACTTCCGGGACGATTTTGTGTATGGATCGATAGGTTAATACTCCTACTCAACCGCCCCACAATGCATTGCATCTTTTCAGACAACACAATTTTAATTCTTTATTACAAAAAAACATGGGGAACTGCGGGGAAATCACAAACAACAAACTGTTTTTTTTAAAATTAACATTCTTATGGAAGTCCTAACATTGAGAATGTAGTCCTAACATTGAGAATGTAGACCAAGCGTAAAAATACTTTTATTATAAACAATGTTTTATTTACGAGAGCGGCTCGGTAGCTTGTCGACTGTGACGTGATTCACGTCAGCTGAGATGCTTCTGTATACTTCAGTGTAAACAGTCCGACGAACCTCGCATACACAATAGATCGTTAAGTAGATAGTATGTAGCATATCATGTTGAGTGTGTAGTAGGGAGGACGTTAGAAGGCCGTTTCGAACACAGCCTATATACACAGTGTGGTATTTTACCCAGATGATTCCCAATGTAGTGGTCAGGACCTTTCAAAGGGTTAATACGATTAATCTAAGAAATCGGATTAAAAAATTAAAAAAGCTCTGCAACGAAAATTTGTAATGATTTTTTTCAACTTTTCTCTAACTTAACCTATCCTGTAACATAGCCTGATTGTTCTGAACAGTAACTTAGTTTTTAAGCTTTACAGCGCATTGAATTTGACATTTTGACCACGTTCCTTTAATCTTAATTCTTAATAAAAAAAGTAACTACTTTCTATGGAGAAAAATGTAATGCAATAAAATGTGAAGTTTAGTACAAGCAGGGCATAGAACAAAACTCTGGGCCCAAACCTAGTTTCTGTGGGCCCCATTTCTCCCTTGATCCATGTCACACTTTTTTATTTTTTGTGTGCGTGTCAGAAGTAATTGAACTGTTAACATGATTCTGAAGAATTTATAAGGGTAGTCATTTAGAACCGTTCATACCAAGTTAAGAAGTAATAATAAACTGTTATATGGGGCCAAGTCTGCACAGTTTAAAAGTACCACACAATCAACAGTCCTTCCTTGACATGTTGTAGCCTACAATAACCTAACAACGGTTAAATATGGTGTTCAAATTCAAACACATTATTTGTTCATTTAAGACTTTTTGTGCCAGACGTCAGTTCCACCCACCCACTACGATGCCCATGAGTACAAGTAGTAATTTGGAATTCTACAGTGGTAAATGTCCTTTCCATCACCACCTATTAGCTACTTAGCTGTCCCATCTGCTAAAAATGTTAAGCATGTGCTCTCCTGGTGATAAGACTGGCTGTCAGATGGTTGTCTGAAGCAGTTATACACGTATTACCATTAATACCGTAGTCTAGTCCGCCTTATCCACTGTGCTACAGGATTATTTTTAGTGATTATATCAGATTAAGATCTGGTGCTCTTTTGTCAAATTGACTTAAAATGTGTCAGTTCCAGCAGAGATTTACACCAGGCTTCCTGTGACTCTAATCCTGTTAATGCTTTCCAAATCTGACCTTGGTGTCATTGGCTGAGACTAGGCACGGAGAGGTTGTTTTTGCCTTTCACTCCTCTTATCGGCTTCATGGAAAAAGCTGGCAAAACCTGCTTTTTGTAATAGCCCTGTTTTTCTTTGCACCAGTGGATTTAAAGTGCCTCTCAGTTTATTATGTGAGATACAGTGAGAGAACGCACAGTAGGAATGTCTACAGTGATGGATTCCCTTTTAAAAGGTGGAGTCAGCGATTCTGGTGAATGTTTGTTGACAAAATCACTTTGTTAAGATCAGTTTATATCTCCTCACGATATAAACTGATCTTAAAAATGACTGTCTCTACCTTTAAAGCACAGTTAGCTTTGAAAGGTGAATTCAGCGATTCTGGAGAACGCCTGTAGTCAAAATCAGTGAATCTCCTCACAAGCTGCTTCCTGTCCGTAGTGTGTGCACGCTGAAAAGAAATCCATTGTAAATAAACAGCCTAGGCTCTATAAACAGGCATGTTGCTAGCTATGGTGGGCCCCCTTTGTTTACGCATCCTTTGTTTACATACTAGTTTCCAGAGCCTATAGGCTGTGTACTAATACCAGATTTCTTTTCATCGCACACACACATTATGGACAGGGAGCAGATCGTGATGAGATATTCCCGTATATTAACACAAAGTGACAACAAGCATTCTCCAGAATCGCTGACTTCACCAAGAACGCTTTAATCAAATGAAAAGTAGATCTTTAGAGCGTGTCAGATGGTTCGACTGAAACTACCTGTTCAAAGCTCAAATACTTGGGTGTGGCCATCTTCATATTCTCCCTATGGAATGACATGCCTATAGGTGACATCTGTGTAGACTGGTGTGTCAAGTTAGTGGCCAACTTTGATATTTGAGCTGACAGATGTTCAGATGGCCTGAGGGGTTGAGCGGCTGCTCACAGTTTAAACCACACACAAACCCAATCCCTTACTTGTCCCCTCATTTTGTTTGACTCTAACCTTAACATGAGACAAATCCTAACTTTAATCTTTTACCCCGAAACCAACTAAGGCCATGAGGAAGTGAAAATGGTTGCTGAAAAAATGTCTCCAGGGGTGTCAAATCACATATGCTCATTGTTTTCTATGAAAACCACACATCTCACGAGCTAAGAAAAACATGCCTGTTTTCAGTTTAGTGACAAAGCATATTTTTCTTATAATCTAATGGCTTTTTATTTGTTTATTTTTAGTTTCGAAAATGAAAAATCAACACTTAATACTTTAGTTTATCTGAAGAACCTAAATTTTGAGATGAAGTGATTTTTTTTTTAAAGAGTTTTTTTTTTTTACTATCTTTGCAATTAACTAATTAATAAACTAATTCTACAAATTCACGTCACACAGATTCACGCAAGTTATCAAATTCAAATGGCTAAAGTGGTGTGACCATGATCAGATACTGCATTGTATCTCTATGAATACTGACATTATGTTTAATCTGGCACAGAAGATGCACTTGATCGCCTGGGTTCTGACATCCGACACTTCAGAGTGGTGTGTGGCGGGGAGTAGGTGCTGGGATGTTGGATGGGAAACTCAGTTGTTTACATCAAATTCCAAAAGATCCATCATCAATGCTCCTTATTGTTTCTGTTTTCCACATTTTATTTCTCAATCCTTGTTCCCCACAGGTTTTATTTACATTAGCTTTGTGCATCCCAGCCAAAGATCTGCAGTATGTCTAAAGTTGATGCAGCAACACCCACTGATCAGGTCCCCAAAACACTAGACATCTCTATTACATATGTACAGTATGTGCTTTAATCAATATCCCCACCACTGATTCACTTATGGGAGACTACTGTTGTGCAATAGCACACCATTCATAGAGAGCAGAGATGCGTTGAGCAATGGGTTTGCTACAGAGAAAGCTTTACTTGATATGTGTGTAAGAGCCAATTAGGTCTCGAGGACAAATAGGAACCAATCTTTGGTCTGTCAGGTGTTGTACCTGGAAGGGAAATAGTTTTTGGTCACATATCTCATAGTCTCGCAAAGCCAGACCAAACTACAGCAAGTAGTATGGTCTGGAAGCACGCCGTTTAGAGCTGTCTATTCGGGGGGGAAACTGGGCTAGCCTGTTTTTATTTCTTTAAACCAATCACAATCATCTAGGGCGGGGCTAACCCCGGGAAACAGCAGCGGTGTCCATGCAAAATAGTGCCGGGGGGGAACTTATTTTGATGGAACGTCTTCACGTCCAGAGGCTGTCAGAGAAATGGCTAAATCTAACCCGCAAACGCCACAAAAAAACTATTAAAGACAAAAGGAATACACAGTGTGTTGCTTTCTAACCAGCATGTCAAGACACCATACACTTTAGCCCCCGAGGAGCTCACAGGATAACTTAACCGGAATTAACTAGCACGTAGTCACGCAGTGTTATCTCTGGTAACATTATCATCGGCGGCCCGTTGTCCTTTAAATCACTGAAAAAAGGGAATGCCGGATCTTAATCTAGCTGGTTATAAGGTCCGGTGCTCAATTCAAACCCCCACGCTTCATTTTCCAGAGTTTATGAGGGTATTTCTGCCCGTGGGAAGTTGTACAATGAAGTTGGACAGCTAGGCTAGGCTAAGCTAGGCTGCGTCCCGGACCGCCACCGCCAATATTATTATCCCGAAGTATCGCCACACTTTATTTCTGTCTACAGTATTATTTCTGTGTGTGTGTGTGTGAGAGAGAGAGGGAGAGCGCTGCACAGAAGCACACACAAGTTGACTGTGAGCAAATTGTTTCCTAGTTTGAGGGGGAGCTCAATACGGGAACACCAGCAACAGGAAATGGAGGCGTAGCGTTGTACGCTGGCGGAAACCATAGATAGTAAATAATATGGATGTAGCATCCGGGCTGACCTCAGTTATTCACACGGCATCCAATAATCCTGGTTTGTGCGCGTCGCCATCTTGTGAGATTTTTACTCCGCCTCACTCCTCTTGCCGAAAAGGGGAATCGACGTCACGTCGGGGGGAGGGAGATAGCTGACGTATGTATACCTCCGAGGCAAAGTGAGGGACAACGGGCGGAGAGCTGTCACTCAAGAGATCGCGCAAATACATTTTAACCTCTAAATGAATAAAAACTAGCGTGGGCCAAAAAAATTCACCCCCCTCAGTGTTGTTATGGAGATATGACCTAAACATACAGACTAAAATGGTGTTGTGGCCCAGGCTGTAAATAGGTTTAATAAGACTTTGAAAACGGCCTATCTAACAAGTGAGTCAAAGAAAAACTGCTCATCTTGGCGCCACCCCCAGTGGCACTTTCTGGTTACTACAGTTGTAGGTCACTTCCTTATTGGATGCCGGTAAAAATCGCTGAGGTTGGGGCTTGGCGGAAACGGTTCAGCCAGAATACATATCTCACAACTTGTCGCTGCAGTTAGGGCTTTACTGTTGGAGATAGCTAGCATACAGTTTGCGTGGAAATAAATGGAATAAGTGTTTTTAAGTGCAACTATTGCTGGGCTTACACTACACGACTTTTCACGTGATTTGACAGTCGCAGACAATCTTCCAATGTCGGACTGAAATCACAGGAGTCTTGCCGGAGTTGTGGCGAGCGCCCGTAATCTTAGTCGTTTGGTGTAAGGTGGTCATCCGACCCGATTTCACTCAGTCTTCTTCCCATCTTCACGTTCCGACATTATCAAACAGGTTTGATATTATTGTTAGTCTTAAGGGGTTGGCTCAAGCGAAATGACGTAAACACTGTCACACTCTCTCCTGCACCAAGCGGCATTAGTCGTGACTTGTGTACGCCTGTGAGGCACTTATTTCGGACACTTTTACCTAGTAGCCTCGGCTGGAGAACCAGCTGTGCAACCTTTAAGGTTAGGAGTCAAAGTTATTGGCGGACGAGATCAGCAAATAAAGCTGGTCAAATAACTAAGGAAGTCCCTCGCTCGGAATATTGAATTAACGTTTTTTTTTATTAAATAATCACAGTTGCGTTGCGGAAATAATATTAATCTCAAAAGGAATCTAGTTGTAGTCTTTTCAAAGTATTTTAAAAGTCCTCTGGTGTAAACCCAGCATAAGACTCATAATAGGTAAAAGTGTATCAAGAAATAAATCAGGGGTAGAGCGGCTCAGTGTATTAAAACACGGGCTTAGCCTCTACAACGTGTTTTCGGACAACATATGAGTCCAACTTCAACATTATCTTCACCCTTAACAGGCTCAATTGGCATCAGGAACTTGAATTAATTAAACACAAGTAGTTAATCACAGTTCCTTAGGTCCCCACGAGCAATCTCTTTAGCTGCCAAAGCCTCAATGTTAATGTTTATTTTTAGGAGGTGCATATCAGCTATGGAGTAGATTTGGAGGAATTTTGGTACTGAATAGCATGGCTTCTTACCACAGTGTGTGCAGTGTTTACCGCAGGATTTTTTTGTACCCTTTAAATTTGAATGCATGAATCTGGTGCACTTCGAGAGGAGAATATGCACTTAAATCCCATTCAAGGAGTCTTGTGTATTACTATAGATAGGATTATTGATGCTGACTCTTAAACAAGTTTAACCCTATTAACCCTAGCCCCTAAGCTATTTTTGAGATGTTTTGGTTCGCCTGGATTTATTCTCTTATTAAGATTGGATTCATCAACCTTTTAACGCACAGCAGTCAAGCTATGAACATCATTTATTTGGGCCACAACCTGGACTATAAGAATATGTGCTGCAGTGATGTCGTTTGAATGTAGGAAATATCAATTAGACCAAGGGTGTCAAACTCATTTTCACAAAGGGCCACTCTACCATATGATAATCACACTAAGACATGTAGTTTACCGACATGCCTTCTTTTAATCCAAAAAGTTAAAACAACATACCTATGAATAGGGCTGTGCGATATGGCGATATATATCGTCTGACGAAACAAAAACGTCTATCGTTTCATTTTATGCAATATCGTTTATTTCGTTATGTTGCAAATCCCACTCTTTAGGACACAAACTATACATGTAGCTCGCAGTTAAGTTACTGTTAATTCAAACCGAAGATTTCCTACTGCGTAACTTCACATTAAAAGCCTTTAACTGGTGAAATGTGAGGAATTAAAGTTAACTTTGACTTTTATTTTGAAGCAGAAACACTAAGCGCTTCCTAGTTCCTGGCCCTGCTGCGCTTCCATCACACTATTTCCAGCTGACTGCACCAGGCTTTTCTCGCTTGTGTGATAATCAAAGTTAATTTCGGACACTGAAACCCATCGGTAACAGACCTGTCGGTGTTTGCACCATGGGGAGAGGATCACATATCCCCGCTGACAGAGCAGTCGAGCCGGCGTTACCCGGGCAGCGCTCGACCGGCTCGCGGGGGGATAGCAGCCGAGCTAGCGAGCTGTTATCCCCGCGGGCTGTCGCGCGCTTCCCGGCTTGCAATGCGCGGCTCGGCTGCTCTGTCAGCGGTGAGAAGCTCCTGCGCTCCCCGGGGCGCTCACCCTCACCGCGTGGTGAATTTACAAGCCACCGCAGCCTCAGCTAAAGAGGATAGCTCCATTAGGCTAATGAGTTAAGCTAAGGAGGAATCCACCAATTCAGTCAATTCTGTGCCCTGAAACCCCACACGGCACAAAACTACTCAAATGTCACATTTGCATTTTCTATTTTGTTGAATGCTTAAATTTGCGTTTGAATTAAAGCAGAAAATAATCAATATGGGTAAATACTTTATTTGTTGAGAATTTTATTATTTATATGACATTTTTATATTTATTTATTAATTGAATTAACAGAAAATATGTTATATCGTCATATGTATCGTTATCGGGAAATTAAATTCCTATATCGGGATATGAGATTTTGGTCATATCGCCCAGCCCTACCTATGAATATATTGTATTGTAACAACCTGCGTACAGGGCAGGCTAGGTTTTGTTTCAACATTTGGGAGTACAAATTATAGGTGTGGGGTACGGGGCGCCCCCCCAGAAAATTTTGAATTTAACACTTAATTTCCTGCATTCTGGTGGATAAAAATCCACCGATCTGTGCCTTTTCTAGAATCAATTTAGTGGAAAACTATTTATGACGGTTTACATTGGACAATGAAATGCAAAGCCACCACTGGAAACAAAAGGGATTGGCTATCAGTAGCTAGCCAACGTTAGCTATGTAACACACAACCAGATAATGTTAGCATCCATCCTTAGACACTTGACACAATCAAACATCAATATTAGCATGCTATTTAGCCACATAGATTGGCCTATTTAAAGCCCTTTAGAAAACTGACATATTTTCTTTGATGCAAGTTCATCAATTCATGGCTTAAAATCCTTAAAAACTTTCAGCAGACATTCCTTTAGGTAAGCTGCGCGAGTGTCCACCCGTTGGGAGCGTGGGCAACCTGCGGATATGACACAGGCTCTGCATTTTTTTTTAAAAATCTAAATTGATATGCAAATGATTTTTATAGCAGCGGTGGGAAAAATATAGCAGCAGCGGCCCACCGCTGCTGTGTGAAAGTGGGGGAAACACTGGTGTGCGTGTGTGTGTGTGGAAGGACAGTAGTGGTTAGTTTTGTTTACATCTAATAAGCATTGCAAAACACAAGCAGAAGTTATCAGATGTGGGAAAAGAATGACTTCTTTTGTGATAGACGGACAGAGCTAGAACAGTCGACTGAGCTGTAAGTGAAACAAGAGAAGCCTCTATTGCAAATTCAAATTGTTCACTTATTCAAATGTATGAATACGGGAAACTATATTTTTGGCATGAGAGATAAGATATGGCTAGTATAAAACATGATAGACTGCATGTCATGGGCTTTCCATGCCTGATCCCGCATGATATAAATTCATAGCATTGATATTGGCATCTATTTTGATGTGAAGTCAGCACATGGGACTTCACAAGCCCAGACAGCTTTTCAGAATGAAAATAATTGGGGTAAATTAGTGGTACCTTGTATAAAACACTGCCTGAAGATGTGCCAAGCACGTCATTAGTTGTCAGCCGCTACTTAACCAATATTACAAATATACTTGTGCCGACAAGGATACATGGATATCCACTCTCTGCAGTATGTTATTGGCATTAGATATGATAAAGTATGTGATCCAGCTACAAAGTAGAACGTGTTACACATGGTAGCAATCTAATGCAAATAGTGGAGTACAGAGATGTTTTTAAATAGTTTGAGGAATCTGAATATAAAATTATATAATTGTACTGTATATGTACACTTATATATTCAGCCTATGGTCTTAAAGGTCACATATTATGCTAAATGCACTTTTTAAATGTGTTCTAACATATCCATGGGTCCACGGTGTGCCTAGAGACTGCCAAAATATTAAAGAAAATAACAATCTCTCCTTTTCTCACTCGCCCCCTTTCTGAAACCCCTACCCCTCCCCCCCAATATACTCCAGTCAGAATTCTCCCAGTTTCTGACCTCACAAACTGGAAAGCCAGAAGCTTCCACTGTGCAGCCCACACCCTATTTCTTATTGGTTCACGGCCCTGACAGACAGACGGCGAGGCGTATCTGGTTTCGCTTCCGGACAGGGGGCGGGGGGAGCTCAAAGATTGTATATTTACGAGGGGAGCTGCAGCTCTTTTTAAAAAAATAGGCCATTGTGAGATTAGCTGAACATCAGCATAGTACAATAAATTATCTGAAAGTTTTTTTCAGCAAACAATTAAAGAAAAAACGTATTAGGGACCACTAAGACCATATAATATGGTGTATAATAGTACCGAAAAGTGTATAATATGGGAGCTTTAAACATGGCTGTTATGCGTCTCCATCTGCATTTAGGTTACCCTTTCGTTTTAATGTCCTCAAACTTCAAATGGCACAGAACTTATCTTTAGGTGTAACTGGACAGTTTTAGTGAGCTCACGACAAGGTTTTTTACTAAAATAAACACCCAAATGTATATTTTGGACCTGTAATATATACTACTATGTAATGAGACATGTTATGGAAGATAAACAGCCAAAAATCTCAAATTTGACTTGGAAAAGCTATATTTTTGTCTCGCCATAAGTATATCCAATTGAGTCTTAATTCAACTCAGCAGATTCATCATAGTAATACATAACAAATAAATATAAGCCTGAATGCTTATTTTTGTCTCAAACAAATGACTTAGGACAAACAATGGATGTAGGCTCTTCTTTTACAATTACTAGTATTATTTCATCTTAATAACGTTGTTACTTATCCTGGTGAGAATGGAGACATGATGTGTCCTGGCGTGACCAGATCCTAAAAGTCAGCCCATGTGTTTGTTTTATCATCAAAGTGTTTAAGTGGTGGTTTGGACTGAGACCGCTGCAATGTTTTATGTGAGGACAAAACCTTCCAACAAGAGTTTAGTCTCGCTTATAAGAAAGGACATTTCCTCTTATACGGTGTTCAATGTCTGAGTCAGAGAAGGTAAGCGCCAACGAGCTGGAGACAATGCTGAGTGACATTGTGAGTTTTGAAAGGAGCCTTGCTGCACGGCCAACATATTGTGTAATGTCAGCATCTTGGAAATGAAGAATCCTTTTATTTGTAGACATTTGTATTCAGAAGAGTTTATACCGACATACCAAGTACAGTGTCAAGTAGTATTACTGTTATGTATTATTCAAAGGCAACAACTCATATATTCAAACAACGCCTTAGCTACAGTGCAATTTGCGGTTGAATGGTAGGAGGCCACATACAATCCTTCCATTTGCCAAACCAAAATAAGACCAACTTCACCAACACATAGTTAAAAGGAGGTTATTAAATCACTCAGAATGTGACGGTCCCTTCTGCTATTAAAGTGATTACTAATCTGAAGACTTCCCCCTAAAACAATATCTGTTTTGAAAACTTGAAACATCTTTTAGTATTGACGTAAAGCAGTTAATGTTTTACAGTATTAACACACATGTGCACTGAGAAGTAATATATACATTAGTTCAGGAAGGCTTTTATCCAAAGTGCCTGTCAGTACAGTTAGTACTCGTACACCAGTAGGACGAACAAATATGTATGTTTCAGTGAATATACCTATGAACTTCAATGGCAGCGTTCATCTCCAAACCTAACCTTAGTGTGTGACCTTTAAATTTAACCCTAGGGAGGACCATTACTCTTTGGGGTCATGTCCTCACAAGTCACATGGTTAGAAACGTAGCGAGCCTGTGTTCCCTTTTGCTTAAGAGAGGCCATGTGAATAAATAAGAGATAATAGTGAATAAGAAAAAAATGTAGTCTCGCACAGCCAGACCAAACTACAGCTACTAGTAGTATGGTCTGGAAACCTGCTATATCGTTTCGGGTATTAGGGGGGAAATGGGCTGGCCTGGTTTCATTTCTTTAAACTAATCACAATTGTCTTGGGCGGCGCTAAGTCCAGGAAGTCGCAACGTGTCCTTTCAAAATAGTGCAATTTGCTGCCGACACCGCTAATGACACGTGCCGTGTGTGCTCCTGTATGTTTGTCTGATGAAACACTGAATATGAAACTAATATGAATTAATACAAGTCTTACAAATTGATTCGACCAAGGGACCTTCAAAATCAGGTAATAAGGCAGAATCCAATTTTAACACTGAAATTAAGCTAGACCCACAAGAAGGTACTCCTGGCTCCAAAAACCTGAACCAATGGTGTACCAACTTGGGTCAATAAGTATGACCATCCATCCTTGAAGACGGAATAATCCAGGGCTTTTAAAGAGTTTGGATGCTTGGGCAGGGTGGGATACCCTCCGACTAATGTTAGTCACTGTAAGCTAATGGTCATACCAAACTGAGTAAGGTTGTATCTGCATACTATCTACCTGAGGAAAAATGTTTTCCCTGTTCAAAAATTCAACTTTTAATTTCTAAGAGAAATAATTTACTCTTTTAAAAGGATCAGTGGGAAGTCATACACCAGGATCAAAGCACCTGAGGCAAATTGGAACCAATGACCTACTGATTCCAACCTTGAGTAGGGTTTAAACAGGTGTTCAACACAAGTTTGGATACTCCAGTTGCAGACCATGATGGTCCGTGCAGTATAAAAAATGTGCTGCAATGAATTATTCAGATACATGCAGTATCTAGATTGTCTCCTAGTTTAGGCATTGTTATGTTATGCCGAAAACTGTAAACACAGCCTTGAGTTCTATGGGGATGCTTGTGGTTCTAGGGCTGCTGGGCAGTTGCCCACTATACAGGTTGGTTATCCAGCCGTTGGCCCTTGGACCATTAATCTAAGGAATACTACAAGTACACACAGACACACACACTGAAGGAAGGTCAAAGCCCTACAGTCTATTTATGTGCCTGTGATTCTATTAGGCTTGACACTGGATTAACTCCCTTGATCTGAGTGGCTGATTCGGTGTTGGTTATTATAACTGCTCTGTCTCTCTCGCTCTCACACACAGCCTGTGCTGACACCCTCACTCATCTCCTGCAGAGTGCTCCGATCACACAGCTCTCATTTGTTAACTGAAAAAAAAGAGAAAAAAACAGGGCAACCGGAAGAAATAATGAATACCTCTGCTCAGTGTCTGTCTAATCCCAGTCAGTGCTGGCAAGGTGTAGGGGATAATGAAGAACCACAACAAAGTGCAAACAGATTATTATCCTTTGCTCTTCGAGCAAACCATAAAAATCTAACACCGGTCCTGTTGTGTCCATATGGCCTGTTGTGTGAGAAGGAGATGCCTCTCTTTTTCTTTCTCTTCCTCTCTCTTCCACACAAGGTTGAAAAAGGCGTATGTCAACGCTTTAGCGCTCTCTTTTCTAACATACCGCGTGCGACTGAGTTCGCTTTGCCACCCAAACACTCCAAGCACCTGGTTTCACTCATAGGATCATCTTCTGTGTGGGAAGTGCGGCGGCTCGGATAAACAGAAACATGTTCCACTGACATAGTTGACTGCATCAGTACTGTCTCTCTCATTTATATCAGACCCAAAGCTACACCTTGCCAATCCAATGTGTTAGTACATAGATAACTATTTAGACTGTGAAAACAGAGTGAGAAAAAGGTGCGTGTTTACCTGGCAAACATGGTCTAACAGAAGACTCTAATGGCGTACATTTCTGTTTCATTTAAACCTTTATTGTATACAGAACAGCCATGCTTACTTGCCTGCAGTCACTTCTTTACTGCCTTTGCTGGTGCATTGCTAATTTTACGAGATGTTGTACATCAGTTTACCCACTGGTAATAAAATGTCCAGTTACTAAACCTTACAAAACGCTCCACAGGGTGCCTGATTACTCTCTGGGAGACTTAAGATCTTTAGTCCCCCTTCACTGACCAACAGAGGGATGTGTGAGGTTTACTGATGTTAAAATTCAAGTATCAAGAGTTCAAATTTCTCAGGGATAAATCATTGCTGTTTGGATCAGGTTAATGCTTCAATTTGTGTGTGAAAGAGCTTTACTGCTTTAGTTTGTGTGAGGAAAAAAATTCAAATGTTAGCAGTATACGAGAATACTCTGTGTTTGGATGTCATACTTTGCTGTCATTTATTGTTGGTTTTAGCTGATGGATATACTTGCTTTAAACAATAACTATTTATAAAATCCATTGTCCTGCCAAGACCTCTGGTGGTTCCCACCAAAACAATCAGAAACTGAGTTGCAATCCAGTTTTTACTCCATCTAAAGAGTTAAGTAAAAAAGTCATATCAATGACTGATGGCCAGTTTCCTCTGTTCCAATCCATACAATGACTGATGTCTATAAAAAAGTCCCATTGGCTCACTTTTAAAAACAAAAGTTAAAGTTTCAAAATTTGTTGTAGACCCATTGGGAATGATTCTGGAAGGGCTAAAAATCCTCTCTCTGGCTCTAGTTGCTTTTAGAGTACAAATTGGGGGGGGGGGGTAATCTAACTAATTACTTTGTCGTTGTTACAAAGCCGTTATCGTTACTGAACGTTAAATGCGGTGCGTTAGGCCTACTATGAATTGAATGAATAAACTGTGTAATCCGAACGCACCCCTGGCTCCATAGGCCTACTACACAAACTGCTAGTAAGGAGACCGGGTGAGGTGTGCTTTTATAGGTTACAGTGTTTGATATTTCTTATAGTTTTTTAAGATGTGTTTTATTCAGTGTGGATGACGTCAGTCAGCCGGAGCGCCTGTTTAGTGAAGTTTCTTTTTCTTTCTCTCTCTGTTGTGTGAGCGTGCAAGTTGCCGCACTAACATATCATTCCACGGTTGAAACGTGCTCTCCCTGAGTTTGTTTGCATCGCCCTTGTGAGTAAGTGCATGGAGTTTCCCGATCTCTGTAATAAGCTATAATTTATGCCCGTTATTAAACGGACGCGATTCGCGGGTCGCAACAGCTGTTTAAGGTGTCATCACGAGCGGAGTATTGCTGTTGTTCTTTCCCCGGGATCTGTATGCTACTTCCAATAAATTGAGGTCAAAGAATGTTTACTTTCTACGGAAACCGTGGCTCAGGTGGTTAAGCGGGTTGGCCAATGATCCAAGGGTTGGCGGTTTCGATCCCGCTCTGCCACCAGTGTCATGGTTGTTGTGTCCTTGGGCAAGACACTTCACCCACCTTGCCTCGTGTGAATGTGTATGACTGCTGTATGTTTGACGTGGTGGTCGGAGGGGCCGTAGGCGCTGAATGGCAGCCACGCTTCCGTCAGTGTGCCCCAGGGCAGCTGTGGCTACTATGGTAGTTTACCACCACCGGTATGACTGTGTGTGAATGAATGGAACCTGGAACCCTGTAAGCGCTTTGAGTCACAGAGAAATAAAGCGCTATATAAATCCAATCCATTATTATTATTATTACTTTTGTTGAGAACAAAATAGGCCTATTTGAAGTGCAGGATAAACCTTGTGCTGTCTGTGGATGTGCAATAAATATCGAAGGTTATGTACAAGTAGGCCTACCTGTCTGTTCTACTCATTTCAACTGACTTGTGAAATCTGCTCAGAAAAATCCAAATTCTTTGACAAATAGCATTTCTTTTTTTTACAGTAATGCAAATACCGTACTTTTCGGACTACAAGCCGCGACTTTTTCCCCGTTTTTCGACCCTGTTATTACACAGCACAGTATATGTTCTGTAGCTACTAGGGATGGGCGTTAGTAATCTACTCCTCGTTTCAAATGAACTCGATTGGTGGATGAGGAAAATCGTTTTTTGTTTTTTTTTAGTGTTTGTAGCCTTTAGGCCGGCCGGCGGGCCGCCCCTATTTTAATATGTTATATACGTGTACAAAACGGCACAAAACGGATAAAATAAAGTTTAAAAATTAAATATTTTGATCCAAGTTAAATAAACTAAGCGTTGTGTCAAACAGCAACCGCAAATAACTGCCACCTCCGTGCAGCGCAGCCAGTGTGTGGTCTACACAGCACCGCGGAGCTGAATGCGGTGCTGGAAAACTTGGAAAGTCACGTAAAGAAGCCAGGCTGACTTCGGGCACATTCGAGCAAACGACAGTTAAGAAGCCTTTATTATGGAATATAGGATTGAGATTCAAAAGCCGACCGGTGTAACGTTCTGTTAACGAGGAATTAGTCGCGGTAATTAGTCACGGACACGGAGGGTTAGGGATCGGTTTAAATTTTGGCCCAATTTAATTACTTTCAGTTAGGAAAATGTGTTTTGAACTTGTGGAAAATAAATCCTTACAATCATATGGTAACTGTGACTGTTTGACAAGAAGCATTAAGGCAGGTTATTGGCTTTATTGCGATGCACCGTTATTCTGCAGACAGATGCGCTGCGTTCTAAAAATGTTAAACAAGTTTAACGAGGAATCGATTATCCTCGAGGAATGCAAGCGATCACACGAGTAGTGAAAACACTCCCATCCCTAGTAGCTATTGCACTAAATGGTAACACTTGAATACGTTATGCAAATATGCAACTTGTTTGTTGAAATGTTAATAAATGGGAGCTTCCTCAAGCAGCCTTCTCTTTCCCGACAATCCCCTTTGTGCACGAATTCTTACATATGGTAATTAAACATTATACCACCTGCGGCTTATAGTCCAGTGCGGTTTATAGTGCGGAAAGTACGGTAGTTACTTTCCCTGGTAACTTGTTATTTCTATTATAAAGTAATTCAGTTACTAACTCAGTCACTTTTTGGAACAAGTAGTGAGTAACTATAACTAATTACTTTTTTAAAGTAACGTTCCCAACAATGCTTGGGACAAGTAATCAGACTGTTGTGTGTTTGTGGAATCAAAAGGAATATTCTCTTCTTATTTTTCTAGTTATGTAGTCAAAGTTGCTGCAAGGTGTGTGTTCTCATTTGTTTTACTCCGTCAGGGGAAAAGGTGGAATGTATAGCTGTAGGTAGATACATATGTATGTACATGCACTAGCACACATCACACGTTGACCTTCCCCTTCCCACACCTCACACATACTGTACCACAACTTTCCCTCTCTTAAACGACTCAACCACACCAAAGAGGCAACACCACACAGGCGCAAATGTATTTTCTCAAGGGATAATAACATCCGTCAATGCAGTTGACTCACCTGGCACGAAACATTCAGAGGATAATTCACTGTTATGATTGGAATTCTGCCCTTCCCTTCACTTGCTGTAACACCCAGGGGGTGAAAAGAGAGTGAGAGGCAAGGCGGAGGAAGACAAGGAGGATAACTTGCATGCCTTAATGGCTTAGTGCAAATAAAATGGAGCATCTAACATGGCTTAATATAAAGTTAAGAATAGGAAAATGAATCACGTGTCCAGTGTTTTCCTCTGGTGAGTAATATCCGTAATCATTTAGTGACATTGTTTAGGGATCTGATTGCCTGGAGGAAAAACTTTTCCTCGGTCTTTCTGTGCAGGTTTTGTGCACAGATAGTATACATGGATGTAGCATCCGGGCTGACCTCATTTATTCCAACTGCTCCCAATTGTCCTGGCCTATGCACGTCACCATCTCGTCAGATTTTAACTCCGCCTCATTTCCTCGTATTGAAAAAGGGCATTGATGTGACGTTGGGTGTAGGGGGAGATACGCCCATCTAGCTGATGTATACCTCTGAGGCAAAGTGAGGGCCAACAAGTGGCCAGCTGTCACGGCGCCCCTAATTATTCATATATTTTAACCTCCAATAGAAGAAAAACTAGCCTAGTAGAAAAAAACTCCAGAAGGGCCCCTCCATTATAGTCCGTGATCTCACGTAGCCCATGCCATATGCTTTGTGTATTTTTCCTGGAATTGTGGTTTCTTGTGGTTTTATTTTATCCTTTTAACGCCTCTTGGCGTCTGCTATATCCCATCAGAAAGTCTTCTTAGTTTCACAAGCAGTAGGCATCAGCAGGAGGGTTAGCAAACCCACCAGCCCTCACACTTCAACGGCAAACTGATTTCGGGACCGTCAATATATAATACAGTCTAGTTTACACCAAACCGATTCAGTCGCTGATGAATGTCTGTGAAATATCCAACTTATGACGAACTTCACCACAGAGCAAATTCGTCTGACTATTGAGTTGACGGAACAATGTGAGGTCGGACTGAAGACATGGCACCCCTGGCCTAATGTAAACCAGAACCTCAAAATTTAAGGTTGACTTATTGATACTTTATATCTTGGTTAATTTGGATGAAAACCAAAGTTTAAAATCAAATTGCTGTGCTGTCATGTTAAAAGAATTTGACACCACAACCTCGCCACACCTTTCTTCTATCTATATCAAAAACAAATCAATGAGTCAAAACAATTTTCGATACCGTATATTGTTTTCCGTTCCGTTTACTAATTAACAGATTGTGTGAACCACGAAGTGGTTAATCACATTCTCATTTGAAAACATGCTGAACTTCTCTGGCTTGTGCTTTTGCACTCCCAAACCAGACCAGATGTTGAGGAGTTTGAGATAAGAAATTGAACATCGGTATGTTTTCAATCAACTCACAATGAGAGCTTTGCACAAACATCAGATTTTCCATCTGACAGACGTTCCTAAACACTTTGGCCTTCTCTCATTTTGAATCTACTTTTGGACTACAGTAGTTACTTGTAAAAATGTGTGTAAATAAATGGAGCCATTCAACATACCATTGTTTCCAAGCTCATGTATACAACACATAGGAGACACATTGTTAAAAAATTATTTTTGTTTATGCACCTCCAGTTTTAATTTATTTATTCTGCTGGTCACTCAAGACATTTTCTCGAGTTTGGATTTTTCAGTTTAGTTTTTCTGTGTTGATTAATTACAATTTGCAGTACAACTACTTGGCTGGAAACTGAGCTACAGACCACATCGCTCTCTTTCTGTCTCTGTGCCGTAACATCTGGAATCAATTGGACAGCATTAGGGCTCAGACATTGGTGGTGAAAATCCCTCTGGAGGATTTGCTGGTTTGGCAAACTACTAGCTAAGCCCCATCGCTAAGCGCCCTGACTGCATCATCACTGGGGTCTCCACGGTAACTGCAGCGCTCACCATCCGTCGCAGTCATTTCAAGATGATACAGTTGTGGTTTTCTTGAGCCAGCAGGTTTCGGCTTAGAGCCACAAGGAGAAAGATATTCTGACTAATGACTTCGGGTTGTATTTGTTGTTTTAAGATGATCTTGCCTGATATTGATATCAGTGCTGCCAGTCGATTTTTAATCAGGGTTTGTCTTATATACCCTGATGCAACACTAATATAAAAGATCAATATATAGTATATCTCTATTATATCACTGTATAATATTTGTGCCAAAAGCCCCACTTTACTCGACATCATTGCAAAAGAGGGTCACCCCTCAATTGATCTTTCGAGTTTAAATAAAGGAAAATGAAATGAATGAATGAAAGTTCGAACTGTCGTTTCAGAGAAACTGGTCAGACACGGTTGGTGGTCCACACTCTTTCAGTACAGACACACTTTTTTTTCTATCAGCCATAACCGGCGGGAAATCGATGTTGTGCCTCCTCTGGGTAGGGAGTAAGTATTTACCTTAAGTGAAGGAATTCAAGAACCTTGGGTCTCATGGGTAGCATGAGATTGGCCGGACAATTGGAGCAGTGGGAGCGATATTGCATTTGTTTTACAGCACCGTTGTGATGAAAAGAGAGCTGAGCCAGAAGTCAAAGCTCTCGATCTACCAGTCAGTCTACGCTCCTACCCTCAACTATGGTCATGAAGGCTGGGTCATGACCAACAGACCTAGATGGTGGGTACAAGCTGGCAAAATGGGTTTTTCTCAGAAGGGTAGCTGGCTTCTCCCTTAGAGATACGTAGGTTGAGAAGCTCAGTCATCTGTGAGGAACTTGGAGTAGAGCCACTGCTCCTTTGGGTAGAAAAGAGCAAGTTGAGGTGTTTGGGGCTTCTGATAAGGATGCCCCCTGGGCCTGGGCACCTCCCTAGGAACATGTTGCAGGCACATCCAGCTTTGAGGAGGCCCAAGGGAATACTCAGGACTAGCTAGAGAGATAATATCTCCACACAGGCCTGAGAACGCCTGGGGATCCCCTAGTCAGAGATAGTTAATGTGACCCGGGAAAGGGAAGTTATGCAGTTACACTGTCTGTTATACAATTTTTAGCAAGACATACGTGTTTACCATCCCTTGTAGACCTGACTGGTGGAAGTAACTTCATCCACTGCTCCACTGACAATTTATTCTAAGGATTCACATTGTTGACATATCAATACTTCTAGCTTTAATACTTACATGTGTAAAACGTTGAAGCACAACTTGGATCAAAAGGAACCAGGCTGATGTTTACTTTTTTCTATATTTGTGAAAGAAAAATGTCATCATTTAGTATCCTACAGTAGATATAGCTTGCTTTTGATTACCACAAACTGTTTTTGTTTTCCTTTCTCGCCTATCACTTCACCTACCACTTCAGATTTTAAGTAATAAGTGTATAATCTGACAAACAGTCACACATTTGTTTTTATGTTAAAATGATTATTTGAGCTATTCACCCTATAAATGTCCCGCTGATGTGTATATTGCCACTGCTGCCCTGCTTCTTGCCCTGAAGATGTCTGTGTGTAAATGTTGTTGTTGCTTTTGTTGATGTTGTTGTTGTTGTTGTGTTGTCCTGCTTGTTGTTTTTTATATGAGACCAAAGACAAATCTCCACACCGTGGACAATAAAGAATTAACTAACTAACTAACTAACTAACTAAATAATACATTGAACACATACACATATAACTTATAACCAACAATGATTGAGAACTTTAGTGAACTGTGGCCATGCGTGAAATAACATAGGAAATGAATGAGGTGTAATAATAATAACAAAAAAAGGTGTGGTGTCATATATGGTCTTCAAATTCTGCCCCAGGACAAACAGGACATGAACCGTTTCTAGTAGCTACCACAGGAGCTGGCAGAGCCACCATGAAACACATATACTGTAGAGTAGCTGTGCTTCAATTACAGCACAGTGGGAACCTGTTTGACTAATCCGATTTTCTATAAGTGTCTGTTGTGTAACTGAGTCAGTAGAACAGCTCGACACACAACAGCAACCACGTGAAAACAGGCTGGCACGGTTTGTTGTCTGAAGGTATTATGACTAAAATGTAACTTTAGAGATGTGTGAAAGTTCACCTCAAGTAACATGCACTGTTAGTTTTCATTGCTGGGATTTAGTAGATCTCTGAGCTGTTTTCTGCAGCGTAACATACAACTTTGGAGACTAGTGGACTGAAATATCTGTACTACTCTCCTTAAGCTACACATGCAACATCATATCTGTAATTAGTTTAGAGCAGGTGTCCTTACACTTTTAGCCTGGTAGCTAAAATAAAACAAAAGTCGAATCGCTTGTCCTTAAACCAATTGTCAGTTCAACATAGACCTACCGTATGTGTTTGTCAAGTCTGTTCAGTGCAGAATAAGCTGAATGACACGTGTTGCCCCAAGACAGGCTGCACATAAAGGTGAGGTGCAATAATTAGTACATATACTCCTGCTCCAAATCTACAAAGTGCAACTATGGTTTAAGTTGGAATGTTCTAATTGCTAAATTCTTGCTGAAATACCATTGCTTTGGAGGTTAAAATTCTTGTAAGTAAATGTCAGGTCTGTTTGTCTGAGAGTGGAGAATCATTTCATAAGAAATGTATTTGATTTAGAGTTTGGCTTTTCCTAATGTCTACTGCACATCTTGTGATTCTTGAGGTTAAAAATTGTAATCCCAACTTCTTAAAAAAAGCTTCATCTCCCACTTCATCACCATGTGTCTTTACTACCTCTTATTCCTCCCAATTTAGTTTCCTATGTTTTCATACTCTCACCAACTAATTCCAGTAATTTCTTCTTTGACATACCCCTGGAGTTAAGTTACCGTCAACCAAACTTAGCTTTCAAGAAGAATTGTTTTTGTCACATTCATTTGAGTTGTGAAAGCAAATCAGACCAAATATAGGAAGTTTACCAAAAACAGTACTTCACACATTGGCACTTGGAATCAACATCGGAGTCAAGCAAGCGTGAAACATGCCTCGTAGACAGACCTGGTCCAATGAAGAGGTGAAAGCCCTTGTCGAAATATGGTCAGACCATCACAAAAACACAGTTGCTTGTGGACACAAAAAAGATGTGTTCTAATTATTTAGTGATATAATGGTGTCAATGGGGTTCAAACACACGGCTGATCAATGTTGCATAAAAGTAAACGAAAAATAACCAGCATGTTTTTTTATGTCTGAGCCCATCAACTGGAAAAATGAAGAAGAGGAGTGTCTTAATCTGTATTCTGACATGCGGCCATTTCGACGGCGTAACATTTGTTTACAGTGTCTTGTGTGCTTGACATGTTTGATCCGCTTGACAAAAAGTGCTGCGTGAAAGCAAACCAAACTAATTGAAACAATGCTGCAACTTTAACCCTGAATTGCCACCAAGACCACCAAACCATAGGTGTGAAAGCAACCTTAGCCTGGTCTCTGCCTTGGCACTGACAGAATTAGTTCTGTGGATATGCACAGTTTATTAAGTAAAGAGTTCAACATTGAGGAAGACTTGTGATTGCACAACTTACAAATGACAAATAAAGGCGTTTCTCTAATATAGGGTCACTGGTTGTATTGTCCAAGGATGTAAATAAAGTCTGCTGCTATTTAGGAAAATATAGAAAGAGATACAGGGTCTAAGGTAGGGGGAATAGGTGGCATAGTAGGTGTAAATCTGAAGCTTTTGCTGACATTTATTAATGTCAATGCATTTGAATGGGATTGTTTTGGACCACTTGCCATGTGTAAAAATGACACCTAGAACTTTAGTAAAAGAGTTTGCGTATATGCATGGGTTGAATGCTCCTCTATTAACCAGACAGTAGCCAACTTTGTGTGCTGTTTGGTGCTGCAATTAGCATACAACAGGTTTATCACAGCTTTTGTGCTGCAAATAAAAGCAGCCCTCAGGCTCTTAAGAAAACTAACAATGAACTCAAAGATGCCAAAATGTAGCTTTGATTGTTATTTCTTTGCCTCCCTCTCTTCTCTTCCTGCTTACCCTCCTGTTCCCCTTCTTGGTATATCTCCACCGGTTGGCTCTCTATCTGCTGCCTCGCTGCCAGACATCCACCAGACTGCTTCAATCTTTACTTCACATGAATGAGACGGATGGGTCGGTGTCTGTCTTGCTCTAACACGCTACTCCTCCCCTGCTGGTAAATCACACTTTTTTTCCTGTCTTTCGTTTTTGTTTGTTTTCCCAGTCCAGAGTGGAGAGGAGGGGCATGTGTTAAATGAGCATGTTATCGTCTCCATGCCCCACCATACCCTGTACTGTAATCTCTGCCCCCCCCGAAAAGCCGTGTCTGAAGCTGCTCTCTCACATTAATCAAAAGTTAAGACACACACACACACATGATCAGAACAAACACCGACATGATCCAATGCACCTTGCCCACGGGATTTGCTGACATTTGCGTAGGTGAACAACACAGGAGAACATGCGCTCACACACACCTGCTCTCTCTTTCTGCACATCACACAGTAGTGAGTCTAGATTATTTTAACAACTTATTCTTCTTTTGTGGTGCAGTGTTTACACACCCACACACAACCATGAACAGGCCTGAAATATAAACATGTGGTGAAGCCATGCTGCCTGCACTACTACTGCAGTCTATCTGCTGCACACATAAGCCTTGTTTCCACTGAGCGGTGTGGTTTGGTGCAGTTTGCACCTGTCATGATAGTTAGGTAGCTGGCGCCAACACAGTTCAATGGCTTTGAACCGTAGACTGTATAAACGTTGACCCGGTATAAACCCGCTTACAAAGAAAGGGTGCTGTTGGCAGTGGAAATACAAGCCAGGTCTGGGGTCACCGAACCAAACTGTGCTGCTGACACGAGGCAACAAGGCAAAATACAAGCTCTCAGCGATCGGCAGTAGCAAAGGAACACAGATACCCGTTTTCTTTTTAATGCACAGATAAAAAATAATGTTCACCTTACACATTCTGTACTGATAATTTAGAGTAAACTATAAATAGACTTGTATTGAATTGAGAATTAAGTTTTTGCATGGTACTTGCCCGGCTTGCATGTATCCTACCCCTGTCAACAGATCTCCAAAACTGTAAATCACATCATGTTGCATGACTTGCATGTGCACATGAACAACACAAAAACATCCCATTTATGAGTCACAGTCAGTGCAGCCGTCCAGTACATCACTGCCAGGGAAACCTGTCTTTGGCTCATGCGAAGAAGCCTCGACACTGAGGCTGATTAACTGCTTCAATCCCACAGGAGTTAAAAGCTCAGAGGGCATGAGCCCACAGCCACTCCCTTAGACTGCATGCATGAGACAGTTTTGCAAATGAAACCCTCAGGGAAGCTTTTCCATCGTACATATCTCTCTCACATTTGTGCCTACACCATGTTAATGCCACACAAGTACATTTACAGTACATGATGTGCATTTCTGTGTGCGATACGTTTGTGCTTCAATGCAAGCTTGTACAGGATTAACGGCTTCAGTGAGCGTGAAGAGCAGGTGAAATGAGGATATTGGCAATTTACCCAGCTCTGTTTCCTAGGGAGTGATCCACAGGTATTTTGGACATGGAGAGGGAGTTTCTCGTAAAAACAAGTACACACGTACCAGCATAAGCTCTGTTTGCATTGGACACACTATTTGCTGTCATCTGATGAGTTGTGTCAATATTGCGGGACAATCTTTCATTTTGGAAGTGAAGAAAGTTACTTCAATATTTTTGGAAAAGAAAACATTTGTAAAGCAGGTTCAAAGCAGGTTTTTGGAGTTTGTCAGGGCTGTTGATTTACATAATGTGTTTTATTTTCCATCTTATTTTCTTTTTATAGCATTCCATTCCTGTTTTTATTTTCATTACATTTCTATTTCAATACAAAGCATTCTGGCCATGCATGCATGCATTTTTCTCATTGTAAAGCACTTTCTCCATTTCTTGTATGAAAGGTGCTATCCAAATAAAGTGAGGACGAATATAAGCAGATAGGAGTATGAGATGAGGAGCGGTTGAAGAAGGGATAGTGTTAGAGTGAAGAAGCAGGTGAGCTAGACACATGGTACAGTATATACTTTGTAGGAAAGAAATTGCATCACTTACTCGATCCCTGGTGTTATTTGGTTACTCACAATAGCTTACAATCAGCACACTTGTTCCGAGTATGGCAAGCAAATGTAATTCAGTCTCAACATGAAGTTTAAGATTTTAAAGCATTAACCCTAGCATCAGGGGCTCTGAGGTGCATCTAATTTTGTCCAAGGCAGGTTCCTAGGAAGATCTCATCCTCAAATGCAATTGCATCAGATCTTCGTCACTGGCATTGCATCGTCCTACAGTGATTTTTACTTAATGGAATGGCCCAGAACAAGTCTTGTCTTTGTTAATGTTTCAGTTTATTCATTCATGCCCCCTTTCTATTTTATATAATGTACTGTATATGCCAAGATTGTTGATTGAAACAGATCTGCAGCCTTTAAGGTGTGTAGTTTAATGTGCAGCATTAACACTGTTTAACAATGTGCATCTTTGGATATTGCAGATTCAGAAAGTAATGGGAACAAGTATCCTTCAGGTTTAAAGAAAAGTTCAACATTTTGGGAAGTAATTAGCTTTCTTGCTGAAAGAAAGGAGAAGGAGATTTGAATAGATTGAAATCACTCCCTAGCCTGGAAATCCAGACCTGCCCCTGGCAAATTACATTTGCTTGGCCTGTTGGTCTGGACACACTCCATTGAAGCTCATTAAGTATGTCAGAAAATTATAAGCTACGTTTCAATTGGTTCTATCTAATAGGGGCGGGCCAGAGCCCTACAGTATGTATGGTGCTCTAGGACGGATGCAACCGGATGATGACAGTGCTGTGCATTCACCATCAAAGTCGTGATAGGAAACAACAGAGATGGCTGCGGATATTTGGATTTGGAAGACGGCACTCAAATCTTTCAGTAGCAAGAAAGAAGAATGTTCTGTTTTGCCGACCGACCACGGCAAAAGTTTAATTTACCAGTCAACCTAGCTGATCGCTAAATGAACGGGGCTTAATACGTCACCTTGTTCATTGCTCTGATTGGTTGTAGTGCTATCCAATTGTTTGCAGTAGTATTTGAAATGCACATGTAGGTGAAATGCACATGTAGGTGCCGCCCCTTGATCTGGGAAGGTCTATTGATCGTGGCCAGACCCTATATCGTTCTAGATTTCTAGGCTAACCACTCCAATGTCTGTACAGCAAATATAAAGATACTAGGTGGATTATCATTTGATTGACAATTATACTTACACTCACCGGCCACTTTATTAGGTACAGCAGTTCATTTTCTTGTTAACACATATAACTTATCAGCCAATCACATGGCAGCAACTCAGTGCATTTAGTCATGTAGACCTGGACAGGACAACTTATTGAGGTTAAAACCGAGCAACAGAATGGGGAAGAAAGGGGTTTTAGTGACTTTGAACTTGGCAATGTTGAGGGTGCTAGAGGGGCTGGTCTGAGTATTTCAGAAACTGCTGATCTACTGGGATTTTCACGCACAACCATCTCTAGGGCTTACAGAGAATGGTTCGAAAATAAAAAATACCTAGTGAGCCACATTTGTGTGGACGTCAAATGCCTTGTTGAAGTCAGAGGACAGTGGAGGATGGGCATACTGGTTTGAGATAAAGGAAAGGCAACAGTAACTCAAATAACTACTCCTTACAACCAGGGTATGCAGAATACCATCTCTGAACGCAAAACACGACCAACCTTGAAGCAGATGGGCTACAGCAACAGAAGCCACTCCTGTCAGCTACGAACAGGAAACTGAGGCTACAATTCTCACAGGATCACCATTATTGGACAATAGAAGTCATGCCTGGTTTGATGAGTCTCGATTTCAGTTGCGACATTCAGATGTCAGGTTCAGAATTTGGCGTAAACAACATGAAAGTATGGAACTATCCTGCCGTGCACCATCCACCATGCCATATTCAATGTCACCTAAACCCCCTTTCTTCCCTATTCTGATCCTCGGTTTGACTTCAGTACATTGTCTTGACCACATCTAAATGCCTAAATGCATTAAATTGCTGCCATGTGATTGGCTGATTAGCTTTTTGTTTCTATATGCCATTGAACAGGTGTACCTAATAAAGTGGCCGGTGAGTGTATGTTCAGCTTGGAAAAAGAAAAGCAAATAAACGTGCATTTTATAAGCACAGTCATTTGTAATTGTACACTACAGAGTGGTGTAGTTACAGGTGAACGTGTGCAAAAATACAAACCTGATGTAAGACACACCTGTGATCCACAAAACTCCTCCTGTGCCCCTCACAAATACATTTTTTTTACAAATGAAAACTTAAAATTGATCACATGCCCAATCGCGAGTAGCCTTCCAACTCGACTATACAATGCAAGTTACATGACAGTTAATGTTAATCCCCATCATCATGAACCACTCAAACCTCTCCCTTTTTTCGTGATTAGGTTTTTTCCTCTCCTGTAGTCCTTTGCATCACACCTTTCTTCACTCCCTGTTTTGTCCAAACAACTAGCCCCTCTTCTTCTCTGTCCCTCACCAATGCCTGAGGTAATATAATATCCAAATGATCTTATTGAGTTGGGGTTGAAATGTCTCATCAATCCCTGACCTGTCCTTAGATGTATTTCTTTGCGTAACAGTGAATCGATGGTAGATGAAACACTTCACCCTTAGTCAAGTAGTGGCTAATGTTCCATTTTAACACAAGTAAGAACATGAAAAGGCGTGGGGTTTGCCTCACTGCTTAATTTTGATTATGTAATGTGGCTGTGATGATGGTCAGCAGCTCCAAACACGAGGTCAAGTTGATTCTCCAAGTTGAGGAGTTCAAATGTCTAAATGAGGGTAAAGTGGATTGCTGCAGTGATACAGCCTCTCCGGACTATTGTATTGAGAAAAAAGCTGAGTCTTTGAGCTAATCGCTTGATTTAACTGCCAATTTACATTAATACCCTCATCTATGGCCATGAGCTCTGGATTGAGAATGAGGGGATGAGCTAGATGATTCCTTGTACTTGTCGACACTAGGTTGTGTTTTGAAATAAATGTGTTTTAAATGTTGTCATATAAATATTTTTGAGGGGTTGACTCGTAATGGAAAATGAACCAGTACTGAAAATTAAACATCATATTTTGCTTTTGGGACAATGTTTATTATGTACATCAATAAAGGCTCTCATCTTTGTTTAGGGCGTTAGCAATAGGGCTGTGCTAAAAAGTCGATTCGGCAATATATCGTGATTTCTGTTACATTTTCCAACACCAAAATTCGACATTAGAAAAGATAGGAAAATCGCATTTTAAACCATTTGTGAACTACAACCTCTGCTCCTGAAGATGTTGCAGAACAGTTAGTTGCCTTGAATTGCCCGGTGCCATTTGGGTTATTGTGGCAGAATCAAAGCTGTGAGAAGCATGGCCGACAGAGCAGCCAAACATTGCAATATGCATCGTACCGCATTGTATTGTGATGTATCATATCGTTAACCCATATATTGTGATGCAAATCGTATCATGAAGTCCTTGCCAATAGCCAGCCCTAGTAAGCATGCTAACATTTCCAAATGAAAAAGTGGATTTCTATTTTTTGAAAATGCTTTTTTGATCATGAATGGAACACAACTGCTGGGGGAAACAAAGGGCCTATTTAAAATAATGTTCCTAATCTTGTTTTATCTGTTACATTTATCATTTTGGCAGTTTTTTGGAGAACTGAAACAGATCCCAGAAATAATTTGGTCGATATTTATCTTAAATGAACGGGATTCACAAAGGGCAGTGCAGGGTTTGAAAGTCCCAACAACTCTGCATTCCAGTTTCACCCACTTCTTTGAACTATTTTCAGGCTGCAGTGCTATCTGAATATCACATGAAAAATGCATTACTGTTGAGCAATTATCCATTAAAGTGTGAAGCACAAGGCTCAGAGGCGAACCGTGGATTCCTTGTAAACATGCCTACTGCTGTGACAAATGTCTTCCTTCTAGAGGAGAGAAGTCACTTTTACAAAAGTGTCCGCACACAAAAAAGAGGCCGACAGTAACCTCACCCTCAAACAACAGGCTGGGAATGAGAACCAATTACGGATATCCGGTCCATAAGACAGCGTCATCGAATCTCTGATGACCTGTGGATGAATGTGAGGAATCCTCAGACTCCCTGAGGCGTCAGATGTTTCTTCTTGCCCAAACCTGCTTCTTTGGTAACTTATAGTCTGTAGACTGTGTATTTGCTCCTTGTGGTAACAAACACCTCAGTTTGATTCGGTGGGAGAAACATGTCCACAATTGCTGCAGCCAAAAGGATAACATGTTGTTCTTCGGGTTGATTGGCAAATGGACCCATACCCCGAGATCTTGAACTTGCTCTGGACTGAGCTAGAGGCACTACTGCTCTTCTTACATACTACAACTTATATGTAGGGTTGTTCGGACATGTCTAAAGTGTTTATACCTGTTCTCAAAGGCATTCATGGCGTTGCACTTGTTTAAACGAATGAAAGTTGATGGATGTACTTTGTAAAGAATGAGGCCCAATATGCTTGTCCTCTCAACTTTTCAGATGCTATTAGACACACTTTCATTAGCATTTTTATAAATACACTCCTGTTAGCCAGGTGACAAATCTGATTGCCATCCGTCTACGTTTACCCAGACTATTTGCGGATAAGACTTGGTACTACTCAATTCGACAAAACCAAAAAAAAAGAGGCACTGTTAAACAATTCTACACGCTTTGAATTTGAAAAATACCAACGTACTATCTGAACCAAAAGACGACAGCATGGTCTCCCAAAATACAAACTGAATTTGTCTTCCTTTCTATCAATGAGATCTCGTCATCATCCATGTTAATGCTGCCAAGCTTCCAAATCTGAGTCTCATTGAAAAGAAGAGAAATAACTAAAGGCAGCCAGGGAAAGATTCAAACTGTCTACGTGTGTTATACATTCAGCTCTGTCGTGGTAACTCATTCAAAAAGAACATAGTACGGAGTCTGTCTGAATAGATTTTGAAACAGGTGGACTTATAATATTCCAATTGTCTGTGCATGAAAATATTGAATTGCAGTTTATCTTTCGAGAGCATTACCATCTGCTAGCCTGGTTCTTTCTTCCTTTCTCTCTCCCTCACACCTACACTATGACTTTAAATGTCTACATGTATTCCTTAAACTTAAACCCTACCCAACACCTAATATTAAGCCTAACCCTAAAATCAAGTCATTGTCCTAAAATAACTTGTAGAGTTGAGGACGGGCAAAGTGTCCTCAGTGTGGAGGTGTTTCCGCATAATGCTGTCCTTGTGCACAAGTTTGTCACTACAATAAGCATGGCAACACAGGGAAACGCACACACACACAAACACCACAGTCTAATTATAACCCTGCCCACTGAAAGAGTTGTGGCTCATTCACTGCGCTTCACTGGTCTCCGCCAGCTATGTCTAAATCATAAACTATAATAACAGCTTTTGATGGCTGTGATTTTGGCAGCAGGGGGTGACAATAAATTTGTCAGACTAGATGTAGTTAACAGGGACCAGGCGCCTCATACGTTTGGATCTTATCGCCAAGGCAGAGGCAAAGAATGGATGCGACAAGTTAAAGCTTGTGTCAGTTTCACAATACGTTGCCAATGTCACATCATCAGAAAGCCAAGATTTTGACATTTCATTTCGTTCCACTGCATGATGACTCAGGGAAGAAGCTGTTGTTTCACATTGGAGACTCAAAGTACTGTAGTTTTAGGGTTGTATGATTATAATATGTCGCTGAGGTTCCTTGCAAGTGCAGATGGCTGTGTGCAGGATTTACAATATTACATTGATACTTCCTTTTGGGCAGAGAAAATGGGCTGATATGATTCAGCGAAAACAAAGCCATGTGTGCATATGTGTTTTCTAAGCCATTGATTTTAAGGCAAAATTGCTGCAAACAGATGCCCCCCCGCCCAACAGCTGTATCATCCAGCCATAATGTCTTCTGATTGGAACGAGTTATGTATTTTAATTTTTAGCCATCTGTTTTCTCCTCCTCTTTTTCAAAGACATTTGAACCTTTAGGGAAGGTGCGTGTATTGGATTGCAACATAAAAACGTTTTCTCCGAAACATAAAATACACATCAACATCCGTTTAAGTACTATAATTAGACTGGATGGCTCAGACAGGAATGCTGATACCTAATTTTGTTTTCCGACTAAAGGGACTAGGTTGAGTTTGTTTTATTAGGTCAAATCAAACTGGGATTGGAAGACATTTTGATTGAAGGAGTGCAACTATACCTGCTATACACTACCTGCTCTGCAACAATCAGAAGACAGACACAGTTAGTGACTAGATGGTGGAACCTTTAACAGCTAAAGGGCCCTAAACAGAGCATGTATATCTGACTTATATTTGTTACATGGCCAGAAACACAACACCAAATGAAATTATATTGTGATTCTCAATCAGGTTTGCCATGTCAGCTATAAAAGGGATTATGTCAGTGTTTACAGATTGTTTCCACTGCTGCTAAGCGACTGAAATCTCAACCATTAAAGACGGGGTAAATCTCCAGACTGATTATGAAAAGGTGGGCAAAGGGAATCAATGCAAAACAGTTCCTTCCAAACATGTTTCCCATGAGTGAAACTGTTTGAGGGCCAACAGTATAAGTTTGTGTAATAATGTGTGAACCTTTATAAACGAGCCCTATATTAAGTGGTGATAACACGTCTCTGAAGCTTACACCACCAGCATATCCTGACCCACGCTGATTAGGAATGAGCATGTGGCTCTGAAACATCTGCTCTGTGCACATGAACAAACCTACAAAAGAATTACAAATATGCTCTCTGACATGAAGTAATACTATGTGATTTGCAGATCTCCCTGATCACAAAAGTGTTTTTTTTTAAAGTTTGGGAAGGGATATGGAATGAAAACCATTTAGGCTTCAGCAGATGATTGGATGCAGCATGAAATGTAAGACCTAAGTCCCTATTAAAAGCTCAGAAGCTCACAACATAAACTGAGCCAAAATAATGCAGTAAGAATGGATGCTTCAGTTGGGGCCTTGTTCAATAACATTTTTGAATTCAGCTGGAGGCACAAAGACAAAGCCATGGCACAGCAGCTGCGGCGATGTGATGAAATCTTTGACGAACATTTCCAAAACCAATACAGTTGAAGTGTCTCTGATCGTTTTGGAAAGAACACATCAAGGAAACAAGACAAGACATGAAGTGTGAAAACTGTCTTCTTAGAGATTTGTGCGGAGACGTCATTATCAGTATCTGTTCAACCAACAAAAGTATCTGTATCTGTATCTGTATCCGGATACACAACAAGAAGTGGCGTGGCGTATACCGGAAGTCTCTTTTACGTTAGCCTAAAGGAAGTCACACCTAAATTGATTTTTCTAAACCAATATTCATTGTCAATGCAATTGTTGTCCCTTCAAAGCATCAAATTGATTTAATATTGAGGTATAAGTCAAAATGTCAGATATATTTCTACCTTTTCATCTCTCTCTCTCTCTCTCTCTCTCTCTCTCTCTCTTATTGTCCCTCATTTACTAATAAGTGAGTGGAAACGTTCTTACTTGCGGAGTTGATAAACTTTAAACGTTGTGTCGCATAAGATACAGTGGAGCAATCATTTTATTTAAGCCGTCTGAGGAAGTTCAGAATTTGTTCTCAGAATACAAAGAAATTCAGGGAACGAAAATATTGATAATTATACAACAGTTGGTTCTGAGCGAGTGATTTGATTGGACGAGAGACCTTCTGAGCGTTCTGAAGGAGTGCTGATATTAGCGAACAACATCACTCGGACTTTTCACCAAACTGTAGACAACTGTCAAAATCACTCCGCGGCTCACTGATGAGCCGGAGCTTCACTTGTGTGTTATCTGTGTGTGTGTGTGACTCAGGTTGACTGTGGCGAGTCTCTCCCATGTGAGAGGGCATCGCTGCCACACACAGACAGAGACAGTGTGCGGTAGTCGCTCACACTCACGTTACTGAAGACAGCAATAGTGTGTGTAGATAAACTGAATAATACGAGCGCAGCATAGCTTTAGCCTAGCATAGCTTTCCCACCTCATTGTATAACGTTACTTCCCCCGGGCCGAAATACACTCATAAACTCTGGGAAATGAAGCGTGGGGGTTTGGATTGGGCAGCGGACATTAAATGATTAAAGATAACATTTTAAAGTTAACCTGTGAATTTCAGTTGTAAAACTGCTGTATAAAAGCAATAGCACACTCGAGGTCGCAATGTTGTCGCTGTATATCAGCACTGCTGTGTTTCTCTTCGGCACTCGGCCTGCGGCCTCGTACCTACGACCGAATCACAGCAGTGCTGATATACAGCGACAACATGCTCCCTCTTGTGTGCTATTGCTTAAATAACAGCCCAAATCTGTGCATAGGCTACTCCTTGTTAGTAAATGAGGGCCAGCGTTTTACTTTTAACTAACTAAGATCCCCTTTAGGCCTAACTGGGGGAAATTGAACAATCTGAAACAAAAAAAAACATGTAGGCTACAGCTGTATTTCATGATTTTTTTTCTCTCTCCCTCTTTTTTTACATTTGTTTTACTAAACTAAGATTTAGGAACAATCTGTATCAACGTATGTGCCAATCGCATAAACCATAAATAATATCTTAGCCTTTCCACAAAGCCATATGTGATTTTAATGTGTCAAGTTTGCAGTTTCCGATTTTATTGTATGGGTCCTGAAGTAAGCCTAGGCATCTACACACTGATTGACAGCGGAAAAAGTACAGGTCCTAAGCATCAGTTTGATGGAAACGTTGTGGTGTTTGAAAGAGTTTAAGCAGCAGGCCTAGTGAATGTAAATACATCGGGGAAGGGCTGATGGTGACTCGGGGTGCAGCATATTCCATCGGTTCGTCTCTTCTCCGCCACGGCAGCGGTTTATGAGGAAGCACAGATAAAAACAGCAGCGAATGCAACTGGTAGAACCCTCCATTCAAGGGTTAGGGCTGAACGTGCTGCGTTTATCAGTGTGTAAAAAGAGAGAGATGGCGGGTCACGGGACGCGCCCGGTCCTCTCATGTCCACCGCAGAACAGCTGTTAGTGTCATTCTACCTGTTGTGTCATTGAGGCGGAACGCGCTACGCCAATTAAGCGCATAATATATAAAAAATGAAATCCCCAAATAATAAGGGGACTATTCGGGAATTATCCGTATCCGTATCAAACTCATTATCCGTGCTTATCCGAATACATATTCGGATTCGGGCTCATCCCTAGTTACATCATCCTGCTGGTCCAAGATTCAAACTGGCAACCTGCCCATCACAAAACTGCCTCTCCACCAAATAAACTGCAACCACATTTTACTCTAGAATTACTCTGCAGTGCAAGTGGTTGTGTTTTTGCCGTGATAGTTGTCTCTCTTCAGTAGAGTCATTACTTCAAAGTCCCCTTATGGCCACACAACAAAGTGTGACAGGTTTTAAATACTCGTGCGAGGCGTTTACATGTATTCCTCTAAATAGTCACGTTGCACACGTAGCAGCACGTTAGTTTCCATAACTGTGTACGTACCAAGACACATGCTGTTGGTATTTGTTACATTGCGGTAACAGAGTTTAAGCCAAAAGTTCCCACAAAGCCTCAAAGACATTCACAACTTTATTCCCTGAGAAAACTAAACAATCCCTAGCAAGGGAGTTAAGGTAGTAGAAGTAGATTTATGGCCATTTGCTAGTCAGGAAAGGTCGAATTTCATAATATCCTCAGGCAAAAGTGACACTGAACCTGTATGTATCATGTTAGTTTGTTCTGGTTCAGACTGAGTTAGGATTGCAATCTGCAGCAGACCGGCGCTGTAGGTCCCATATTACGCCCATTTTCAGGTTCAAAATTGTAATTTAGAAACTGTTTTCACGGTGTAGTTCACAAAAAACCCTGCATATTTCTCACAGTGCCATTTCTAAATCTTCTCTATTCAGCCTTTGTCTGAAACGCTTTGTTACAGCTCCTGTCTCTATAAGCCCTGCCTTCCAAAAAGCCCTGTCTGCTCTGATTGGCCGTGAATCTAACTGCCAGTTAGATCCGGGGTTATCTTGGGGTGTGCTAATCACAGGTGGAGGTAGTGCTAAATTAGGTTGGTTCACAAGGGAGATAAATCTGACACAGGTTTTCAGAAAGGTGGAGGTGGGAAAAAAGAGACTAGTTTTTTTCTTGGAGTCTCTAGTCATACCCATATTAATGTTGTAAAAACCATGAAAAAGTAGGTGTTATGTGATGTACCGTGATATTAACCAATCCAAACTACAATTAGTTAGTTAGTTACTTTTTTATTTTTTTAGGACACCATAACAAAATCTGTACCTTTCAGATCATGCTGTATCCTTGCACATGTTTTCTCCCTCCCCCTTCAACTCTCCCGTGCTTCCGAGGATGTGCACCTCACAGTTTAAAAACCTCTGGTGTGGAGGAACACCAAGATAGAAAATCAGTTTTTATTTGTGTAAGGGGGAAAACCAGAAGTTTGGCATGTCACTTAAAAGTTTCTCTCTGTCTTTGCAGATATTACAGGTGAATCTAGTGATGTCCATTCTGCTGTATGTGATGGTCCTCGTGTACCTCTACGGTATCCAGGCGACCAACATGGGCAGCAGTCACCAGGGGCAACAGCAGCAGCCTAGTCAAGACCCCTTAAACTCCCTCATAATCCAGCTGCTTCAGGCTGACCTGACCAGGGGGAAGAGCAGAGGTAACCAGAGCCAGCAGGGGAGGAGCAGGGACACTGAGCCCCGGGACACTGAGCCTCCTCTCCTCAGTGAAAACTTTGTTTTGGAGGAGCAGGGCGAAGCAGAGCAGTGGGCGACTGGGGGTCGCAGCGTCGGGAGCAGCGATGGTGTGGTGGATCAGCAGGTGATGCTGTTGAACTCGGACCTTCTCAGGCAGCAAAAGCGATACAACTCGCCTCGGGTGCTGCTGAGCGACCGGCCGCCCCTGCAGCCACCACCGTTGTATCTCGCGGACGATTTTGTGGACGGAGGGGCGGCAGGAAACAAGACGCGAAAGAAGCGATACGCCGAGCACAGGAGCTACCGCGGGGAATATTCCGTGTGCGACAGCGAGAGTAAGTGGGTGACGAACAGAACCCATGCAGTGGACTCACAAGGGGACCACGTCACTGTTATGGCCAAAATTAAAACCAGCGTCACGCAGGAAATTAAACAGTACTTTTACGAGACAAGCTGTCGGACCCCAAGGCCCTATAAGGGCGGCTGCAGGGGCATAGATGACAAGAAATATAACTCGCAGTGCAAGACAACACAGACTTACGTTCGAGCACTGACGAAGGTTCGCAATTCAGTGGGCTGGAGGTGGATACGCATAGACACATCATGCGTCTGCGCTTTGTCGATGAAACGTCGCAGGACGTAAAGCAGCAATACAAGCTCTGCTTGGGACTACCTGTGTGGGATTCTACTTCCTGTATAGGATTTTATTTCCTGTTCACAGTGCTACCCACCACGGAATAATGTGTCACGGTGGTGAATAGCACGATTCTGCTATAAAATGATACTTCTACTGAAGAAATCTTGGGTCCATTTAAATTATATTTCACATTCATGTGCTGCAAATCCACAAGCCGGTGCAGCGCCGCTTTTAAGGAAGAACTCCATTGAGAGGGGTTGGGGGGGAGGGAGTGCGTGGGAACTGTACATATAAATTATTTAAATTATATGAAATGCATGTAGTTTATACATGTTTATCTATCTATATATGACGTATGAATATATTTGTGTTATTTATTGAAAGAAGTCTTCTTGTCTATAAAAAAAGGAATGAAACAAGCTATGAACTCATTTTGAGATTATAACACAGAGCTGGGCTGCAAAGGTGCTTCACAGTAAGACTTTACATGTGCCTTGACCAGTGTGGCTGACGAGCAAACATAGGACATGGTAACTCACAAACAACAGTTGCTGCAAATGTTTTTTGCGGTGGAGCTAAAAAGTGAGAGTTGCAGGTCCAGGGGACCAATAGTGGCCCTAATCATTAGCATTATCCCCCCAATGAGACAGATGACTATATCTGAAGGTACAAGACATCCTATGACCAAAACACAGATTTGAGATTTATGACCAAACTTGTACTTTTACTTGTACTGCGTTCCCAATTGACCGCACTGTTATATTGTAATTCACATTGGTCCATTCCTTTCTCTTGGAAACAGTTTCATTCAAATTAAAATAGAAATTCAGCTAGTGGAATCTGCTGGCAGTGACTGACAGACACTAAAGGAAATCCAACTGTTTCAGACCACCTTGACTCTGTTCACCACATTTTACCCTCAACTGTTATCATGAGCTGTTTTTTGTTTCTTCCTTTTAATAAAAACCTATATTTCTTAAAGTTTGAAACATTTCATTAACAATTACCCAGTTCAAATTTTTTAAAACAAAAAACGTAAATGGTGAATACAATATAATCAACATCCTTCAAATGTGTGATCGACAATAGGTCAATTCTGCAATTTCCAAAATGATTGCCTGATGCTGTTTACCCATTTTGTGTTCGGGAACTTTCAGGGAGTCCACAGTTCAGCCAGGGACAGAAACAGTGATGGCCGATTGGAGGTCTAATCTAAAATCGTGCATTCTTTCATCTCGTCAGATGTTATACACTTTAGTAATCTCGTCAGTAACAGCACAGAGCAAGATATCAGCTGGAGCTAAAACTGCAAAAATGGGGTCAGTGATCAAAAGGTGTGGAGTTCACAATGTAAAAGAAGTGACCCATAAAGTGTGTGCATATAAAAAGGAGGCCTTAGCGTCAAAGTCCCCCAGCTCAAAACTCTTACATCAATTCACTCATATTGTTGTTCTATCTGTTGCGCTAATGCCAAATTGATGCAGAAAGTATTTAAAGGTGGAGTCAATGATACTGGAGAATGTTAGTTGTTAAAATCACTTTCTAAAAATCAGTGAATATCTCCTCACGAGCCGCTAAATCCAATTTTAATACACAGCCTAGTAAACGGGCATGTAGCTAGCTTAGCTGGGCCCCTTTGTTTATACATTACACCGTGTATCAGAGCCTGGTGTGTATTAACACACTGGAGTTTAACAACACACACACACACACAACACACACACCACACACACCACACACACACACACACACAACCACAACACACACACACACACACACACACACACACACACACACACACACACACACACCACACACACACAACAGGCAGGTAGCTGATTGGGAGGAGATATTCACTGATTTGGACAAAAAGTCATTTTAACACGCATTTTCCATAAGAGGGACCTCTACAATGGCTCCCACTGTGTGCAGCGCTATTGCATAAGAAATGCAGGATGAACTCAAAGTGAAACTTAAGTGATGGTAATGACCATGGAACTTATTATCTGACATTAGTTAAGGTATTTAGAGTGAACCCAGTAAAAGAAAACCCAGAGGCGCAGGTTCGGAGCCTGAACTATAAAAACACGTGCCAGCAATCTGCAGCCTTAAAAAATGACAATGATACAATCATATGAGGGTATAGCAGGACATCAGCAAAGACAGAATGGCATAAATGTAAAAAGACACATGAGACAGAATGGCAGAGAAACTAATAAATCAAATTAAGCTTATCCCCAAATGTGCAGTGAGACAGAAACAGACTAGAGGCAAAGTGATCGACAAATATATGAATCAGTTATTTACAAATTCCTCAGAGGTCACTGCAGGGCTTAAAGATGTGTATGTTAAATGTGAACACTTTCTGTGTTCACTGGAATGTTAGGAGATGGGTATCCAATCAGAAGTTGCCAAGGCAATGGAATGTTGGTACAATCATAAAGAAAAGGGAAATAAAAACCTGAAATTAGCGACACACAACCACACAAAACTACTCGTCATAGACATCCTCATCACCCAACAAGAACGGTGTAGACCTTTCAAACATTTGACCTACAGTATATTCACATTTACTCGTGAGATTAAGCCTGCATTTCTGCTTTTACCATTCTATTGCTTCATCAATGTTTAGTGCAGGTTGTTTATGTACCGCATAGTGTCAATTCTTACTAGCCTCATATCCCTAGGAAGTAAATCCACTTTGGATGACCTTGCACTTCATTTTTTGCTTCTAATGGCAACTTTCAGGAAAAACTGTACATTATAGCAAGGCAGAAAGTTAGGGTTTGGAGATGGGTTGCTGAAAAAGGTTGTAGCTCATCTTACTTTCATGCAGGACATGAGGTTTGTGTCCAATCAAAGTAATACATTTTTCCATTCTTCATTTGAAAAGTATATCCTTTAAACTCAAGTGTTTTTGTGCTAAACTCTAAAGGATTATAGTTTATGCTATAGCACTTGTTTATAATAAAAGTGTGTATTGTTGTTTTGAACAGTCACACTGGAAGGCAGAGTGGAAAAAAAGCTGTTCTGTAGAGAGAAGAAACAGTAATGGTTTAAATATGGTGGCAACATAACACACTTTTGGAAGGTCTCTCCTGGAAGGCATTCATTCATGCAGTTGAACTAGGTTGCACATGTGAAAATGATTGAAGTATTTATGTGAAGAATGAAGAAAAGAGTAGAAAGAGAAGTTCATACCCCATTTACTCTCTCAGTTCTGCAAAGCTGACCAATCATTGAAGTGGGTGTGAATGTTAGATCGTCCATTTCTAGACAGTTACAAAAACGTTCAGATCCAGCTCCGCCCCGTTCCAACATCAGCCAAGCGTTCTGAATAAAAATAATGGCATCTTAAACTAAAGTTATTTGCCAAATCCACATCTCTTCATAAAACATAATCATTCGTTGCATTGTGCATATTCTACAGAAAGCATGAATTTGGTGAGCATGAAACATTTCTAATTGGAGGCAAAAAAAAAAGAAAAAATTCCAATTTCGGTAAATCTTTTGAGGTGACAGACATAACTGACAATTCTCTTAGTCCGTTGGCACCCGGCTAACAGGTTTGCTCAAGTCCTGAGGTCATCCACTGCTGATTATCTCGCACTAGGGATGGCCATTTAGAATTTTTTCTTTAACCGGTTAACCACAAGAATTAACGGTTATTAACCGGTTAACCGTTAAGATTTAATGTAGCCTATTTATAGTGAAATACATGAAACATTATAGCAGGGCTCCCAACCTTTTTTTGTTCCAAGGACCTGCATATTAATGTATCATACATTTTTACATTCACACGGCACCTTGTCTGTTGTGAGAAGAGGTCTAGTATGTGAATGTAGGAGCAGAACGTGAAATAAGTGACTGAAAGGGGACATTTACACACACACACACACAAGTTTAGGGGATGGGTAGCCTACCGAAACCCGGTGTTAAGTAGTGCTGAGCATGGGGCAACATTTTGAAAGACCGTAGTATTGATAAGCTCCAACGTTATCAGTACAGCATTACGGTACTTAACTTTACGCTTTTGTTTATGACGGATTTTCGCTATTGATCCTCGCACACTAGCATGGCAGACCTCTCTGTGTCTGTGCAGGGGCACTCACTGCCTGTCTGTCACTCTCTCACACTCACTGAGACGGTGATAGATGCAGGACAGCATCCACCTCAAGAAGGCTAATGCTAGCGCTATGTTAAGCTAGCGGGAGCCCACGCTGTTAATTAAATTATACCAACCCACATAGGTTGTGACTGGCTATCTTTCTGGGAGCGTACCATGGACCTATTATAAAGTTGAGAGTAGCCTACACGACTCTTTTCATTCTTTACCGACAGTTGGCATTCTTACATCCGGTTTAGCGATATCAAAATAAGAGTCCGGATTTCAGAGAAATTAAGATGATTTAATTTTTTTTAACCGTTTAACCTTTAGTATTAACCAGTTAAAGATCTTCTTAACGGTAAATGGTTAACCAGTTAACCATGGACATCCCTATCTCGCACCAAAGCTTGTCACACATGTGACAACATCAATTAGACCTCCAATGATAACCAATCACCCGTCTCTGCCTCCCAGTAACCCCATCATCCTCACAGAAAGAGATGCTTTCGCCCCATCATTTCTTTCAGGTGATGAGACTTTCCCCTCCCTTTTCGAGCCTGATTTTGCACAACACCCTGCTGGGTTCTTGATTTGTTGTTCGTTTTGCGGCAGGTGAGTGAAGCATAAGGAGTGAGTAGCAGAATGTACTGTCTCTAATAACCCAGGGGTTTTTCAGAGTACCCCTCTGTAAAGCTGACTTAAGGAGATGTACATACATGCAGAGCTGGGATTTGAGGCAGTAATCTCCTATTCTAAGAGGAGCTTACCCCTTGTCGCGCTGCAGAGGAGAGCAGATCCGCAACGCCTTCAATGTGCTGACTGCATATGTGCTCATATTTAAAGTGCTTTAGATGCACTTTATTGTAAAATGGACACATTTCTGCGAATGAACAAAATCTAACCCTCAGGCATAGTGTTGCTCTCAGGGTAGAACTGAGCAGTACTGGAAGTAGGTACTGAGGCATACAGATAGTTAAGATGTTATTGCTCATTTTGCCCTTTTTTATGAATTGTAACTCACCACATGCAGTAGTGGTTTTCTAAAGGGGGTAACGGCAACCCAAAGAGTTTAATTTACCAATTTAGGTGTGCAAAGCTGACATTATCTCTCATTGGCTCTTTTACTCCTTCTCTTAAAGCCAGATCTAGAAGTGCAGACTTGGCCAATGGTCTAATCTGTGATGTCACACCATCGCACAGCTCCAGACAGTATTAGTGAGGGAACATGGCAAAGATGATGGTAAGAGCAGCCAAGATGATTACGCATTTGCCAAAGGAGACATTTGTGAAAGAATATCCCTAGTATACAGAGAGAAGCACTTCTAAACGTTTTCATTGCATGAGTTTGATTGACAGCACTATTATAACATGAGCTAAAAGGCTCTAAATAAACATCCTGGACTAGCTTTTTCTTAATGCTTTTCTACCCCTAAAAGGATGCATATTCACAAATGTTTTCCTACAATTTGAGGCATTGGTTCCCAACCCTGCCAGGTACGTTACCGGACCTCAAAAGGAATAGATCCAGTACGAGTAAATTCCATGCTTTTGCACGCATTCCCCCCCCCCCCCTCTCCACCTATTATGAATATACAAAATCACTAAAAGCCCTGGTGCTAGGCTCCTAACTTATAGCCCTTACATGTGCTTGACAAGCACGAAAAGACTGGATTTAATCAGGAAATAGGATTCTTTCAGCATTGGATAATTGCTACTTGACAGACATAGGTGCAAAGAGGGCTTTGCTATCCCAGCTTTTTGTGCTGAGAGTTGCATGAAATCCCTGTCTTTAACTTGGCATTGAAAGCTGTGGGGGGTTTCATACAGTCCTAGAGCCTATTGAGAGTCTAAAGGTCACAGGTCACAAGTGTTTACAGATGGCAGGATCACAGCAAGGATAAGAGGTGTCAACCAGATTTGGCAGTTGTTGTTAGAGCGGAACACTCCCATTAGTGATATAAAATAGTTAACTGCCTCCGAGCCAAGTGTCAAGCTTTGGAGCCCTCTGCCAACAAAGTTCGAAAGAGGTCGATTTCCACAATTTGGCTGGTATTTGGAGCATCGCCTGTGGCCTGAAGATCAATTGATAGGACGATGTTAGAAATATTTTTTTTGATTGGTTGTAATTATCATGCTGCTTACAACATTTTTAAGAATCTAAATAAACCAAATGTACAAACCATCAAACAATAATAAACACTTTTGGCGATCTTGTGAGAACCTTTTTGCAAGAGCTTTGTGCTTTATGAAGTGCAACTGAGTAACAACAAGTAGTAGTCAATGAAAAGGTAAATTCAATTTCTATCCTCTTGGTATTTTTCAAAACTGCCCTAACTTTATATCTGACATGACCAGCTGGAGGAAAAGACACTCCAGCTCAACCCAGTTCTCCACTAATAATTCCTAGTACAGAAAACAAACTGTTTGAAATACAGATTGTGTAAAGACTTACGTAAACAAGGTCTAAAGACATTAATATATACTGTATTAAATTACAGACACATTAGTAGCTGCTGTTATCCTTGATTTTTACATAAGATGATTTAAAGGGACTGAAGTGCAGGAGGATAGATGCATTGCATTGAGGTCAGTAATTAGTTCATTAAATCAGGCCTTTTACACAAAGTGGCTTCTTTAATGAGATACAGAACGTCCCTCAACTATTCTGTCCCCCATATTCATTGTGTTTCATCTGGTTTGTGGTCAAATTACTTAAAGGCCACCGAATTACACAAGAAAATATTATTTGTAAGCCCTTCAGAGCAACACAAGCTGTATGAGTATTTTCTGAACCCCTACTGGCAAAATCACATCAATTTTAAACCGTTCCATGTTACTGATGCCTGGTACTGCTATGATTATGTTTTGGACAGGTTTGGACCCAAACCAACTTGGGACAACGTAAGGGAACATTCAATTAACGTTGACTGTATGGTAGGAAACAGGAAGAGATACTTGAATAAGAATCAATCATTTCTAAGGTCATCCAATTTATCTCCAAAATAAATAACTATTGGATGTATTACCATGAAATTTTAAACCCTCTCATTTTATGGTGATGACTTTTCACCATAGCAACATAAAATGTAAAAGAAATATAAACTGGTGAAATTTGGTACATACATTAATGGTCCCCAGAGGATGAATTATACAATCCCTATTACTGACCTTTCATCTAATGGCATCATCAGGGAAAAATTTAATGTTGTCCAATTTTGCAGGCATTTGGCATTTTAACACCTTTGGGCCCTATTGTGGGTTATGATAGTAATGAATTAACTTAAATAAAAAAAGGGACCATCCATTAACTTTAAAACAGTTGTCCCATCTTTCCCATCAGTTCTCAGGCCTGCAAACATTCAATGATTTTTATTGTGTTTGGGAGCCCTGTCAAACATATACAGTACTTCACCCAGCCCTCATGCCAAAAGCTCTGACTTTCCTAGATTTAACAGTGCTTCAAAGGGCCAGGTTGTACCCAGAGGAAGATTTTCATTCAACATCTTACTTTCCACAAATTTGTCTTTTAAAAATCCACTTATAACGTGCATTTATATTTAGAACAAGAGTCCTTATATGGTCTTCATGGAGGCAAACTCACAGTATAACCAAAAATAAGTATACTCTGCAATAAATCATTGTATGCTAAACCCTTCTTCAAATGCTTCTTAATAGTCAGATAAGTCACCAATTATTCTGCAGACACAAGTTTATTAAATTTGGTTCAAGGCTGTCTCAAGATTACAGAGAAGAACATATAGAAAGCCACGGATACAATTCAATTTACAAATCAAGTTTACAAATCTTTAAGGATCAAGATTTCTTGCACATTCCTGCCAATAATATGCTTTCTCCCATATTTGGAAAAGTGAATCTTGACCTATTCAAGAAAGAAAGAGTCACGGATTAACATTTTATTCTGGCCCGTACTTAGAAAACTGAAGCTACAACACGTATAAAGTGTCAAACTAAACTAGCCATGTTTCTGAAGCTGAACAATAATGAGTCATTAACGTGTTTCTTCTTATAAGCGTGTCCCACAGCATTAGGGCTGGCAGAGGTCATTGACATTGGAAGGAAAAAGAAAAACAGAAGTGTGGCCGAATGCTTGATGCTAAAGGAATTTGCTGCAGTTCATTCTGTGTTGACACTGGCAGCGCTTGAGAACCAACATGAAGACTTTAAATTGGATAACAATGGAAGGCCTGTGTACACGGCACAGGGTGAGTCCATATTGGTGAGCACACACACACTCGCAGGCACACACACACACACACACACACACACACACACACACACACACACACACACACACACACACACACACACCAGACACTCACACAACACACAAACACGCAGGCACACATGCACGAACGAACACACACCTTTGGATATAAGAGGAAATGGAGGAAATGAGGAGGTGCTTTTAACTTGAAATGATTGGCAGGTGAAATTTTCTGGGATGTGAGGCGGCCTCTGAGCTGCTGTGTGAACATCTGGAGTTAAACACAGCATTGACCACCCACTGGGTCTGTGTATGTATGTGCTAAGTGTGTCAGTGTGTGAAAGAGGCAAAAACCACAGGGGAAAAAGCAGTGCATAAAGCACAAGGGTTGTTGTTTCCTCTCAAATTATTTCCTATTGAAGGAGGTGGAAACCCCACAACACACACACACACACACCACACACACCACACACACGTTCCCTGAGGTCTCATTCACTTTCTGTTTCTATTTTGAACTGTCAAGTCTAATTCAAACGGACAGCCCAGCAATCAACAGCTTGGCCCTAAAACAACACAACTGAACAATGGTCTGCAGTAATTTTATTATTATATCAAAAATCCTGGAGGAAAACTCTAACAACGGCACATTCAGTCAAAAGTGCCCTTTGCTGAAAGTTTTAAAAATTGCAAAGTGTGTTACTTGACCAAAGGATAATTGTGTGTCAACTTACTTATATCCCCTTATTGCCAATGTGAACTTGAACAATTCAATTTGATCCTATGTTTTACCAAAGACAATCTAAACCTTAAGGTGCGTTAAGAATATACACAAAGCAAATACCAATTTTAAAGAATGTGTCCTTTGGATTTCAATCAACCAGCCACACCAAGTTCTCCGACAAATTAATTTAAAATTATTACAGTAGTTCACCAAGGTCATCCCAATAAGATTTTTAAATGCCACAATTTAGCTCCTTAAAACTAGCAATCCGTCCCCCACCACATCTGACTTCAGTGAGATGAATGGACTGCTTCACCCTGCTGAGCATGTTTGAGAGGCTGTCAAAATCAGAGGAATGTGCAAAAAGTGAAAAACAGTCTTTGTGTGTTCCTGTCTTGTCCAAGGTCTGAGGTTAGAAATCCTCTAAGCATGCAAATTGTGTACGTGTTATGCTCTGGCAAACAGTTCAAGGTGGGCTCAGTTTTTACAACTCTGCCTGACAGAGGTTAACTCCCCTTTTCAAAATGTAAAGTGACCCATGTCGGATTTAGAATATGTGTGCATGGCAGAGCTTTTAGAAATTCTAAATGATAATAACCAATATGTTGTCCATCGCCAAATGAGTTGATACAAAGCCTTTCAGCTCCACATACAGTAACTCAGTATTTTTCCGAAAGGCAGTGTTTACAAACTGGTGTTGCCCCCCAGCACTGGAACAGGAGCTGAGAAAAATCCCAAGAAGCGCCCAAGAAATGTTTCAGTTGTTAATTCTACGGCTAAGAAAAAAACATGGACGTACAGCAGAAGGTAAAATCCATGTGCATCCCTGAATACTTACTTAATTTAGATTCACCAACATTGTTGTAATTTCTCATAATTCCTAATGAACACCACAGAAGCTATGCATTATAGCTTTAATTGTGAGTTGTTTTGATGCAGTGAAACGTTTTTTAGATGTTTAGCTGGATAAACTTTTTAATTTTCTTCTATTCATTTTATTATTATTACAGAGGGATCATGCACAAGGCAGCACACTTAAAGAATAAAGAAAATTTTCAAAAAGATGGAAAATAATAGTCAGAGTTTAATTTCAGGACAATCAATCAATTTTTTCTTAAGTGGAAGCAAAATAGCCACTTCCAATGTTTTTAATAATTGGAGCTGATTAACTTCATTATCCTAAAGTGGAACTGGCAGTGCAGGCAGAGTAAAGAACATACACCATAAAGTCGAGTCACAAATATCATCAGCACATGAAAGACATCCAATAGTGGCGACAGCTTGCAAGATAAGACAACATGGAGGAAAAACAAAACAATGCAGACACGAAGCTGCAATAATATGCTGCAGTGCAAGATATAATTAATTATTTTGCATAAATGCAGACAAAATGATACATCGATAAACAATGTGCATATGGCAACATGGGACATTGTTGGTGGAGTGACAATTTTTAAACGTTAAATCACGCTAGCTGCTAAATTTAAGGATGTCTGAAATGTATCAACCATTTCATGCCATTCATGTATGTCATGTATTACAATAACTTTGGTGATCCCGAAAGTTTTTTACCTAGCATCAACATCTGGTCAAAATGTGTATTCATTAAAACATACAAAATACCAAAAAACTAAACTTTTTCTGCTAATGAAAATACCAATTTAAAATGGTAAACATGGTTAAACTAACAGGTGGATTATGCTGCTGGCAATGTCATCACTCTTGTTATCATAATATTTCTAAAAGCCAAAGCTCTAATTCCAATCACATCTCAGATTGCCATTACACACTTGTAAAATGTTTTTACAATGGGGTCTTTCCATCTTCATAAGCTTGTGATGATATTTATTACCCTCTATAGAATAAGCCCTTTTGCGTGCCTGTTATTTTAAAATATTTGCAGCTCAGGAATAGGATTTGACTAAGAAAAACCTTGGAGGTGTTGTTACAGTGTGTCATGTCCTACATGACTGTTCTCTTTTTTCCATGTTTAAACAGAGGATTAGGGTTTAAGACTGAAAAGCGAGCACCGAGCTTCAATGGAGAAACAGAGATCCTCTCTGCAGTACTCCTTTTCCCACAACTCTCTGACATAATGTTATTTTAGTCGCTGTTGAAGTGGAGTCCTAACCCGGTCACTCTAAATAATACCTTATCCGTTTCTCTCACAACTTGAGTGCCGTTGGTTTTGGTCATAAAACCTGATCTTTATTTTTCTAACTAACAAATAAGAGCAACTCTGGTCTCTATGGCAGATAGACCAACATGGGAATTATCATTAATTTCACAGCAGTTCTCAAAGGGATGGTCTTCTTTATCACAGTCTGGCTATGAAACAAAATGTATATTATTCCTCTTACATCCACTATGTGGAAGGTTTGTATTTTGGTCAAACACAATTCTGTGATACACTAATTACATTGATTGGTTGAGCTGCATCTTAGCAACACAATGTGTTTACAGAGTGAGCGTCCCTGTGTAATCAAACACAGTGTCAACTTTCATGGGGGCTATTCATTGGTAAAATGTACTTCAGATGGAAACTGATTATGGTGAAAAATGTTATGATTGACTTGGCTTATGTGGGGCTGGCAGAATAATATTAATGCTCCTTCAGGGCTTAGGTCACCGGTGAGAGTTTTTGCGCCGGATATTGGACTGTACGTAGGCCTACTGTATACAAAATGTTGTAGAAGTGTCTGTAAAGTACAGCGAAAATGGCAGAGGTGGGACCAAGTCATTGTTTAGCAAGTCACATGCAGTGTTGGGAATAACGCCGTTTAAAAGAACGGCGTTACGTAACGCCGTTCTTTTTTCAGTAACGGGGTAATCTAACTAATTACTTTTTCCGCCGTTACACCGCCGTTATCGTTACTGAACGTTAAATGCGGTGCGTTACTATGAATTGATTGAATAAACTGTGTAATCCGAACGCACCCCTGGCTCCATACTACACAAACTGCTAGTGAGGAGACCGGTGTGTGGATGACATTATAACTGTCAGTTAGCGCCGTCACGTCAGTCAGCCGGAGCGCTGACTGTGAAGTTTCTTTTTCTTTCTCTCTGTTGTGTGAGCGACGAGCATGCACGTTGCCGCAGTAACCACCTATCAATCCACGGTTGAAACGTGCTCTCCCTGAATTTGTTTGCATCGCCCTTGTGACTGTGAGTAAATGCATTGAGTTTCCCGATCTCTAGGCTATAAATTATAATTTATGCACGCTATTAAACGGCCGCGATTCGCCGGTTGCAACAGCTGTTTAGCGTGTCATCACGAGCCGAATATTGCTATTGTTCTTTTCCTGGGATCTGTATGCTGCTGTGCATGTTAAAGAAGGAAATAAACAGCGGATAAATCCTTACTCCTCCTCTCATCGTCTCATGCTTCATAGTCTGACGTTTTTGGTTTTTGTGGTGCTTTAGCCGACAACCCTGAAGTGAATCCAGTGATATAGCAGATCAGCACGGTAGGCTACATTCAGCAGTTTCCTCTAGCCTACTACTTTTGTTGAGAACAAAATACTTGAAGTGCAGGATAAATCTTGCTGTCTGTTGATGTGCAATACATATTGAAGGTTATGTAGCCTACAAGTAGGCCTACCTGTCTGTTCTACTCATTTCAACTGACTTGTGAAAACTGCGCAGAAAAATCCAAATTTTGACATATAGCAACTTTTTTTTTTTACAGTAGGCTAACGCAAATAGTTACTTTGCCTGGTAACTAGTTACTTCTATTATAAAGTAATTCAGTTAGTAACTCAGTTACTTTTTGGAACAAGTAGTGAGTAACTATAACTAATTACTTTTTTAAAGTAACGTTCCCAACACTGGTCACATGTAAGTCTCAAGTCTTTGCCCTCAAGTCCAGAGTCAAGTCTCGAGTCAAGACAGGCAAGTCCCGAGTCAAGTCCCAAGTCAATGCTGACAAGTCTCAAGTCAAGTCCCAAGTCCTGCAGATGGGCTTTGAGTAATTTTGAGTCCTTTAACCAAAAAGTAATAATATATTTACCCACATCATGTACGCTTTTAAAATCTATATTTATTTATTAAAACAAGTGCAATTGAAATTGTGGATAAAAAATTGTACGGACATTGCACTTCCCAATTGCACTATTTGCCAGTGATTTTTAACATGTAACTCATATTAAGCACTAGGGTTGCAACATTTCGGGAATTTTCAAAGTTGGAAACTTTTCATGGGAATTAACGGGAATGTATGGGAATTAATGGGAATTTTAGGAATTACCGGGAATAAACGGGAATTTACTCAATTTAAAGGAACCCAAATGCACTAAATCCTTCTAACTGTGTTATTTCAGTCCTGGCAAACATTCTAGACAGTAAAAAGCAGTTTTCTCAACTATGTTTTATAATATGTATGAACATTTAACTTCAAATCTGATTTTTTTTAAAGCTTATTGAGACATTTAGAGGCATTTACTTAATTTATTGAATGGGTTGGGTCAGACAGATGAGTTATATTTTACTCAACATTCATCTTTTTGTAGTTGGAATTATTGATTGTTATAATCAAAACTTGATAAAGTTCTACTTACAAATAAATCTGTTCGAATGTAATGCTTTTTTATTGTATTAGTTTGCATGGATGTCTGCCTATGACAAAACAAAGGCTAATGTTTATATGTTTAGATTTATGTTTGCATATGAAAAAAAAAATTTTTAAATGACCCCCATTTAGTTAATTCCTTTAATTCCCAATTTTGAATATTCCCAAAATTCCCGAGCAAAAGTTCCTGTGGAAAGTTTCCGGAAATTTACCGGAAACTTTCCACCCCTTTGCAACCCTATTGAGCACATACACGCACAGACACTCACACATAAACTACATGTAGAAAAGGCCCCAAAGTTTATAGGTTACAGTGTTGTTATTTCTTATAGTGTGTTAAGATGTGTTTTGTTCAGTGTGGATGACATTGTAGCTGTCAGTTAGTGGCCGTGACGTCAGTCGGCCGGAGGGTCTGTTTAGTAAGTTTCCTTTTCTTCTCTCTCTCGGTCAGGTGTGTGAGCGTGCATGTTGCCGCAGTAGTCGATCATTCCACAGTTGAAACGTGTTTATTTGAGTTTATGTGAATCACCCGTGTGTGAGTAAGTACATGCAGTCCCGATCGCTGTTATAAATTACAGTTTATGGATGTTATTAACGGCCGCGATTTGCGGGTCGGAACAGCTGTTCTAACGTCTCCTCACGAGCGGAATGTAAGCTTTTGTTCTTTTCCTGCGATCTATGCTGCTGTGCCTGTGAAAGAAGGAAAATAAAGAGCGGATAAACCATACTCCTCCTCTCCTAGTGCTTATAGTCTGAAGTTTTTGGCCTAAAGTGGTGTTCTGGCCGACACCTCTGAAGTGAAACCAGTGATAAGCAGATCAGCGCGTACAGGTACATCCACAAGTTTCCTCCGCTACACTAGGCTACATGATGAAAGATACAGAGCGGTAGGCCTACTTAAAAATATAGCCTACTTTTTAATCTTTGGGTTTTGGGGAAAGTAGCAAGTCTTGTCAAGTCAAAAGGCTCAAGTCCAAGTCAAGTCATGAGTCATTGATGTTAAAGTCCAAGTCAAGTTACAAGTCTCTTAACATGTTGTCAAGTCGAGTCTCAAGTCATCAAATTCATGACTCGAGTCTGACTCGAGTCCAAGTCAAGTGACTCGAGTCCACACCTCTGAAAATGACAAATGACCCTGAATCAGTTTTTCAAAATTCAGAATATGAAGCATGAGATGATGAGACGAGGAGTAAGGATTTATCCGCTGTTTATTTCCTTCTTTAACATGCACAGCATCATACAGATCCCGGGAAAAGAGCAATAGCAATACACTCGTGATGAGACATTAAACAGCTGTTGCGACCGGTGAATCGTGGCCATTTATAACGTACATAAATTATAACTTAAGCTATTACAGCGATCGGGAAACTCCACGTAGCCTACTTACTCAAACAGGCGATGCAAAACAAACTCAGGGAAAGCACGTTTCAACCATGGAACGATAGTTTACTGCTGCAACTTGCACGCTCACACAACTGAGGGAGAAGGAAAAGGAAACTTCACTAAACAGACGCTCCGGCTGACTGACGTCACGGCCGCTAACTGACAGTTATAATGTCATCCGCACTGAACAACTCACATCTTAAAACACTAGGCCTATAAGAAAATAACAAACACTGTAACCTACAAACTTTGGGGTCTTTTCTTTCTTTCTTTTTTCTTTTTTTTAAGATATTTTTTGGGCATTTTTATGCTTTAATGATAGTGTGGAGACAGAGTTGAAATGGGGCAGAGAGGGGAGTGACATGCAGTGAACGACCGCGGGCTGGAATCGAACCCGGGTCCACTGCTGGCCGAGGCCCATGAGGGGGGCGCCCTTAGCTCAGTTGGTAGGGCGTCCCCCTCATGGGCCTCGATCAGCAGCAGACCCGGGTTCGAGTCCAGCCCGCGGTCGTTCTCTGCATGTCACTCCTACTTTGGGGGCCTTTTCTACAGAAATGCATTGCCATTCAAAAAAAGTCTTACATAAAGAGCGATCAGTTTTTCATACTGCGACCGTTTACGCGCGCCTCAAGACGGTCGGGCTCGTTCTCGTCACTCGCAGCCCGGTGAGAAATGCTCATCGCGGTGTATACACAGAACAGCATCCGCGAGGGGAAAAGCTTCATCCAGTCATGACATAAAGAGCGATCAGTCTGTCAAACTACAAACGTGAGCGAGTGTTGAACACTTGCGCGCGACTAGAGAGGGTCAGGCTGGGCTCCTTACTCACAGCCCGGTGAGAAATGCGTCTTTGCGATGAAGCTTGTCCACTCGCGGAAACTGTTCTGTGCGTGCATGGTTTTCATGTCAGTTTTTATAAAAAATAAACACCACACAAGGAGTTTAAACTGAAATGAAAGTTAAGAGATGATAGAATCAGAAACCGATTGTAAAAGACACAAAAAGTCAGCATAGAGTGCTTTACGTATAAAAACATATTGACCCCCTCCCCTACCCATCCACAGAGCAGAACATTGCAGATTGCACAATGAATGTTGTTTAAATCCCTCTGTAGGGGAGACCAGGGGCAAATGTAACACTTTTTGGTTTTAGATTAGTCAAAAACATCTTGAACAATTTGGATAATTAATTCTATGTTGTATTGCTGTGCTCTACTTGTTAATATACATTGTAGTTATTTTATAAGCAATAAGTAGATGTGTCATGATCCTGCTTGGGCCTCAATCCCTTGTGTTGTTTTTCCCCTTTACCCTTGTCTGTGTTCTGGTGTAATTGCAGGGTTGGTCAGATGTGCTGGAGTCAGGTACCAGCATTCACAGCTGCCACCAATCAACAATCAACTGCTCTTCATATACCCGGCCCTACCTTCCAGACACTGCCAGATTGTAGATTCTGTTCCACACAGTCAGTCCCTCTCTAGTTAACCTGTTTGCAGCTCCGTTTTGCATTTTGCCACTGGGTAACTCTTGTTTTCTCTGCCACAGCTATCCCGGCCTGACTCCAGCCACCAGCTCCAGCCCTCGCCCGCCAGCACTTCCTCCCGGACCCCTCTGCCTGCCTGCTCTAGCCTGCTCTCACTCAGCTCCCTGGACTTTTCCCGTTGCTCTCCCCCTGGAGCCCCATGACAGCAAGCTTCCCCCCGGATCACGGCCCTAACCCCCAGCTGGTTCCTTTAAAATAAAGCTTCTTAAACTGGTACTGTTTCCGTGCCTGTGTCCTCCCTGCCCAACCGTAACAAGATGTCCTATTAATACAAGAGTAGTATAGTCCTACAGTAATAGCAAGTATTTTACCCCTTCACAAGCATTAATTTAAAGATAAATTAATATACCGTGATATAATACCGTTACCGTCTATGCTTCAAATAATACCGTGATATACATATTAGACCATACCGTACAGCCCTACTTCTAACCACAACCATAGGAAAGTGAACGGAACGTGTGGTATACGTTACATAAGCTAATAAATTATGTTACACTCTCTAGATGGTAGGGCTGGGTATCGTCAAGGACTTTGCGATACGATACGTATCACGATACACTGGTCACGATACGATATATCACGATATATCACGATATATTGCGTTTCTTGATATATCACGATATATTGCGATATTCCATAAACAAGTTGCCTTGTCAAACATAACAGCACAATATATTGATAATTGCACAGACAAATGAAGTCAAAACTATTTCATTCACAACTTCCTTTACTATTTTCTTCCTTTTTTTTGGTTTTGGCAAATGATCAACACTGCTGCAGCTGCCATAACATCAAAATAACAAATCCAATTCACTCTCGTACTAACTGTACAGGACACAATGAAAATCAAAACACATCAGTGTGCTTTTGTGACACAGTGAATCTTAAGTGTTCTAAACAAAACATATTTAACTTCAATAGTCAGTATCCTACACTGTAAGAAATTTCCCTGTAAAAAAACATTAATCAACTGGCAGCAGGGTTGCCATTTTCTTACTGTTAAATTAACATTATATGACTGTCACTAAAATTGACAGGATTATGCTGTTAATGAAGAAAACTGTATGAACCTGTTTTTTCAGTAAAAAACAGTTATCAACTGGCAGCAGGGTTGCCATTTTCTTACTGTTAAATTAACATTATTTGACTGTCACTAAAATTGACAGGATTATACTGTTAATGAAAAAAGGGATGAACCTGGACTAAATGTTTGTTATGTTGCTGTTTGCACCGTGAGCGAAGGGGATGTTATATTTCATTGGGCAGATGTGTTTCATTCCATATATAAGTTTACTATGTCCCCTATTTGTTCAAATGCTAAACACAGAGAGCAGCTTCTGTTTGTTACTTCAAGACACGTTTTACAATATATCAAGTTCAATGGAATGATTCATTTCTATTGTAAATTGTCTCCTGAGTTGAACTAGGGATCTTGTTTAAGATTTCCACAAACCGTTTGTTATAACCAAAAATAACAGTTAGTTCACACAGAAATGTTTTATTTAAACAAAATGCATAGTGAGGTAATGGAATGAAACATCCCCTTTACTGAGGGTGCAAATAGCAACATAACAAACGTTTAGTCCAGTGCAAGTCATTGTGGGAAAGGGGGCGTCTCTACAATACACTTTGTTGTGCTTACTTGATTTATCTAAGGCAATCTGTTTCCTTCATTCTACTGAGTAAACACAACTCTTCAGTTAAGTAAGACTAACTTGGTTTAATTATGTTAACTGCAATTTCCATTTCCAAGTAGATATAACTCAACTTTAAGTAAACTTAATCAGAGGATATAAAGTAAACAACACTTAATAGTGAAGATGTGGATGGATGAGGATTAATGAAGAAAATTGTATGAGCTTCACATGTGCAGACAGCTCACGTCAAGTTGTCCCTTCCAAGTTTGATGGTAAATTAACAGGAAAGTTCAGTATTTTTGAAAAACATTACTGTTCCGTAAAATAACAGCAAAGGACTGTAATTTAACAGACTGCCTTTTATTTTAACAGTTAAATGCTGTTTTTATAAATAACAGGTTAATGCTGTTGAAATCCTGCTGTAAATTTACAGCAATTATTTACAGTGTAGAGGCTCAGGCCTGACAGCAGACATGGGTTTGAATCTGACCCGTGGTTGTTCTCTGCATTTCTTTCCCTATCTGCCCCATTTCATATCTGTGTCTCTGCACTGTCAATAAAGCCTTGAAAAGCAAAAAAAATAAAAAATAGAAATCATAAAAAAATCATAAAAAAAATAATTAAAAAAATATTGATTTTTAGTTATAAAAATCGATACTGATATCGCGGAACTAAGTATCGCGATATATCGATATTTCGATATATTTTTTTTGACACAGCCCTACTAGATGGTGTCACTACGCTAACAGACAGCCACAACTTGGAGAATTCCTAACATTGTGGATTATCCAGAGTAACCAAAGTTACGAAGTTACGAAGAGTTGGAAAGATACTTTATAATTAGATTTGTACCAATGCTAGCAGAATGGAAAAATATCGATCTGTTGGTCGGTCAATCCAATCCAACACCCTGGTCCAGGTGTAAATAGCTCAACAACTATTAGATGGGTCAGCGTGATATTCAACACACAGATTCAAGGTTCCCAACCGATACATTCTAAGGAATTTGGTGGCCACTGGCAGGTGTAGTTTTTGGAACAACATTAAACTGTTCTCAGACAATGTATCCTAATGACTTTGGTGATTTATTTTAGCCCTACCCGGTGTTTGTGCTAATTAGCTCATTTAAGCAGGATTACAGTATACACTGATGTACTAGGACACCCCCTCTCCCCTCCGACAACCCCAGTACAAGTCCAGGACAGGGAACTTGGTTACATATTATTCTCGAACCCTCCCTACCCTCATTTCTTGTCCCATCTCCTTTTTCAGCTCTGTAAGAAACGCATTCAAATGCTCAAAAACTTGTAATGCGTCTAATTCATATAGCTGAATTGGAATGGGATTGCTGTTCTCAGAAATATTCCTCCTTAGGCCGTGCACAATTTGCCATGCCCAATCTTCTTAATGTAATGAAATGTCTTGAAGTCCTGACACACGCATGTTTGGTACAAACCTATTTTTTCAAGAAGAGGATTTGGATGATGTTCAACACAACCTTGTTCATCTATCATACTGTCACACAAACAAGCAGTTCCTATAAACATTCCTGCTCGAAGAAAGATTAAGGTCAGGAGCTTGTTCAAACAGTGTCACTGCCAACAACAGTCACAACACTACTCTGAACAAAACATGATCGGCTTCCACTAACAAACATGTACACACATATTCTTACAAGCACTTTAAGAAAGGACCCAAAAGGAAGTTCCAGTCCCCATCTGTGGCTTAACACAAACGTACACTTGTATTACGATGAGTGTCCCACAGGTGGAGCAGAGTCCGGGAACCTTTCTGGACAATGGCTACAGAGGGAGATTTAAGCTTCTTGCTGTGCAATACTTAGTGGCCAAAGGATCAGGCATTAAGACACAAGGTGTGTTGGGAATCCTTAATGGCAAGAGCTTTCACAGAGTCACTCCAGGTCAGCAGACAGCAGCCCACTCATGTCTAATTTCAGGGAACAAATTAGATCTTCCTCAGGCCTGATCCAAACCTCTAACTAGAAAGTTGTGGTGAAGAGGGAGCTGACCTTTAAGGCTTAGATATTGAATCACATGTCAATCATAGTTTCAATCCTTAGCTATGGTCATCAGCTGTGGGTAATGCTCAAAACAATTAAATTGTGACCCATATGATTTTCCTGCACAGGATGGCTGCACTAACTCTCAGTGATAGGTCAGACATCTAAAGGGGAGTTTGGGTTTGAATTGCTAGTTATTCACTTTGAAGGGAGTCATTTGAGGTGGCATCAGGCATCTACAAAAGTCATAAGAATTTCCCCAATATCAAACTAACCCTAACCATGCCATTTAGAACAACAGAAAGGTTTACTAATCTGAGTATGTAATACTTCCTTCCTCCATATATGGACTTTGTTTCTCTAAAATAATGTCACATGACTTTCTTCCTGCATCCAAAGGACAATAGAGATTGGCAGATAAGACGTTTTTTTTCTTTTTTTTAGAAAGTTAGCATATTTTAATTTGGGGCATTTGCAAAAATTCGCCCAATTCTGTTGCCTTTCTTGGAAGGGCAGTCTGGAACGTTTTTGGATGCCCCAGGCGAAGATGGAGATGTGACTGAGGAGAAGGACATCTGGGCTACGTGACACGTACAGTCAAATAAAGGTGGATGCAAACTATAACTTCAGTTGGAGAGTAATTTCCGTTAAAAAAAAACTTTCACCCCATGTACCTAAGTGAGACCTTGCAAGGAGCTGTGTTGAATCAAAATGGATTTGGCAATAATGATTCAAAAAGAGTGTAGTAATGACAACATCTGAAAAAATGGCTATACAGTGCTGTTTGAAAGTTTGTGAACCCCTTGAGCCTTTTGGAATTTTATTTTAACCATTATTAATTCATTTTTATCAATACCAGTATTTTTTATATGAAATAACAGATGTTCGTTATCAATTCAACATTTTTTCTTTCCAGAAATCAATTGTTAAAACAGATCAAACGAATTATTTGACAACTGTTGTATGTGCAAAAGTGTGTGAACCCTGAGCTGCATTGCTTAAATCGAGCAAGGTAAACACAATCAGGTGGGCCAAATTGATTGATGAAATAGACCAATGTACCGTAATTTTCGGACTATAAGCCGCAACTTTTTCCCCATTTTTCGACCCTGTTATTACACAGCACAGTATATGTTCTGTAGCTACTATGGATGGGCGTTAGTAATCGAGTACTGGAGTACTCCTCGTTTCAAATGAACTCGATTGGTGGATTAAAATGTTATATACGTGTACAAAACGGCACAAAACGGATAAAATAAAGTTTAACAAAATTAAATATTTTGATGCAAGTGCAATAAACTGAGCATTGTGTCAAACAGCAACTGCAAATAACTGCCACATCCATGCCACCGCAGCGCAGCCTGTGTTCTCCACAGCACCGCGGAGCTGAACACGGTCTCTCCTTTCTCCAGAACATTTTCAGGAATATAACTGTCCAATTATTTCAAAGCAGATGATAAAGTTACGTTTATAAAAAGGCTTTAAAGTGAGGCCTTGACAGTTATGTCTCGAATTCAAATATGTACATATATTTCAGGGTGTTGTGCATCCCTGGCAATAAAAACTTTGGATCTGGAATAGACTGTTAAAGAAATATATATATAGCTTTCGGAAAAAAAGTTGTCTTGTGGTGTAAGTTGTGCCGTTGGAGAGAATACCATGGGGTAAATTGTGCCATTGATATATTTCTCATAAACTGTAATGCAAGACAAATCCATTAGACAATCACTTATTTAAGGTTTATTTAAAGTAAATAAAGTAAATATTTTACAATGATTGAAGGCCTAGCAGATCTAATGGTTTTACCTGCAAAGCTCACAATGACAAAGTCACCATCATCATCTTTCTGGCCATCTGAACTCTCATCAGTGGTGTCGTAAAGTGGAATGGAGATGTCACTCTTCTTCTTTTTTTTTTTTTTTTTTTTTTTTAGATATTTGTTTATTGATAGTGTAGAGACAGAGTTGAAATGGGGCAGAGAGGGGAGTGACATGCAGAGAATGACCGCGGGCTGGAATCGAACCCGGGTCCGCTGCTGGCCGAGGCCCATGGGGGGGACGCCCTACCAACTGAGCTAAGGGCGCCCCCTGGAGATGTCACTCTTTTGGTGACCAGCGTATACAGCCATGCCAATGGCACAACTCGCAGAAATTTACTTTGCACTAGCTGCTCCGCCCTTGTAGAACCAACTGCCACTTGGCATATGCGATTCCCCCTCCATTTCTGCCTTTAAATCAAGGCTCATAACCCATCTGTACACCCTGGTCTTTCCTTCCCATTGACTATCTTACCTCTGCACTGCTATCTTTGTTTATATGTGGATGTCTGGGCTTTATGTCTTTTATTTTGGATATTGTTATTTTTTCCTTCATTTGTTACCTACTGAATGCACAATGTACAGCACTTTGGACAGTGAAAACTGTAATAAATGTGCTTTTATAAATATATTTTGCTTACTTATTTACTTATAACTCACTCCAGGCACTCTGGCACAAATCACCCCAACCCCAGAATTTGGGATAATAAGCATGATGCGGCAGTTTAGGGCTGACATCGTGCTATCTCTTAAATGCAAACACTGCTTACTAGTCTCATCCTGACCACAATACAACCAACAACAATTCATATAAGCCTATCATGACATCACACAACACCAAGTGCTTGGTCAGCATCGTGAAAGGGCCTCTTTTTGCCATGCACCTGGCCCAGGGGCTCAGAAAACTCAGTCTAGCTCAGAGTCAAGCTGAATGTAAGCTTCCACACAAATGTGTTCAGAAAAATTTAACTTATTTTACTTATTTAAAATGGTCACATTGTGCCAAAAAGTTATTGTGTGCCATAAAATGATTTAAGTCCACCATGTTAAAGCTATTGCCCAGTTACACTGTAAGTAGGGAGGGGGATCATTAATTTCTATTCATATTGATACCTTTATAAAGACTCCACAATCCAAATATTTATCAATACTTTTCTATTATTTTGTTAAAAGAGAACTGGTATTATCTATCTATAAAGCAAGAAACGTCTGTCTGTGTGTCTGTCTGTGTGTCTGTGTGTCTGTGGCTCGCATATCTCTCTGAGTTTTGGTCAGATCGGCATGAGCTTCCGGATATTGCTTAAACACAGCACAAGGTGTGCATCCTTCATCCTTCATCCTTCATTTTGAAGTTGTAGAAGTTATCATATTTATATCATGCTGGCGAATAGTAGCTTACGTGCGCACAGAGCCGACTAAACCCCGCCTCCCTCTGACGAGCGAACACACACACACAGCAGACCGACACAGCCTTACTTCCTCAACACCTCCTCATCAACTCCTCATCTGCTCCACCTGTCCGCTTTAGTGGTAAAGACTGCACTTCACGCTATTTTCACTGTAATAATACAGCACGGTCTCGGATGCTTCCACAAAATGTTTTATATCCGCTTAAAATCTAAACTGAAAGCCCGAGCGCGAGCGCGCGCACACAATTAAGTCCGCTCCCACACACCGAGCGCGCGCTGCGCGCACACGAGTCCCCCCCCCCCACAAACACCACACACATGCTGCCTGCTACTGACACGTTAACGTTAATTGACAGCACGGTCTCGGATGCGGACGCCCGCGCGCGGACACAAGTCCCCCCTGCCCCCCCCCCCCCACACACACACACACACACCACACACACAGCTGACTGCTACTGACACAGTAACGTTAATTGACAGTTATCCAAACTGTCGGCGTGCAGCATAGCCTCCTTTTATACACAGTGCAGCCATTTACTATATAGGCAACTGATTGTAAGTTTGAGTGCATTGTGCAGTATGGATGGCAGTTTGCAAGGTAGCCTACCATAATATCAGATTGTATAGGTAACACCTGTAGAGCTCGATTCTTCTTTAGGATTCAACACTTAATTAATTAATACATTTTCTGTTTCATTTCACTTAACAAAACACATGGAATTAGTTTGTGGTTATCTTTACACAATACACTAAGGAATGTTGCCCTACTCTATAGCCAACTTCTACAAAGTAACTTACTGATAATAACCTTTAACAGTGTAAAATTAGCCATCACTGATAGCAGCCAAATGTACTGTCTACTATGTTTCTTTGTTTACCTGCTTCCTACGGGCACTGCACTAGTTGCTTTAATTGCTTATAAGATGGGCAGAGCTAAGGATAGGACTTTAAATGGGTCGTAATTCCATATTTAGGCCTACTATTTATTTTATATTGCTGGGAAAACAAGTTTTTCACCCAAACTGTATTATTCAAGCTTCTCGTGAAAAAGGCAAGGCAAGGCAAGGCAAGTTTATTTATATAGCACAATTCAGACACAAGGCCACTCAAAGTGCTTTACATGGGCAAGATTAGAATACATAAAACACATTATAAAACATTTAAAAGCGAATAAAAGAAGCAAATAAAATAAAAATTGCAGGTTAAAATGGAAACAAAAAAGTCTTCAGACTCGATTTAAAAGAACTGAGAAAAAAAAAAAAAAAAAATTTCTCGATTTTACATTTGAACACATCATGATTAGATTTTATTGACCTTTGCCTAATAAAAAATTTACTGAGCCGACCTAAACACATCACATTTGAACAGTTTGCGATTTATTTAAGCTAACTAGTTCTTATCCTGCAGATTTTAATATGGATTTAAAAACTATCCAATTTTTTAACTGCGGGACTTGCTACACAGTCTCTCGTTTGTTGATCACCGCTGCTTTGAATGAATGATGAGACGGTGCCGAGCCCGTCTGCAGCGGCAGCGGCTCAGCGGACAGAGTTTTTTTTTTTTAGGAGACGGAGTTGAAGCGGGTTGAAGGAGTTTCTTCAAGACAGTCGAAGGTACAACACTTTTACAGTCCATGAACAGTGATGGAATTATACGCTGAAGTAGGCCTAATTAGATGAAGATGACCCGACTCTACTCGATATTTAAAATTACATCATGTGACCTACTGGACTCCATAGCGGTATCGATAAGCTCAAATGTTATTGATTTCTGGGTTTTGAATATAGCGGAACCAGGTCCGTATAGCCCCATGGTATAGCCTAATAGAGCCGGCTTTCGGAATATAGACAGCGAAACTGCGCGCACACAGGCTGGTGTGTGTGTGTGTGAGAGAGATAAGAGTGCAAGAGAGAGAGCGTGATGCTGCTGGCTACCGCGCGCAGCTGCTCAATTGCAAATATAGCCGATCTATTTTGTGTAAATTAGCGGGATTTTTTTTAAAAACACATGAATAAATAGTATAGACCACTGACAAACCCTCTAAAATCCAATTGCCCGTTCGGGCAACCAAAAAGCAATCTCAACTTGCCCGAACAGTATTTTCAGTTGCCTCGGGCAAGCGGGCAACCGTTAGTGTCAACCCCTGTTTGGTGAGCAATTTATATGTATTTAAATTGTAGGACAATTATTATTTATAATATTATTTGCTGCCCTTCTTATTTTAAATGGTGACTTAGGCAATTTTTTTTTGTTACAACTACAGCCCATGCTTTTTTTCTCCCCACCACATACCTACTCGATCGGTTTAAATTGTGGCCCATCTATTTAATTACTTTCAGTGAGGAAAAGGTGTTTTAAACTTGTGGAAAAAAAATTCCTTAATATCATATAGCAACTGTGACTGTTTGACATAAGCATTGAGTGCTTTATTGCGGTGAACTGTTATTCTGCAGACAGATGCGTTGCGTTCTAAAAATAGAAAAAAGTTTAACGAGAAATCGATTGATCCTCGAGAAATGCAAGCGATCACTCGAGTAGCGAAAAACACTACTCGTGCCCATCCCTAGTAGCTACTATTGCTCTAAATGGTAACACTTGAATACGTTATGCAAATATGCAACTTCTTTGTTGAAATTTTAATAACTGGGAGCTTCCTCAAGCAGCCATCTCTTTCCCGACAATCCCCTCTGTGCACGAACTCTTACATATGGTAATTAAACATTATAACACCTGCGGCTTATAGTCCAGTGCGGCTTATAGTGCGGAAAATACAGTAATGAGAGATCTTTAGGGAAGAAATTGGGCGGCACTAGATAATACAAAGATAAAACCAGGTCAGTTTAGGCCCACCAAACTGAACCCATACAGGTCAGACATGCTCAAAGGGGAATAAATCTCAGAGGATCTCAGGAATAGATTTCTGCAAATCACTACATGTAATGTTTGTTTTGGCTTTTAACAGAAAAATCACTGTTCTGGTGGCGCTTATGGATATTTTTGAAGGAAGTCTACATCTAGGCAGATGTTCAGTCACTCTTAAAGCTCTCCATTTTTAGATGATTTGCCTCACGGTGGACCGATGGAGCTCAAACTTTTTTTTAATTAATTTATAGCTGTCCCCAGACAAATGTGCAGCATCACAACTCTATTCCTGAGATCCTCTGAGATTTTTGTTCTCCCTTTTAGCATGTCTGACCTGTATGGGTTCACTTTGGTGGGCCTAAACTGACCTGGTTTTATCTCTGTTTTATCTAGTGCCGCCCAATGTCTTCCCTAAAGATCTCTCACTACATTGGTCCATTTCATCACTAAATTTTGCCCATCTGATTGTGTTTACCTGCTCGATTTAACCCATTGATGACTATGGCAATCTAGGATGCATGTCCTTAATGCCTGAGGGTTTTCTGAAAAAATAGTACGAATTGTCAAGTCTACCAAAACCTTAATATCTAAGCCTGTGTAGCACATAGAAACATGAAATAAAATACATTTAAAAGTTAAGGTTCACAGGTTTTATTTATTGCTCCCTTAGCGCTTACAAACCAACAAATATTTCTAAAAATCGTCAAAATTAGATGAATTAAAAAAATATTAAATATTGTTAATAAATAGATGCAATGTGTTGTGTGATTTTCGTCAGTAGTCTATAGTAGACCTTGATTCTGCGCACCAAACGCCACTAACTGTTCTGTCGCCAACATAGCTGGCGTATTTTTTTTATTATTTTTTTAATTTTTAATTTTTTTGATTGACATGATTTTCGGCAAACCACACAACTTTTGGGTGGTCACGTGGTCTTAAAAAAATCAACAAAACCCACCTCATGTGTATTTGAACCAATGACAGTGCATTCAATGCTGGGAATGCCATGAAAATTAGATAAAGTAATAATGCTGCACGATGCAGCATCAGGCAGGAGAGCCAATGTGGCATCGCGCAGCAGCCGTCATCAATGGGTTTTAAGCAATGCAGCTCAGGGTTCACAAACTTTTGCACATACAACAGTTGTCAAATAATTTGTTTTATCTGTTTTAGCAATTTATTTCTGGAAAAGAAAAATGTTGTATTGATAAACAAACATCTGTTATTTCATATAAAAAAATACTGGTATTGATTAAAATTAATTAATATTGGTTAAAATAAAGAAAATTCCAAAAGGCTCAAGGGGTTCACAAACTTTCAAGCAGCACTGTATATGGAGCTAACTGCAACTCTATATTTTGTGAAATCTGAAGTATCTTTGAAAAGATGTGTCTATATTTCAAGGGAATACATATAAATGTATTAGTAATCAAATGAGCTGGATATCCTCTAATAAATCACTCCAATTTTAAAATAGTACCCGTATAATTCATGTGTATGGTTAAGAAAGGGTTATTTCATGCGCTGCACTAGGAAAGCATTTAAAGACTAGAGTGGTTTCCTGTTTCGATCAGACTGACGAGTGATGTCTATTGGCCTAGGAGGTTCAGGGACCAAAGGTCAAAGATCATAGCTCATTGTGAGATTGATGAATGAACAGAGGTTATATGAAGTGATGTTGGATTGTAGATCCAGGTGTGGAAGTGGGTGTTCCTGTCTGTGTTTCAGAGCACATGTGAATGCAAGAATATGATGTCAATAGACAATCATTTCTCAAGTATTTTATTCATCTATTGCTTTAAGACAGAATTCAGTCAAATCCAATTGGTCTTTACGAACATCATGCTGTGATACCTATTAAATCTGAAACTAAACAAAAAGCATACTGAGTGTCAACACAGTATGAATGTTGATTCTGCTTTGACTTCTCTTGATTAGGCCTGTCGTTGATCTGATCTTATCCAGCACCAATGGAACTTTTCATTCATGTGGCAACACTGTGGCAGAGTGAGTTCAATGGAAGCACTCACAACATCCACTGTATATCTATCAACAAATTATGTGGCTGTCAGGCTTGTTATTAGCAGCCTGCTGAAAGTGCTATTAATTAAGACAATGGGACATGTTGAACTCTATTGAGTTAAGAGGGGAAATGCAGCAGCAGAAAGTGGGCTGTAAATTAATTGAGGTTTCCTGTGTACAATGCCAACTAGATTTGATGCAACCCTGCACATGAACCTGTGCTAACATGTGGTTACACAATACAAAATCAAATAGCAAAAAAAACAAAAATGCTTTAAAACAAAAAACTGCCTCAGTTGTTCAGCCTCATTATACCTTAAAACTACAGCCAGCAGCCGGATGTCCTTAGAGTAAAAAACATGAGGGGATGTGAGACATGAGGAAATGGGGAACGTATAGGCTCAGCTAAACATTGAACAAAAAAGATATATAGCAAATTTAGTGCCAAGTTTTCAAGGATGCTGGGAGATGTAATTTTCTCCTTTTGGACATAGCCTGGCAATATATCTCTCACTGGTTTCAGTCTTTATGCAAATCTAACTCATACATAGCATACAGAAACAAGCTGTATCAATCTTTTCATTTAACTCTTGGTAAAGAAAGTAAGGGTATTTCCCAAAATATCAAACTATTAACTGTTCTTTTTTAAACACCTTCTAGAAATAAGCATACCACTTCAAAACTAAATACTACTGCTTGAATTTAATTTAGAAGCTCAATAGCCAGGTGACAGATAAAAAAAATGTATTACCCTTTAGCTTGGGTAAAAGTTGAGATACATTGCCCTGAAGCTTCTTACTGATCTAAATTAAGACAAAGGCCTCAAAACAATCAATCTATGCTCTTCTCACTTATTGACTCTTTATTAGTGGCACAGTGGCACTTCTGTCACCTCACTGTGGAAATAACTAGCATGTAGGCTTCACGCCGTCAGCGTATAAGAACATTTATAACTCTGACCTAAAACTTTCTTTTGGTGCTCTATGCTGGAGAGGGACACAAGGATCTTCAGCTATTATGAGACAGTAAAGAGAAAGGGGAATAAGCTAAAGGAAGCGACAGTTACTGATCAACAAAGTGGAAACTGAGGAATTATTGTTGACTTGCAGGTGAGTCACCTGACTTTTAATTTCACATTTTTTATTGATTGTATCTAATAAAAGCGTACTTTCCTATATTTATTGTAATCTATTTGTAATTTTCTTTTTTTTCAATATAATAAATAATGCAGCTACGTATCATTAAAATAGTTGGATATGGGATACAACTTACTAACAGAACTTTGAATATCTTTGTCTTGAACAGCAGAACTGTCCTGGATTACAATGACTCATGTGAAAAAGTTTCAAGGGATTCCCATGTCAAAGGTAGGTTAAGAGCTGCTGGAATCAAGGTAGCAATGTGACTGTTAAGACGACAATACGCAGGATATAGGGTAGCAGTTATTCAAATCTTTAAGCAAGCAGTAACAGCAATTTTTAAAGTTATTTCATCGATTCAGCATCAACCCAGCAGCAGTTCTATATCAAATATCTTTTGGTGGAACCAAACTGTATTTCAGAGGAGGAACCAGTACAAGAACAGCTGTAAACTTTAAGTAAATATATCCATTTTGTCATTTTGGACGCAATTTGGTCACTACAAAGGCATATGATTTACATCTTTTTGAAGCTATTTCTTGATCCCCTTGTGCCCATTCTGACTGAACAGAGTCACACATACCCCAACATAACTTCCAGATCAGATTGAGAGCTGAACTCTGCCACTTCAGGACATAAACCTGATTCAAGCCATACAGTACCTGTGTAACCTTGGCATTATGTTATGTATCGCTGTCATCGAGGGTATTTACTGTATTTAGCTGCATCTACTTTTACCTCCCCCTTCTCAAGCCTTCCAGGGCCCGCTCAAGAGAAGCATCACCACAGCTTGATGCTGTCACCAACAGGCTTCACGCCAAGAATGCTACAGTGTTATTAGGATGATGTGCAGTGTTAAAGCGTTTATACAGGGGCCTGAAGCTCAATTTGGTCTTATTAGACCCTAGAAAGCTCCTCTGGCCGACATTCCCACATTCCTCCTGGTAAACTGTAGCTGAGAATAGTGAAGCACCAGGACAACTGTTGTTGTCCTCACAGTTTCTCCAAACTCATCCTCTGAAGAATGTAGTTCCTTCACAGTTGTCATAGGTCTATTGGTAGCCCCCTTAACTAATCCCCTTCCTGTTAGCTCACTTATATTTGTAGGGCGACTTGATATAGGCAGAAGTATAAGCTTTTTCATGCTTGCTCCCTTACTTATGTCTAAATGTCCAGTGACCTTGTGGCTTTTGTATTCATTCCCTGACTTTTGTCTTATCGTGTTCATGTGTTGTCATCGTGGAGGTTTTGACTACAACACTGACTCACGCAAAGTTGGAGCTAACAGACACAGGTGTATTTTCTCAAAGTTCCACTGAAAGCCCTTGACTACACAAAGCTGATCTCCATTTAACCAATATGTGGTTTCTAAAAGAAAAAAAAAAATGGGAAAATGAACACGCAAACGTGCATTTTACATTTGTAACTGGTTTTAGATCTGTTTTCACTTTGATATTACTGGGTCTTTGTCTGTTGATTATTAAATCTACTTCGATCAAATGCAGAAAAACAATTTTAAACTTCTCAAGGGGGGTGAATATCTTTTCTTAAGTACTGTATCCTTAAAATCAAAAACTCATTATAGAGACAGCTGATGCGTACAGTAGAGGCAAGGCTATTGGAAGATGAAAACAAGTATCAAATTTGATAGATGTCTGTTTGTCTGGTTCCAGTCAATGAGAGGACTGTGTAAAGAGGAAGACTATGCATTTCTTGGGACGTCAGAAAAGATGACAAAGGAAGCTGCAGAAGGAGCTGGAGCTTTGGAGAACAACTGGAGAGACAATAAAGAGGAGAGGGTAAGAGCAAAGGAGGAGCTGTCTCTTAATGTGACAAACCAACCTTTGATTCCCCTTTAATTAAACCTAGTGTGTAACTTATGTTGCCTCAATGAGGAATTCTGTGTTATTAGTACAACAGTCTCGGCGAAACTGCATGAGGTAAGACTTTGATGATCTATGATTCCCCTTTAATTAAAGCTATAGTGTGTAACTTCTGTTGCCCCAATGAGGAATTCTGAGTCATTACAACAACACTGTCTGCGCATCTACATGAGGTAAGCCTTTAGTGATTGCGCATGGATTTGATTCTTTCTGTACATGTAGGTTTTTTCTTAGCAGTAGAATCAGCAACCGAAACATTTTGTGTGCGCTTTTTGGAATGTTCAGTCATTGTGCCAGTGACAGGGGGGCGACACCAGTTGTAAACGCTGCCATACTGAGAAATACAGAGTTTTGCGGATCTGATAGGCTTAATACATTTTGTGTCAACTCGTTTGCAAAGTACATTTTGAAAATGTACGCACTAGCTTTAATTGAGAAAATACAAATGATGCATAAGAGTAAATGTTGTGTGTGTGTGTGTGTGTGTGTGTGTGTGTGTGGTGTGTGTGTGTGTGTGTGTGTGTGTGTGTGTGTGTGTGTGTGTGTTGTGTGTGTTGTTTTAGGTCCGATGGCGAATGGAGAGGGAGCAGCAGGAAAAAGATAGACTCCAAGAAATTGAAGAGAGCAAGAAGGTAAACACAACCTCGCTCACACACACCTACGAATTTGTACATCTGTTAAACAATACAGCCTCTTTTCGCTCAGCTCTTGGCACAGCATGAAGGCTTAACGCTAAATGACACCAGCTTAGCCTTAATGGCTCTCCCTTGGTTTTTCCGAAAGACACACACTTGCCAATGCACGCTTGCACATTTTTTTGTTCTAACCAAAACCCACACAAACACATAGATTTGGCAATGTAGCAGTTGTAGCCGGACGTGATTGGTGTGTTGACACATCGTTGTGGCTGGCAAGCTATGGATGGAAAGAAAACAGGATATTTTAGATAATATCCTCCTTTTTAAATATTTGTGTCATCCACCTCAGAGAGGTTTAATTCAAGTATTTTACTCAGCCAGTAGCGTCTGAAATTATTTGTATAATCAAATTATCAGCCGCTAAATGTCCTTCGAATAATTTTTGTGAACAGACCTCGTTAGTCATTTCTGTGCTTAGCATTTGATGAGGGCTGGATGTTATAATCAGCCTAATGGAAACAGCGTGCTGCAGACGGGCAGTGGTGGGAAGCTGGATCAATGAGTTGTTAATTTACCGTTGAGGTTCGTTTCATCGCTCAAGGCCAAATCAAATTCACTTCCATGGAAACAACGGAATGTAAAACACAACTCTGGCCTTATGTCAAGGCTGCCGGGCTTATCGGTAGCTTCAAACGTCACTCACACTCTACGGTGCAAACCACAGACACACAAACACACACACAGTTAATAGCAGGAGAAACACACACTTGGCATTCAAAAGTAGCAGTGCATACTGTAGATTTGTTCAAGCACAAGCACACACACACACACACACACACACACGCTCAGTTGCCAAAAAGATGGACATCCTCATGGACTTGGAATGCACACACACTTGCACACAGCTGTGGGCGCTTTGAGCAGCCGCCCCGTTTCTGACAAGAGTGGGTGAGGTCAGCAAGGGACGTGGGCTGTTGTTGTTGTCAGTATTTCCGCTGCCCGTACACACGCACACGCAGATACACACACGTGCACACACACACACCCACACACCACAAAGGCAGGAAGCTGATGACAACATTTACCATGATAGGACAATCACTCTCACCTCAGTATGGAATGTACTTTCCGCTGAACCCTAACTTAACCTCAGACAGACACACAAACACTATACACAAAACGTACATGGACTCCGTGACTCCCTAGTATGACCCTTTACAAATGCGCACACACACAAATCCATATATGCAATGTATAGCAGATGGATACAAGCAGCCTCGACCTGGACACACATAGACACACACAAACACACTTTGGGGCGAGCATTACTCCCAATACGCACACACACAAACCCAGCTGGAATGCCACCGCTGAGCCAGAGGAATTCCTGAGGCACCCTGTAATGTTTCTAAATTAACTGAACAACTGCTTATTGCAAATGAAAACAAATGAGACCAAAGTACCTAAAAAAAACTTCCCATTATACGTCCAGGATACATTTTGAGGCTTTTTCCAAGTTAGTCTTTTGGAAGAAAGTATTGTAGACAAAGGGTATGTACGCAAATGGGGCCCACCAGAGCAAGAAACATACCCATCTACAGATCATATCTGTGTATAAACAATGTATTTATTTTAGTGAACAACCAATACGGAGATGTAGCGGATCATGACGAGCTATTCAATGATTATGACAAAAAGGCTGCTGGCTCTTTAAATATAATATATAAATATCTCCAATTAATGTATTGTTGAAGCTCCAAGTTGTCTTTTTTCTCATCCAAAAATACAGCTTTTTATTGCACTCCACTGCTTCCAATGCACAGACTGTGTCTTAAAAATACCACTATTAAATCTTATTTCGCTAGACTTTAAGCAAATTAAATAAACTGAGACAGGACTGGATGTTCCAACTTAGTTGATAACCTGCTAATTAAAAAATTGTTGTAGGCTCGTAATTAGCCCTCTAGGTTTTGAAACAGCAGTTGCAAATAGTAAATATGATCAAGCGTGTGCTTCTGGAGGGGCGTTTTCCCACCTTAGCAGACAGTTTATGTCATCATGACATGAAGACCATCTGAATGCTATGCGCTCAAATCTACTGGCCAGATGGCAAATTGCCACCGTGACGGTGTGATTGGATCAGACAGAAAACAAGTATTAACGCAATTTTTCAATTTGTCAGTGATCGCCAATTTACGGCAAATTGTCCAAAGTGTGCTGCTCTCTCTCCTCACACCATGAAGTCAAGTGAACAAGTGTGTGTATAGAACAAGAGCGAAGTAATCAGTGAAATGTCCAAATACTCATTTTCAACTCAAGGCCTTTTTAGGGAAGAATGTCCTGATTGTTCGCCTGAAAAAGACCAGGTGTGTGTGTGTGTGTGTGTGTGTGTGTGTGTGTGTGTGTGTGTGTGTGTGTGTGTGTGATTGGGGAGGTAACGGTTTAACTCCTTTCACCTTCACTCCATGTGTGTCAGCAGATCTTCCTCTTTAAACGGACTGACATTAAACTAAATGCCTCCCCCTCTCACATCAGCTTCCTCAACATATTACCTCTCCCCAGACTCTCTCACGCAGCACTCACTCTCACACACACACACACACACACACACACACACACACACACACACAACACACACACACACACACACACACACACACACACACACACACCACACACACACAACACACACACACACACACACACACACACACACACACACACACAGCATGACAGAAACCTTAATTGATGACAGGCGCTTTCCTCTGAGAGCAACTGGCCTTGTCGATCTCACATGTAAACCATTCTGAGGTGTTTGAAGTGAAACACAAGTCTTAAATATTTTTCTCTCTCTAACACTAACACACACACACACACACACACAGATATTTGAACATTTTAAAAACACACAAACACACAGCAGGAAACCAAATCGGAGCGTGTAAAACTGAGTCCATTTTGAGGTCAGGGACACACATCCAGCACCACTCCTCATCACTCTCACACATAAACACGCCTACTTGAGGATGAGAGGAGTGGCCCCAGCAGAATGTATGCACTGTTATATCATTGTACCGGGGGCACTCAGGGACCCAAAATGATCCTACAGAGCTTTAAGATATAAGAAAGGATTCAGTGTGAGGGATTGTAAACGTTTTCTTTGTCAACACCTGCACACACAACCATGTTGACATGAATAGATTCAAATGGTATGCTTTAGTCAGAACCAATGTTATTAAATAGAATGAATACCAGTCCAAAGGGATCCACTAAAGCAGTGGTTCTCAACCGGTGGGGCGCGCCCCCCCGGGGGGGCGCGGACACTCTACCGGGGGGGGGCGCGAGGGGGATGAAAAAAAAAAATTATCTTAATTTTTTTTCTTTCTTTTTTTGTAATTTCAATTTTTTTCCTGATATGTAGCCTAGTTCAGAGATGATATGTATTTTTTTTCTTTCTTAACTTTTTTTGATAGGTAGTTGCCAAGTTCATCACACAAACGCTCCAATCCACTGATATGAGATCAGTTTGCAATTTTCAAGTACTGAATTAATGGTAGGACTGTGGCCACTAGAACTGGTCTCTGGTCAGCAAAGGTCTTGAAAACAGCATAAGTGTGCTTGTGACATGCGTGCCACCCATACACGTGTATGGGCACGTGTCCCAGCAGATTTTTGAAATCTGAATAAAAAAAATTTAGGTTTGTAGTTAGCAAGTGTAACATGTTCTTAGGGCAGAATTTCATAAATAAAGGTTTATTTTTTTAGCAAGATATTTGGTCAAAAGCTAGTTGTCATCCGTCCCTCTGTCCAGTTGTTAGGCATCTGGCTGCTAGCAAGTTATGTTGTCTTGCTAATTTTACTATTCATCTGAACTGAAATGAATATTGACTTTTTCCTTTATTATCTTCGCCAGAATGCACCAGAATGCTAAGATTACATGTTAAAAACACAAAAAAATCTTCTGGGGGGGATGCCCCCAGACCCCCCTTCAGGGGTTTAGTTTTCTGACAAACATTACAATGGATACTAACATGATTTGGGCATTTGGGATTATAAATCATCTTTGAATTGGTTGTACAGCATATCACATGCTATTCATTCAGGGGTGCGATGGCCACCCCACTCTAGCTCTGTGGCCCACCTTGGACACCCCCAGTCAAAATTTCCTGGAATCGCCACTGAGACACACACAACTCCGCGTTCAGGCTGCACAGCACATTAATCGCAGGCATTAATCATAGACTTTGTTTTGTGAAGCTTTTTCATAACAGGTATACCTATTGTAGAATGTATTCTGTGTATGTTCTATTTAGGCTACTATTTTCTTCTCTTCTAAGGAGATTTAAAAAAAAAAAACATTTCCTCAGTGTCTCATTGATACAATCTCATAATTAGCTTTTAAAGTGCACCAGAATTTAACGTTAAAATATAAGAAATTTCCGGACCCCAACCCTAAACCCAATGTTCAACTCAAAGGTGCGCCACTGGCCTAGCCCTTGTGATAATAACAATAATAGATTATCTATCTATCTATCCATCTATCTATCTATCTATCTATCTATCTATCTATCTATCTATCTATCTATCTATCTATCTATCTATCTATCTATCTATCTGTGTAGGGTGGTGTGTGTGTGTGTGTGTGGGGGGGGGGGGGTTGTCAGGGTCGGTGGGGGGGCCCAACTGCAATGACCCAGCTTTGGGGGGGCCCAGCATGCAGAAGGTTGAGAACCCCTGCACTAAAGGATGTGACAATCATAAAATCCAATATATAATTGTTTGAGTGTTGTATGAGTTTATTTGAGAGGACGATTTTCTTCAAGGATTTATAGTGGACAACTGCCTTAAATAACAATGCATTTAGCCTGATAAAATCAGGACTGCCTTCTATCTACCACAAATTGAGTATGTGTCACCACACGACCAGAGCAGCACATTCTACCCTAAACACATTCGATGGATTAAAGTGCCTCATAGTTGACACTTTAGTTTGTGCATATACCCCCCATGTATCAGGAGAAAGAGCAGCAGTGGCAGACTCATGTGGCAGATCTCGCCTCCAGCCAAGATAAAGCTCTGCAAGACAGACTGGCAAGACTCAGGAGATTCAGGGTGAGAATGACACACACACACACACACACACACACAGACACACACCATCATAATCTGAGACGTAGCTGCCATAAAACTGTTGATGTTGAATACACTGCTGACAAAATCAACCAGTTACTGTTTGACATGATAATGCCTAGTGAGAGGTTCAAAACCCCCAGTGTGACGGCTCCAGCAGCCACAAGGCCTCTAATGTTTCAAAGCTCCTGCAGGGAAGAAAAGCTTTTTTTAAAGATCTGAGATGAGCCATTTATCAGACATGGGGGGAGATCTTCCTAAAGTTATAGAGCGGTCAGATGCCTGTCAGTAGCTCTTTAAATGAAGAGATGCATGGTAAAGTGAAAAGTGCCAAACTGTCATCACGTTGTTTGCTGTAATTTCACTTCACTCTGGTGCCAAGTAATTGTTGCTTTTTGCTTTGTTTGGGACAAAACTATACTGGGAACACCTGTCAATCATATACAGTGGGAGAGATATCTCTTTTCTGATTCCCAACCATAGCCCAACCCCTTTCTGACTACATGTTTTAGTTTCTGCTCAAGATTACTGATTCATCTACGATTGAGAATACAGTATATCATGTAAAAGGTTTCCTGCAAAATGCAACTTTTCTTGTTTTTTCAAAAATAATATGGGTCCCCAAAGTATAGTCCTCATTCATACTTGAAGACGGTTTTTAACCAAGACTATATTTCCTGAATCGAGAAGGAATGTTAAGGCATTTTGGGAAATACATCTTGCTTTCTGAATCCTGTGTTCAAAAACCCCTGTCAGATTTCACTCCCTTTATTGTGTCATACGGGGAGAAGCCATGCCCCCTCATTACCAACCTAACCTAGCACCTACACCTGTAATAAATACACCCCCAGATACCCCTAAATCTAACCTGTAGTTAGATTTAAACCTGCATTTAGATTCAGGGCTAATCCGAGCACACGTGGCTGTTTTGGAAGGGGGGCTTAAAGGGACTCTAAAACTATGCATTTCAGAGGGATGCTGAAAAGAAGATATTCAGCAATGGCACTGTGAGAAATATAAAGGGTTTTGGACACTACACCATAAAAAACAGTTTCTAGTAGAATCCCAAATTACAATTCTGAACCAGAAATTAGAATAACATAAAGTAATCTACTTAATTTCTTCACTGTTCCCCTCCTGCAGGAGTTCCAGAGGAAGGTGCTAGAAGGAGAGTCGGGGATGGAGGGTGCAGCAGCCAGCCTCACAGTCAATGAACTTCTCACCAGGATGTAGATGTACAGCAGACAAATAAGAGGCTGACTTAGACAAATTAGATTTTCTGCATGCACTTTAACATCAATAAATGGTTGCTATGTCAACAGAGAGTGGAATTAATGAGACGATAATGAACAAAGCCACATGGACTCCAACTTACAATGTTGAGACAGTGATTCTGGACAAAGCTTGTTTTCAAAATCACTTTGTCAAAATCAGTGAATATCTCCTCACAAACCGCTACCCGTCTGTACTGTTTATGCACTGATTTTAATTATTTATTTACAGAGCCTAGGCTGTATACCTACACCAGATTATTTTTCAGCTCACACACAGTATGGACAGCGGCTCATGACGAAATATTCACTGATTTTAATAAAAGGTGATTTTGACTTTCTCGATTCATTCTGAATCGCTGACTTCATCTTTAAACTGTAATGGATGAAAATCTCAATTATCACGGATATTGACTGGAGAAGCTGTGATAGGAATTGAATAGAGATTGTTCAGCAGGAAAAAAAATGCACTGCATGGTTTCTCCATTTAAAATGCAGATAAATTATTTCAGATCTGAATTAACCAAAATGGCTTCCGCTTTGCTAAATGCCACCACACGATATGATATATTGCAATACATTGCTGTGATCTACATTGCGATATTCCAAAACATAGATGAAAAACAATTTGCTGTGTAAAATGTAGGAGGTCTTAATATATCACTTCATATTGATAATTAAGCACAGACTTTAATTCAAATTCAAAACCCAGCAATTCAGAACTAGCCTGAGCGAAGGTTGTAGTTCACAAGTTTGAAACCTAATTTTTAAAATTGATACTGGAGTTGATGATACGATACAGATTATCACAAAAATAAATATCACGGTATATTGCCATATCAATATTTGACCACAGCCCTAACACTAACACAAGTACTGCTATATGATATGGAGCTTTGCTTAACTTCCGGGATATAAAGTAATGTCCAAAAAAATCAAAAAATTAAGATTCTAACGTTATGATCCACCCAGCTTGGTGATTGAAAATCCCCTATGAGTCACACAAATTATCTGTGTGTAAAGTTTAATTTGTTGAGATTTCACACAGTGTCCAATGAAAAACGATGAGGCCCACAATCCATGTTTGGGCCAAAAAACGTAATTTAAACACTGTTTTTTGTGGAATTTTGATCAAAATGTTTCCTGTCCAGAGAGCAGATTAAGGGTTTTGGTGCACTGGTTCAGGTTGTGGCCGCTTGTCTAAACCATAAATAAAGCAACATCATTTGTGAGTGTGAGTTTGGACACATTTTATTTTTCATATTGTTCAGAAAATGTCTGTTGGTGTGATTGTACATCATTCTGTTGGCAGTTTGCATGCAAGTTTCTGTGTATTTGCACTGCATCTATTTAACCGTATTTGTGTTTTCATATGGCCGGAGAGTCTGTCTATCCAAACAAGATTTAAGAGGTCCTGGACTTCAGCTCACTGTTGCCTTCTATGGTAAATGCAGAAGAAGGAGAAAACAGCAGGAAATAGACAGTGACATTAATAATTCTGAAGCCTAAAGCTTCAGGGTCACTCAGAAAAATGCCCACAGATGGGCATTTTAGCACATTTATTGTGCCCTTTTTTTGCACTGAGCACCTGCCCCCCAAAATGTCTGTGCACGCCACTGGTTATAGATAGTTTTCTTCAAGATACTTTTTTATTTTTTCCACAGGTAAGTCATACATAGGTCAAGTTTGGCAGACAAATCACACAACTATGGAGGGTCTTGTGTCCCATGGCTAAGGAGTGGGTCAATCTTCAAACATGTGTAGTTGAATCGAGAATGGTATCAATATTCTCTTTTTGGTTAAAAACTGACTTTTTCATTGTGTAAAGCTGCAAAAGTTGGAAGTTGGTTGTCTTTATCTTGAGATAGAGAAAACTAACTGACTAAGAAACACATGAAGAACCATGACCTAACTTCTTTAACTCCACCTAATTTTCTCCCTGAAAGCAAAAGCCATGACATATAAAGAGTCATATAAAAAGATGTAGTATCCATGCGACACAGAGTTATTTAACATATTTGGACATTTAGACCATTGCACACCCCTTACCAAATCCCCCTGAAGCATTCCAATGGGATTGAAGTGATGGCTTTGACAAGGCCATTTCATATTCATAGCCCTACATTTTGAGCCATTCTTTGTTGGATTTATTTGAATGACTAGGACCAATATTCTGTTGAAAGGTCCACCTCCTTGAACCGTTTTTTGGACACTTGGCTTCACATTCTCCTCTAGAACTTTCTGGTAAAATACCAAATTCATTGTTGAAAGTATGATACTAACATGGCATGGCCCTGAAGCCGCAAAGCAACCCAAGATAAATAAATGCGAAAGTTGGTATGAGGTTCTTCTACTCAAATGCTCTTTGCGCCAAAGGTCTTCTAGTATTATGGCCAAACAACTCTCATTGCATCTTTGACCCATCTGACCAGAGCATATTGTTCCAGAAGTCTTGGTGCCTCATTTATAAACATGATTTATGCCAAAAAGACGGCCTACGCCTTTTTCTAAGAAAACTTTGGGATTTATAAAAAGCACCCTTGATGGGAGATGCAAATAAAAGACAAATAAAAACATGCAATTTGCGGCAATGCCAGGCAGTATACCAAATGGTGTATGTGCTATTGACGGCACACTATAAGGTCAGTGTGTGAGAATCGGTTTGCTTTGATTAATCAAAATCGTCTTCATTCATTGAATGTCCAAATCATGTGAATCAAACATGCTATTCCAAAGCGGTGGAGCGTGACCTGGGTCAACCCATGACTCATTCATTTATTTAGATGCAGCAGTGTTACATGCTTGAGGCTGGAAGGTATACGTAGATGAAAGCTGTTAAGATCTTGGCTGCACACCGATGTCCTAAGGACTACGGCTGCAACACCACCAACCCCACTGGAACACACAACTAAACGTTAGTAATCCTTTTTGTGAATAATGCCAATTGTTTGGTACCAACTGTAACTGTATGTAACTTGATTTCATTAGTTTTAGTCATTCCAAACAAGGGAATACAAATGACATACTGGGGTCGTCTGATATGTGTCCCACTCTATCACCAATTTATTATTTCAGCTTCCGGTCAGCTTTTGCCATGATGTTTGCCTGCAGTATCAACAGATATTAATTAGGGATGGCTGACTATTTATAGGCATAGTGAATCATAAAAGGAAAATCGCAGTTTGAATAAATCTGAATATTGTGGGCTTTAAAACTTATTGTGTTCTCTTTAGAAAACCTTCTGATGTGAATCCTATGCACTGTTTTAAAACTTTGAAATTACTCCTCCTCCTTCCTCCCTTCAAGGTTACGTGAAGTCTTCCTTATTGTAGACACATGCACTGAAACACACAGTTGCAAGAGTAACCTGCACATTCTATGATGATATACTAGGGTTCTTGGACACTTCTTTTAACCTCGTAAGGTCTGATCTCATAGGCTGACTTTACAGTCCTGGACAAATTGGCAAAAATGTTCTCCACAATTAGATGATATTCTAAAAAGTGGAGTGATCGTGTCCAAATATTTAGGAGATTTATTACAACCCCAGCTCAGACTCATAAACTTTCTCATGGGTTAAAAGAGCTCTGTTGGTCAAGGTGCGACGATACCACACACTTCAAAAGGACAGAGCAAACCAGACCCTGGATGTCTGGGATTAAAATGAGAGTTAAAATAAGCTCCTCCAGGATAGTCCCTTACAATGTTTTAGGGGGCTTTGGTCCGGACTTTCCTGTTTGATACAAACTTAAATTACAGGTGTTAAACCTCCCATGGACCACAATGCAGATTAAACAGGCAGACCTTGGTCCGACCTAAAGAGGTGGTCTCGATCTGAATGATACTGAACCATGGTTCGGACTTTCAGACCAGTTACAAAGAAGAGAAATAAGCCGCTGACGGGGGAACTGTAGGAGCGGGGGCAGGGGTAGCTGATGGGAGACAGGCGATTTTTTAAATAATTTTATAGGCCTATACAACGGTAGCCAAAGTGGGAGGTGTGTGTTGTCTGGGCAATGGCCTGAACTATACAGCGAATAGAAACGCGGCCGTCAGACGCACGCCCATCTACAAACCAATTGGTGTCCACTAGGGAGATGCAGCCCATGTAGGTGTAGGCTCCCAGAGGGTTTATAATGTCGCCTCTACCTGGATATTGTACAAACAAAGATACGGAAAACCGTGAACTGAACGGGACAATGCACTTTATTTCAGCACTCACAACATTGAACTAAGTCAGACACATTCACATGGCTGACACATCCGTCCTGCCCCTTCATAATAAAAGTACTTAACAGGAAATAGGTTAGTGCGCTGGCAAAACTGCAATATGAAACCAAACCTAAGCGTATCAAATCTACACAGTGGAGCAAAAAAATAATCCTTAGTTCGGACCTCGGTGCGGACTTTTAGGTGTGAAAGCCCTTGATCATTGGAACCTGATCCTATTCACCTGGTTCTAATTTAATGGATTTAAAGTTCTGATAAATATAGGGGTGTAGGGGAGAACGGGGTAAGTAGGCACACTTTTTACTCTAGTGAGAATTGCTTATCACCTAAACATCTTTCAATAGTCATTCCTACATTAAATTGAAGCTTAAGGTGTTGGCTTGAAATATGTACCCCTCACTTTTTCTATCTTATTGTAATAAAGAAGAAATTAATCATCAAAGACACCCTTACACATTGTGACAACCAACCCCATCAAGGGTCGGTTGTCAAACACTATGGGGTTGTTTGTCACAATGTTATCTTAATGGGAATAATCTTAAAAAGAAGGCAAGAAGGTAGAACTAAATTTGAAAGTTTAATTGCATTGTCAAGTTGACAAATAGGCCTACATAACTTACTGTAGCCTTGGCAGCTGGTCTAGTTTGGGATGCACTGGGTTTTGATTTTGATTTTGTTGCCCTTTTTTCCTTTGCATGCTAGCTGCCTTTTCCTGCTCTATTCTTTCCTTCTCTGGGGTGTCAGTGAGGATACAGCTTGACAATTTATTTCGTTATTGGGTTCCTTTTCTGGCTGCAGCCTTGAGATAACATGTGACAACCAACCCCCCAAAAAATGTGACGACCAACCCCAACTTGAATTTCTTGCTAGCATCAAGGCCAACAACCATTTGACAACTAATTAGCTTGCTAACCACAATCTAAAATATAGTTTACCCTTCACACTTTGTATAGGTAACAAGTGTTTTGTTATAAACCCATTGTGTAAAAGCCTAGAAGAAAAATACTGAGGAGCTAAATATTTTCAATTTGACATGAAAAACACAAATAGTTGTCTCACCTCAAATTCAGCAGTCTAACTCCAAGGAAGACTATGTAGATGACCTCTGATCCCAATTCTGGATATTTACACACCAAAATTTCATAGACAGCGCCTTCTGCTTCCGAGATATAACGATTGTGACAACCAACCCGTGTGGACAAATTACCCCATTCTCCCCTACCAACTCTCCCATGAAACAAATCTACTACAGAAGGCACGATGAAGGAAAGAGCTGCAGTGAGAAAGATTTGTAGACGCACACACACACACACAACTTCAAGTTAATGTATTTACACAGATGGACAGAGAACAGGGTGTGTCCTGGATGCGATCTCTATGTATGCAACTGTTTTAGTGCCTGTGTGTGTGGGTGTTAAAGTTCCTGCATGGCTGTGTATGCACTCTTCTTCCTCAATTATATGTGTGCAAAGAATTGTAAATGTATATGCATTAGTTTTATGTCTCATCTTTGTGGGTATGTGTGTGTGTCATGTGTCAATTCATGGAGTATCGTTGTGCATCCTGCATGTGTGTGTGCGTACATATAAGGTGTGACCTGGGGCAGTTGTTTTTGACACATGAAAGACTTCACATCAGGGTTCTATAGAACTCTTTCATCCGTATATTAGTGGAGGGGAAGACAAAAGCTTTTGACAGAGAGAGGGAGAGAGATAGAAAAGTGAGATGCGGAGGAACAGGAGTTTCCAGTGTGTCTGATGGATAAAAACAGGACAAAAAAGGGGAGTATATGACTTACAATGCAAAGTATATTACTGCCGGAGGACCCAGACGTACAGGAACATGAACTCTCTTTCATAGCTTGTCATCTTCCCTCCCACTAACAATGTGCCATACCTTACCTAGAAGCCTTGCAATGTTTACATCTAGATATGCATTATCCTGAGCAGGTTTTAGACCATTATTATACCAGTGTTCATTTACTTATTTTTAATAAAAGCAAACCAGGAAGAAGTTGTATTTTTCGTACTTTTTCTCTTTAGGGTTCAGTGTGTAGTATCGGTGTACTTTATTTTGACATTATCTAGTGGTGAAAGTTCAAGATTGCAATGCTCCGTGTCTACCCCTCCCTTTGGGTGAGTTTTAAAAAAGCTACGGTGGCCTTCAAGGACAAGAAGCTAGTTACTAAAGATGGCATCATCCACTGCCTCAAGTCTTTCCTAAATATCAATTGATGAGGTGAAGATGTATCTAGTTATTTATTATATACTTCTTCTTGGTCTTCCAACAGGTGCATTTCTGGCAGACATCAACTATACATAAAAATGCATTAAGGCCATCAATTTTTTTCTTTCTGTGCTACCTCAGAAACATGGTGATGCAGCATGGCGGCGCACCACACTCCTATGTAGATATAAAAGGCTTGATCTATGAAGGTACATATTGCTTTACATTTTCAAACGATCATACACTTTTAAGTTACTGTACAACTCTTCTACCAAGTTTGTTCTGAAAAACACCAATACTTTCAACACACTGTGCCTTTAAATATTTTCAAGCTATGCAATGCATGATCTATTCATTTCAGGTGGAGAAATAGGCTGTGTGTTTGCCCAATCAAACCAGAAAACAGTGTTCAATATTGCTAGTGCTATAGATGATTTCTAAGCTGATTTGTCAAACAAGCTACAGCCAGGTATACTGATGATTTCCACTTCTAGTCAACGCAGTTGGCTTCCATTTGAATGTCCTCTGTCAGATACAGGCTCTTATAAAATACAAATCCATTCTCAGATATCTTACCATGTTTGTGCCATGCGTGATGAAACATGCACATTCTTCAAAAGCTGCATCTCTTTAAACTCCAATTAGTAATCTGCTACAGTTCAAATAATCATTTTAGGAAAAAGAAAATAAATACAAAACCTCAAGTAAGCAGAGGTTTTTCTTCAGACCTAATAACACATGATAATTATCAACATCAATAGTACCCCGAGTCTTTGAATTATCTGGCTGTTGTTCCTTATTATCCAATTATTGTTATTGTGAAAGCACTTTGGTTCACACCAGGCACTGGCTCAAACCGCAGTGATGTCATCACCCTGCTTGTCTGCAATAAGCTCTCCCAGAACTGCATAGTTTCCCCCAATAAATAGTTGTTTTGTGCGTGACTACAGTATGGGCTGTTATTAATCATTATTAGTCTCAGTTAATCAGTTATGGTTGCATGTTTGTTTTTTTCACTTCCTAACAGATTTTCATGCATCGGTTCACCTACACACATGCTAAAGGTATAGGGAGCATGGATTTTTATATTAGTTAAAGTTGCATTAAGTGTTAATAAAGGGAGGTGTGAGCGGCAGAGACAGCTGAAAATCTTATTTCTAAAAGTTATTTTTCAAAATGTCTGTGTGAATTCCTGGAAGGGTACAATAAAGTAAATAAAGACAAATCAAGACAGGCCAGGAATTAGCCAGAGGCAGAAAATGCACACACACACACGCACTTAAAAAAAATTAAATACACATCATGGTGCAACTGGTCTATCTACATCATATCAACAAAGCGCAATGACCTCAAGATATCAGATATCATGAAGTCTTCTATGAAAAAAAAAGTTTCTACTATTAAAATGAAGTGATCACTTGAAACTTTGGTGTTTTAAGAGTGGTGGGAAAAAAAAAGTTACTTCATCTTTGAGCTGTTCAGTTTTAAAGCCCTTAAAGAGCTAACAGTACCTACAAGATTGAGTTTTGCACAGGTTTGATTTTGGGACGTCGGGAGAATATGAATTGTTTAGTCGTTTCATGCTGCTTGCAAAATAACATAGAAATTGCCTATGATCAACTGTGACAGTGGCAGTAAACGTTGTTGATTTACTTTTTCAAGTTACTTTCACTGCAATAACAGCCGACTGTCGGCGTATAAACTTGAAGTATGAATCAGCTTCTTGAGATCCACAAATAACTGTGCTTGCAGAGCATTCTGTGGTGATCTCAGCTCATAACCTTGCTGCATAATTAAACATCCATCAACAGACATGACTGGAGGTCTGACATCATCTGTGAGGTGATTCTACTGTCGGATGATTCAGTGGTGAGACGCTTGACCATTGGACAGGATTCACCAGTTTACTCTCATATATTCCTCTTGCTCTCTTTTAAGATGGCTAGATCCTCATGTTTAGGTGTGCCCCACTTTTGCTGCACACTTAACCTGCTCTGAACAGGTTATGTTCAGACTCAGATGAAAGAAATCATCACAAAAAGGAACACTCTTTTTCTAATAGACACCTTTGGAAATCCTGTTGACCTAGGTGTCAGAACTGTTAGTTTCAGAGGGAGAGTATGGCAGTCTTTGGCCCTTATATTCCCTGATGCTCCTGTGACTGTGCGTGCATTGCCATCTACCGCACCTATAACCAGACGTAATTCCATGAAGGAATAATTTAGCACTTGGCTCAGGGCTGGACTGGAACAAAAAAAATCGGTCCTGGCCCGGCCCACCACAATTGATCGTCCACCCACAAGAACACATTTATCACGGACCGTGGAAGATGACTGTTCCATTGAATTAAATTAAAATGTTGGTTCATTTTGAACAAGTGTACAGACATATAATACAATAATATTTACAAAGTATTATAGTAGCTATAGTATTCTGTTGTGGGTGGTGCTCAAAAAATGCCTCTAAGATGGTAGGCTCAGGATGGACTAAGTCATCAACCTCCTGCTCCTTGCTCTCTCTCTTGACAGACTCCTCCTCTGGATGGTGTCTCAACCTGTTTCATAAATGAGGAGAGACACACAATTGATTGAGGTTTTAAGGATGTATCAGTTAAAGAGGTGGAAAGATGCATTACAATATAGAGTTATATAGGCAAAATGCACAAATTGTTGTTTTACTAAGTAAACCAGTGTGAAAAAAAAGTGTACAAAAGTAATGGTCTAATGTGTAGCCTGTTATTCTAAAGTACATGATGGTCTAGAAAGCAGATCTAGTAAAAGAAACTCAACAGCTTGTAAAAGTAAGTACAATTCTGTGGTGGTCAAATTTTATGAATGCTTCTAAAAAAAGTGTTGTCAAAGTGTTGTGAAAGGAGAAAGTGTGACAACTTTAAGTTGCATATTTGAGTGAATATACTTTTCTGCATTTACTGTTAACTTTCTAATATATCCAGGTCAAATTACAGTCTTTTTTAAAAAATTGCATTTATATTATATATAAAATAAATTAAATTCAAGTATGTTTTTAACAACCAGTCAAAAAGTACAAAAAGTCAATAGTCAACATTATTAAATCCACTATACTGAATAAGTACAGCAAGAAGCAAAAACTGACAGCTTCCTCACTTTAATGTTGATCAGCTAGCAAAGTATTGATACTCTTTGAATACACCAACAACAGAGCTATTTAACTCCTCTAAGAAACCACAAGAGAGCTAGCAAATGTTTAGCTAAAATAGACACTTTGACCTGGCTCTATAGATGGCTCTATCCATGATGTTAACGCAAGCAGCTAGCTGTTGGCAAACTACACATGCTTTGTTAAAATTTAGCAAGCTACGCAAATAATTGTTCTCAACATAACTTTATTTTCAACTTCTTACCACTAGTCCAGCATTTGTCTCCTTTCCATTTCTTCTCCGTTTTTCTCGAGTTGTTTTTCTGTCTGTTAGTGACGTGACTTGATTGAGTGATTGACAGCCGAGGCCCAAGGGACTGGAACTCGGCCCTCCGCTGTGTGTGATTGGGCCAGGCCCGGCCCAGAACCAATCATGATGAATGGGCCAATATTTCATTGGCCTTTCAGGTTAAGTTGACAGTATGCGCGGCCGAGAGGGAAGAGACCTCGGCCCGGCCCAAAATGCCTGCCGGCCCACCGGGCATTGCCCGGTACGCCCGATGGCCAGTCCAGCCCTGACTTGGCTCATATAACTACTGGATGTGAAGGCAATACCGTCGACTAGTAATTGGTTGGTTAAAGGCGCAGACACATCTGGCCGAAAATCGGGCGTCGGACATCGTCGGAGAGTCTGGAAGGAGCAGGGACATGAGTCTGTTTGGTGTGTTCAGTGACGTCGGCTGTAAATGTCGTGGGCCTTCTTTTCACCCGATTCAACATGTGTAATCGGCGCCGGCCAGTCTTTCAGCCGGAGCAATCTGATTGGTGGAGGGCTAGCCCGTCTCTGCTCTGCCACGGCAGCGGAGCGGATATTAGTTTCACTTTTGTCAAACATGATTTAGGAAGCAATCGATAGAATCTGGGAATGTTCGGATTTTCATGTAGGCTAAACACAATCAGCACACAGCACAACGTTTCCACATGTTTTCAGAAATAGTCGAGGTAGTTTGGGCGAGGAGCGGCCACAGGTGTGTGAGTGTGTTATAGTGTCTTTAACATTTGTATTTCCACATTCACCTCTAAAACTAAAAAAATGCAGTCTTACCAAAGGTCAGAAACTTAAGCGTCTGTTGAGAATAATCTGCAACAGGGGTTCATGTGCTGCAGAACTAGATGTCATGTAGTATTTCTCCCGACTTCCCACATCCAATGGTGGATGTTTACATCTGCCAAGGACCCATTTATGCACACCTGTGAAAAGGTGAAGCACGCTTTACCAAAAACCCTCACAATGGCGTTTTCAGTTGAATTAATTAGGGATGCACAGGACTAATCAGATAAAGGTTTAAACCTCCAGAGCAGAAATACTGGTGTGTTAGTAATTAATTGCCCATCACGTGGACTTTAACATAAAGTGAGAGAGAATAAACATGTGTGTAGGCCTATAGGTGTCAGCTGGTAGACAAGAGAGAGAGATAAAAAGGTGAGAGCGCAAAGCAAAAAAGGTTATCTTGAACGCTACTAAAAAGGACGGCTGTGATGACTCTTGTTCGTCAGCCGTTTTTTTCCTCCCCCTCCCGTCAGCTGTTATAATGATGTCTACGCGCGGCGGTGGGGAAGAACCCAAAACATAGCAAGCTTAAAATAACAATCTCTGCCCATACAAAAAGCTCTGAGTTGGATAACTTGACGGAGCGATCGATGTGTGTGAATCCATCCAGTACGTGTCTGATGATGGGCCGTTATATTAATAATAAACAGCGCGCTGCACTTACAACTGTATTTGCATTAACGGCTTGGTAATTGTCTAGAAAAGAATGTTAGGGCTGACTAAACATGTCGAAGTCGACTAGTCTAAATTAAAACTTCCGTTTAAACATGTGGGAAATGAGTCCCTACGTGCATCCCTAGAATTAATAATGCTGTATGACGTAGATCAACCACCAGTAGTAGAACACATTTCAATGGAGCTGGATTTAATTCAAAGGTGATTTCTTGTAAGCAATAGGTACTAGGGGTGTGAACGTTTACAAAAATGTCTAACCGTGTACACGACGGAATTTTTTTCGTGTACACGGTTAACCGTGACGTCATTGTCTTCGCGCGCCCGCCGTCCTGTAGGCGCGCACACACACACACACACACACACACACACACGCACGCACACACGCACGCAGGCACGCGTTCGTTCGCCTGTAAACACACAGTTATAATAGGTCCATGGCACAAACACACGTTCGCCTGACATGTGCGCCGTCATTATCGCGCTTCATTCATTTCCTGATTAATATAGCCTATCGCTTTCTACATGTCCACGTTCATGCAGGTTGTGTTATAAAGTTCGGGCTACTTACGAGCTTAGTTCACGTCAACCGAGTAACTTTAATCTTTAGGTTATCTTTCATCACTCTTCCGTGGCTGTGAGTCGAGCACCGGCACGGCGACTCCCCGTGTGTGTGTGTGTGTGCGCGCCGATACACACACTCACACAGACTCGCCGAGGGACATACCGATTCGGCAGACTAGCTTTTATCATCCCCAATTAGTTTAGGCCTACTAGTGATGTAAAATCAATAAATGTGTGTCTCCAGAACATATTTCACAACTTTGAAAAAAAGAAAAATTTTAAATTTGAAGATTTTTTTTAAAACGGTTTTCGTTTATTGATTTTTCCTAAACGGTTATGATTTACTAAACGGTTACACGTGTACACGTGCACACCCCTAATAGGTACGCATTAGTAAAGTTGACATTGACACTGAGTATTCTTCAAGTTAGAAATGAAAAACAGACTAACCGGTCAGATTCTCCTCCAATTGATGATTCTAGAAGACGAGTAGGATGCTTACTAGGCATAGATGTAGTTGGGCCCTGGATTGCCATTCCTGTGGATTTTGTATTTTGGTAGCTGGAATGCAAATAAAACACTATTGTTAATGTTGGAAATAGATTACAATCATATAATATAATATTATATATATATATATATATATATATATATATATATATGTATACATATATATATATATATATATATACATATATATGTATACATATATATACATATATATGTATACATATATACACACACACACACACACACGTATAGACAGTGCTGCTTGACAGTTCGTGAATTTTATTTATTTTAACCATTATAAATTCATTTTTATCAATACCAGTATTTTTTATATGAAATAACAGATGTTTATCAATTCAACATTTTTATTTTCCAGAAATCAATTGTTAAAACAGATAAAATAAATTGTTTGACAACTGTTGTATGTGCAAAAATGTGTGAACCCCGAGCTGCATTGCTTAAATTGAGCATGTAAACACAATCAGATGGGCCAAATTGAGTGATGAAATGGACCAATGTAGTGAGAGATCTTTAGGGAAGAAATTGGGCGGCACTAGATAAAACATAGATCAAACCAGGTCAGTTTAGGCTCACCAAAGTGAACCCGTACAGGTCAGACATGCTAAAAGGGGAACAACTATCAGAGGATCTAAGGAATAGAGTTGTGATGTTGCACATTTGTCTGGGGACAGCTATACATTAATTTAAAAAAAGTTTGAGTTCCATCGGTCCACCGTGACGCAAATCATCTACAAATGGAGAGCTTTAAGAGTGACTGAACATCTGCCTAGAACTGGACTTCCTTCAAAAATATCCATAAGCACCACAAGAAAAGGGATTTTTCAGTTAAATATATATACAGTCCCCTCCATAAGTATCGGAACAGTGAGGCCAATTCCTTTATTTTTGCTGTAGATTGGAAACATTTGGGTTTGACACCAAAAGATGAATATGAGACAATAGCTCAACATTTCAGCTTTCATTTCCAGGTATTCACATCTGGATCTGATACACAACTGAGAAGATATCATTATTTGAAAAGGAACAACACATTTTTAGGCAAGCAAAAGTATTGGAACAGATAGACTTTAAATAAATTAAAGTGAATAAACCGTAATAGTTTGTCGCAAATACTTTGCTTGCAATAACTGCATCAAGCCTGTGACCCATTGACATCACAAAACGTTTGCATTCTTCTTTTGTGATGCTTTTCCAGGCTTTCACCGCAGCCTCATTCAGTTGCTGTTTGTTTTGGGGGGTTACTCCTTTCGGTCTCCTCTTTAGCAGGTAAAATGCATGCTCTATAGGGTTTAAGTCTGGAGATTGACTTGGCTAGTCTAAAACCTTCCATTTCTTGCCCCTGATGAACTCCTTTGTTGTTTTTGCAGTTTTTTTGGATCATTATCTTGCTGCATGATGGAGCATCTTCCAATCAGTTTGGTTGCATCTTTCTTTAAATTGGCAGACCGAATGTTTCTGTAGACTTCTAAGTTCATTTTGCTGTTGCCATCATGTGTTACTGTGTTGTTGTCAAGATGAACCTTTACCAAAGTGATGGAAAGGCTAAAGTTTGGAGAAAGAAAGGATCTTCTCATGATCCCAAACATACAGGCTCATCTGTGAAACACAGTGGAGGCAATGTCATGGCTTGGGCTTGCATGGCTTCTTCTGGGACGGGCTCATTATTCTTCATTGATGATGTAACACATGATGGCAACAGCAAAATTAACTCATGATGCAACCAAACTGATTGGAAGATCCTCCATCATGCAGCAAGATAATGACCCAAAACACAACGAAGGAGTTAATCAGGGGCAAGAAGTGGAAGGTTTTAGACTAGCCAAGTCAATCTCCAGACTTAAACGCTATAGAGCATGCATTTTACCTGCTAAAGAGGAGACTTAAGAGAGTAACCCCCTAACACAAACAACAACTGAATGAGGCTGCGTTGAAAGCCTGGAAAAGCATCACAAAAGAAGAATGCAAAAGTTTTGTGATGTCAATGGGTCACAGGCTTGATGCGGTTATTGCAAGCAAAGGATTTGCGACAAAATAGTATGTTTTATTCACTTTAATTTATTTAAAGTCTATCTGTTCCAATACTTCTGCTCGCCTAAAAATGTGGTGTTCCTTTACAAATAATGATATCTTCTCAGTTGTGTATCGGATCCAGATGTGAATACCTGGAAATGAAAGCTGAAATGTTGAGCTATTGTCTCATATTCATCTTTTGATGTAAAACCCAAATGTTTCCAGTCTACAGCAAAAATAAAGGAATTGGCCTCACTGTTCCGATACTTATGGAGGGGACTGTATATATATACATATATATATACATATATATACATATATATATACATATATATACATATATATATATATATATATATATATATATATATATATATATATACACACACACACACATATACATATATATATATATATATATATATATATATATATATATATATATATTCATTCTTAATAATGTTAAATTATATTTCTATTTTTCCTTGACATTCACTTTTAAAACATGTGCAAAGCATGAATTTCAAATAATACAGTGTAAGCTTTTCAGAATTTTTCTGTCAACTCTTTTTAAATAAGGTTTAGTAAAACAATTAAATAAAATACCTTTTAATGCTTCCAGTTGCTCTAAAACAGCTTCAGGCCTACGCCCACTACTATAGGCCTACTCCTGCCTAGCTCTCAGCGTTTTGCACCGAATGCTAATTTCGTTAGCTCAACGCACAGGAACCTTAGCTCCAAGCCTAGCGCATCATCTCTATTAGCTTCGGGCCTATTTAATTGCGACTGTTAGCTTAGCCTAACTTCTCGTGGTGCAGCACACACACACACTTATATCAAGCGTTCAATTAAGTAGGCTTACAGTTAGCGTCTGTTTGACAACATTATATGGTGTGTTTTACTGATTTATTGGTTCATTACCGTTCAGCTACAGGTTGTATCTCTCACAGTGGCTCTTAGCATCTGATTAGCGCACACACTGTCTCAATATTACTGCTGATTGACCAAGGCTGTGAACTCTTTGAGAACTCCGCTCTGATTGGCTAAAGCTGTTACTCGTGTGAACTGCGCTCTGATTTGCTAAATTGTTAACCCTTTGTGACCTGAGTTAAAATGACCAAATTTCAAATGCAGTAAACTTCATGGTCATGCTGATCAATAATTTGTCAAAAATAAGGTAGCCTATGCTACCATTCTGCTGCGGACTTGTGTGCTTCATTACTCAACAAGTTTGCAGATAACGTAGGCCTATTATCTCCACTGAGAATCTATATTGCTCAGATAATATTGCAAGGAAAAGCCTATTTAATCTCTAAACAGCATCATGTTCATGGATCACTGTAATTGCATGATTGTTATTGTTATGTTGTAATTCCAGTATTTCATTTAACATACACACAATGTTGAAACTTGCTACAGCTTACAAACAACTAAAATACTTTACCGAAGCATAATTCATCCAGTGCTGTGACATAGAAAACTCCATAAAGTATCCTGTAATTTCTTTATGTTCATGCTTCAGCAGGTTGCGTCTTGGAATTATTTGAAGCTTACGCAGTGAAATGAAAATGAAAAAAATACATTCAAGTGCATTTCGGTGCTGTGCTCTCCTCTCTCAGCAAATGAAAACCTGATACTGTACTTGTTATGTTCTATCTGACCTGTCTTCCACTGTTTCAGAGTTTTGTCCACAGGTCTACCCTTTGGCATGTCTCTCTAACTGACTTTTCTACCATCTGTTTCTACATGTCATCCCATTAGTTCACCTTTTTTGCCTTCGTAGGAAAAGAATAATCTAACAGGTTTGTGTTTGATCCCCTATGGTGCGTGACCAGCCTTCAGCTTATGTTCTGACTGGGTCTCATGCCAAAGCTAAGCCTCTAGAACCCAAATATTGATGTGCCTCCAGTCCATGTGAGCAGGGTTTGTCAAATGACCAGAGCACAGTATAGACTACTAGGCTGTGGTCAAGCCTTCAACTTACATAATCCTCTTTGGATGTGCAACCAGTCATACGCACACGCTCAGTTGGACAGACTGATCGGATTGATGAATATAGAAGAAATCTGCTGTACATCCGGATTTGTCTAAATTGTAAGTTATTACGTCATGATCAAAGCACGGAAGCTATACTTTGAGAGCAATTAACTGGAACTGAGGGGCCGTTCTCAACACATGCATTCAGCCCGAAATGTCCAGCATAAGGCTGCATTATGGTGTCTACTTCGAGGGGGGACACAATTCAACAAAAGCTTCTGTAAGGCATGGTGAAAAGGGCAGTTAGCTTAAATGCCAGGAATGTGAACCCCATTATGTTACATTCAAGATGCTGATAGGCAAGAAGCTGTCTGTCACCACCCACTGCTGAACAGCTGGGGTTCATCAGGATCTTAATGGTACCATCATGTAAGCAGCTTGTGGTCGGCCGCAGTTGTTGCAGATTCCATGTTGTATTTTTGCAGCCAACGCTAAATGAAACAGTGATCATAGTCAAAAATGTAGGAACCTACATGTACTGCTGCAATGACAGAGGGTGAAGGATGGGAAAAGACAGAGGTGTACAGTTATATTAGCTTTAGTACTATAGCTAAGACAGGACAGACAATTTGGCTGTCACAGACAAGTTTGCAATAGCTTCTGAAATGCATACATACACATGCACTGTAGTCTACAACCCCCGCTGTGTCTGCTAATGACAGCTTATGTTCCTGCAGTGAGGTTAAGTTATTTTATGGTTGCATGTCAATTTGGCTCTAGACTATGGAAATGGAAACTACCTAATGTTCCATTACCAAACACAGACACACATGAAATTGCAATTCACAAACAGTAGTGCTCATAATGGGTGTACAAGATTTCCCCACAAAAAAAAATACACACACTATACGATATCTGCACTCACGAGGCTAATTAAAACAACTGACAAATCATTTCTGCAGGCACGGCAGGCAGCCTCGTCGGTGTGGCTGCTGTCAAGGAATGTTAGGGCTTTTTAAAAATTGTTACACAATATTGACCTTGCATCTGTTTCTATTTTTGATAATTAGAGAAGGCAGAACAACAGAGCCAATACCAGGGAAGGCCAAGTGCAATAGTCAATGCATTATTTTTTCTGTCTAGATTTATCTAATAAATATTCATTTAAAATACATATTATTTCTTATTTGTTATTATAATTAAATAGTTTTATGAGATTTGATCAAATGCAAAAATTAAAAACATTATAAAAGTGTGAAAACACAGGTAGGCGCTATCTCCTTTAGAACATACTCATTTTGGGTAAAAAACAAAAGCTACTTTTCTGGGTCTTTTGTTCTCTGTTAGATTGAAAAGTGAAAACATGGTTGTGTGAATAAAATAGTATCTAATGAGTAGTACTTGCAATATGTAGCCTACTGAAAATTATTTAGTTCAAACGTACAGAGAAGAATTCACTAATATCTCAGTGTTTCAGCAGACATCCACAACCTACCTGTTCAAAATGATGCAAATCATTAAACAGTCCATGTGGAGCCCACTGTTGTATGAAATGGAATCACTATTGTCATTTATTTTACAAACATTTCAATCCCCATAAAAAATGGGTCAGCGCCAGAATTTAAATCTACAGAAAGAAATGATGTCAATGTTGCATTCAGGAAAACTAGGTAACTTCTATGAGCCAGACTACAGAAAACTCTGCTTCTTACTTCATGTATTGATGACAATTAACACTTTTAACCTGTTGGTACATTGAAAGGAAAAAAACAACACACAGCTCCATATTATACAACATGACATACACTCATTTACTTAAGAGATTAGGGGTTTTTCACAGTACATCAAATGACAAAAAATCATATCCAATGTGTTCTATATTGCTTTTTCTATAGCTTTTACCTATCTTATCAGTTGATCTAAAACTATTATCGGAATGTGATGATTATGTCCTGAACACTGAATATAAATACTGTTATTTCAGCATCAATCAGCTATCAAATCATCAAGGTACTTATCCCTTTTGTCCGTCAGGTTAAAACTCCAACTTCCCAGCAGTCTTGAATGACTGCTGGAAATGAGTGCTGTAATTGTGTGGCTGTAGGATAATCACGGTGCATGAAAATGACAACCTTCAGTTCTCAGTTGTGATGTGCCTCCAATCATGGTAGAGTATTTTTCAGATTTTAGTGTACACACACAAAAAAAACTGTGCAATTCTATAAATAAAGAACATTTATAAAAAAGAATAACTGCACAATAATGATTACCCATTCAAAGCTGCAAGATGCCAGTGAGAGGTAGTTGTCTTAAAACTATATGAATAGAACTTGTGTGGGAAATGTTTGAGTTAGCTCTTTAAAGCTATAGTGCGTACATTTTTCATATAAATGAATGGCCGTTACATTCAAGCCATCATTAAATAAGTTAACAAAGTTGAATAAGCCGATCAGCTCAACTAAAATCTCTGTATTTCTCAGTATGGTGGCGTTTACAAACTGGTGTCACCCACCGACACTGGGGCAATGGATGAAAATCCAAAGAAGCGGCCACAAAAATGTTTCAGTTGTCGATTCTACTGCTAAGAAAAACCCTGGACGTAGAGCAGAAGGAATAAAATCCATGCATGATCACCAAAGGCTTACCTCATGTAGATGCACCAACAGTGTTGTTGTAATTACTCAGACTTTCTCATGGGGGCAACAGAAGTAACACACTATAACTTTAAGTCTTAAATATGTAAGAATGATTTGATGAGTGTCATCATAAAACAAAAGTCAAAGTCAACAGATTCAAAACGTTTTGTGTGATGGAGTGGGTTAAACTGTATGACTGAAGATGAGACATGTAAAGCTGCATGAAGCAATTTTGACCACTATTGGGCAGAAACACAGCCCTGGTTTATATGAGAGCAACGAACCCCTCTACATCATAGCTCCGCCCCTTTCTGGGTGAAAACAACCACTGCCGATCAGATAAAAAATAATAAGAATACCGTTTAATTTTATATCGTCAAGTAGCCCAAACAAAATGGCCAGACAGCTAATGAATGATATGATGTCCTTGGAGATTGACGATCGGCAACAATATAGATAAACTGAAAGCAATAGGTGATCGATGTCCTTTCAGTCTGCCGTGGACGAGTGAAACAATGAGTTGACTCAATGTCCAGAGGTGTTATATCCTGACATTAAGAACAAATCTCTTCTCTTAGTGTCCTTCTTCTTGATGGAAGTAAAGTTAACAGCAGCTTTTAAGCACAATGGACCTATGTTTTCCCGTTTGTGTCGATAATGTTTTCACCCAGAAGGGGATGTGGCCGTATTTACGCCAAGAAGTGCTCTCACGTATACCATCGTCATATCAAGTCACACTAGGAAATATTTTCTACTTGCACATTTGGTAGACAGAGTGTGGCCTGAACATCCCAATGACCTTGTGTTTCAGTACACCAGACATATCCATGTTAAGTGTTCTTGAATTTCTATTTTCGTCTCCACCAACCAGAAACAATATGTGGGTTCTGAAGGGACTTGAAATGTTATTATTGTGTTTCCCCCTGATCAGAGTACATTTTTACAAAAGTATCCTTAAGTTGATGCAGCATGGTTAACATGTAATGGGCAGTCATCTTGCTTTTGTTTTTCTTTCTGTAATTTGACAACCAGGATGAAAAGCTGAATATTTTGGCATGATTTATGTCTGGATCTGGATGCCAAAAAGATTCTAGGCAAGACCTAACCAAGCCCAGGTACCTAAATTCATCTGGCGCCAAAAGAAGAAGAGTTTTCAAATGGAATAATACGGAGTGAAGGCTACAAGAGGGAACAGGCACCTGAGGCTATGACAAATATGTCCATACATGTACGACTATCTGAATGTTTTGTTGTCAAAGTGGTTGCAATGCCACAGCGAGCATTCTACAGTAAATGAACTGTTTTCTGAGGATTTTTCTTTTGTCTAACTTAAAGTACTACCTGCTCAGACAAGGCCAGAAAAAAGAGTAAAGATCAATGACATACAGTAAAAGGAAACAGATCACACAACTTGCCAACATGATTTCAAAATTGAAAACAATCTAACAATCATGTATTTAAAAACCTCTGTAACCATCATGAATCAATGGAGATTTATCCAGCATAACACCACTAGCACAATGCAAACAAACGTTTGGTTTATTCATGCTAACAGCTGCAATAGTAGAAGCTCAGAGCAAGTGGTCGGGCTGGGACGTTCAATCCCTGACGCTCTGGGTGGCTGCTGGCTCTAAGGAAGATTTTTAAATCGTCGTAAGCGGCGCCACGGCTGATTTTGACAAACAGTGTTCTGGATTACAATCGCTTAGTATGGCTTTAAGAGTCTGTTTGAGTCCTAACTGAGTAGACCAGTGTTGTGTTGTGTGTTCTAATGGAAACACAAGAGCAGATAGCATGCTATAGGCTAATTAGCCTCTACTTCCCCAAATAAAGGTAGTTAGCTTAACTTGCTGGCTTCATCTTCTCAACAGGTTGTAGGTTTAGGGTTGCAAAGGGACAGATGTCTTAGACCGACATCACTTAAAGTAGCCCAACATGTGGGCTTGTTGAGGAATTGGGGGAAATATATCAATGTGTGTAGACAATCACAGAAGTTTACATGAGGTCTCCTAGAAACCAACCAGGACCCTCATCTATCAGTCAACCGCTGCTAAAGGAACCATCTATCTAAAAGCTTGGACACAGTTTCCAATAAAAAGGCAAAAACCATACCAAACTTAAAAACAAAAGCAAGTTCATCCCTTTCCTGACAGAATTATGCACATTAGTTGCAGTATCATTATAGCTTGTATGTCCTTTCACAAAAAGATGAGGAGCCAAAAGCTTATTTAAGTAGCATGCTATTTAGTTGTTAATAACTATAAAGCGATAGTTGGACCAGATAGTGTCTTAGCTAGCTTACAAGCTCAAATGATCTTAACATGATGTCAGCCAATGTGTTAGTGATGAAATGTCTCGTTGGAAGCCGGAAACAGATAGCCCAAGACAAAATCAAATCTGTGGACAGTCTGTGTGTTCCTCCAGAGTCAGAGGTTGCGTGACACCAGTAAGTTCTTTAAAGCGATATACAGCTCTTGTATTTGGGCAGCAGGAACCCTGATGTATTTACCACCTGCAGGAATGTCAAAGTACAGTCTGATATTCTATAATGACGGAATGATGAGGAAGCATGTGTTCCCTTGATAATAAAATCAATAATTGCAAGCACACTCCCACTCACAGTTTGCAAAGAGTTGGTTTTCTCTTTGCATTCAAGTCATGAGTTTTAGTGATTAAGTCATTCTGTACTCGTGTTGACAGCTGTAAAAGTCCATGTGGCAGGAACATTTAATCTATTTCCATTTCCTGTAGCTCGGACAGAAAACTATGAGTGGCATGCAACAGTGTGCCACATTGGCATGTGTATCCTTTCATTGAACACGTGGGGCAGGGTGTGGAGAAGCAATATAGCCTACTGAATAACAATACAATTTTGGTAGGAGAAAGGAGAAAAATCAGCTGGAACACCGTAAATGGTGTAATGAAAAGGATCTGCTCTTCTTGTATCTAGGCTCATGTGTGCTTTCAGTACCATGTATTGAAAAGTACAGAAAATGCGGAATGTTATAGCTGCTACAACGTCTGTTAAAAACATAAATACAGGGGGCACTCTTAGCTCAGTTGGTAGGGCGTCCCCCCCATGGGCCTCGGCCAGCAGCGGACCCGGGTTCGATTCCAGCCTGCGGTCGTCCTCCCCTCTCTGACCCATTTCAACTCTGTCTCTACACTATCAATAAAAGCATAAAAATGCCAAAAAAATATCTTAAGAAAAAACATAAATACATAAAGAGCATGAGCACATAAAGCAGGAAAGTTCTGATAGTCCTCAGGCCTCGTAATGGGCCACAATGTCCATTGTTTATAAAGTGTTCATCACTGACTGTCCATTTGCTTTAAATGGTCCTGTCTTCATACTTTTTCCTGGTTCTTGTAATATACAGTTGTTAAGCCTAACATAGTAATTATTGCTTGTCTACGCTATGAAGCAAGTGTGCCCCACTAAATCATTTATTTTTTACCAAAAAGTAAAAATGATAACACTTTATCTAGTGAACAGTCGGTGCAAGGAGGAACCACACACAAACACCCATTCAAACAGTGGGTACTGTAAACATTCAACCACCAATTCATTTAAGTTAGTTCAAAAGAATGCTTGACTTCGTTCACAGCTCTACTGTGTCACACGCACCAAGACCGATTGTGACCGAATGACCACCAGTAACATGTTCTCCAGTCCTGAGGCCCGGCTGAAACAACCCTACACATGTGTGTTACATGTCACACCGCCGTGTGTTTCGAATTCTCATTTCCATTTTTGGGCAACGAGGGGTCCTTCATGCTAAACTGGCTGAAGCTGGCGGCCCTACACCTGGCCCTGGGCCCTCCTCCTCCGTCTCCGGCCTGCGTAGGACCTGGGGGTAGAGTACTGTAGCGGCCCGGGATGATGGGGGCGCCCTGGACCGGTTGGAAAACATGGCTGCCGCGGTTGAGGGTGGCGTCCTTGGAGAAGAGGCTCTGGATGAGCTGGAATTTTTCCTTCTCCTCCCGCAAGAAGACGTCGACCAGGAGCTTCTTCTCCCGTTTGAGACGCTCCACGATGGTTTTGGGAATGTCAGGGATTATCCAGGCGACCACCAGGCTGAGGAACATCACCAGGTTCTAAAGCAGTGGGAAGAAATGGGAAAAAGAATGTGTTTGGGGAGATATAAAGACAAATGAATGAGCCATTTGGATGGTCTGAGCCTTATTGTCCAAAAATATAAGGGGGGCCTAAGTACTTTTTTCTAAATATTTATTCAAACCAGTTATATTCACCTGTCAGCCAATGGGACATCTCCCCTCGGCCTAAGGTCATGCGCCCCTCTGGGGTTACCTTACTCCAGAATATTAGCTTTATTGTATTTTTTTTTACCAAAGGGGCACAAACAAGCCCACAATTTTTTGTTCCATCTGAAGTGGCGCCCTGATGGGACACCGGCTCTGAACCGGCCCTTAGACTGCCTCGGTGGAAAAGGGGTAATGGAGGAGATTCCCATTCATTGTTCACCCACGCCCATTAGAGAATCTGTGTACACCACTGGTAAACACAATCTTTTTTCAGAGTCAGGCTGGTGAGAGGGACATACATTTCCTTGATTTTGTTAATGTTTCCACCACCTCAAATCATTTGCCTGCAGCAGTGATGAAGGGAAACTTTTCCGACAGCTTTGGTGTTAAAGGACATTTGGTAGACACATGTCAGTTAAAGAGCGGAAAGAGCTGTTTATCAAATCAGTTGGACGCTAACTGACTGAAACATCTGGGGAAATTCCAGAGTAGAGCGTGATCTACCTAATTAGAAAAGACTGGCCCGCACATATGCACAAACAAACACCCTCACTGTGTTTTCACTACACAAATCAGTTCAAGTCAACCTAAAAACAACACTCCAACACATATGTAACCTATAACCACACCGTGGGTGTGCTTTCAACTTTACAGCAAAATTTGTAGTGATAGCTGTGAGGGAATTTTGGGTCTTTAGTTGTAATATTAATGGGAAAGATTGAGAGGTCATATATGCCTATCTTGTGTGTCTGTCTCTCAGACTCTAGGTCAGCCTTGGAGCCTGTTAGGAGACACTTAGGTCAGTTGTATAGATAAAGTCTCATCTCCTTAGACTCCAGAATGTTATGGTTCACTGTGTTCAGCTCTGAACCAAAACATTGGTACGCTTGGTGCCCGAGCCGGGGAGGTGATAGAGATAGCGCGAGGTTAAAACACAGCTCTAAGCATGAGTTTGTCAGAATTGAAGTGCAAGTCACTAGAGTTGCAGTCCGGTTCTCCTTGGCCAAGTCTGTAATAAATATTGCTTCATAATTCATCCAAGTCTCCTGAAATATTCTTCCACCTGAGTTGACCTCCTACCTTAAACAGAACTTCCATCACAATAGCGTATTGGAAAAGTCTTGAGCACGTGTATGCACCTGTTCAGGTGAGTCACACAGCTGGGAAACATTGTTTTTTCAAGCTCTATTTGCTTCCATATCATGTCTTATTTCATACTTTTCAAAAGGTCCAAAATGATGCAAATGTACGGATAATTAGTTAAATAATGCCAAATTTGCACATCTACTCAAACTTTTCTGTAATACGGAAAATAGCTGTATCATAATAAATATATTTTATTGCTTGTAATCAACTGATCAACGTCATTAGTCGTGATGATATCTATAAGCTAAAATGTGTACCCAAGTCACCTGCAGAATTCTCCTTAAAACACATCTGACAACCTCTCCAATGTGTACAGTGTGCTTTTCTATGCACATTGTGTCTTTCCCTGTGTCTGTTGTTGTGTTCTTAAATGGTCTTACATGTCCAGAAACATGAGCTGGTTGAGAACCCATTTAACTTAAAAACCAGAACACAATGAGCTCATACCTGAAATAGTATAACGAAAGCCAGTCTTGCAGCGAGGACACACCAGTACTGTTTGGAGAAGGTGTACGCGTCCACAGACCAGGGGGGTTCCCTGTAGTCTTTGTACCTAAAAGAAAAACACACATGAATACAGAGTGGAGGCAAAAAATGGATTAACTCGCATTCATTTTGTTTCACTGTTTAATGCCAGGTGATAAAACCCACCTGGTCAAAACAGAAATGGATAAACCACAGAATGTGTTTGATTGACAGGAGGTGTCTAAGAAGAACTTCGACTCCGTCCTCAATTGTTTTTCATCCTATGACCCAAACTGATTTAACTAACTTGATGAGACCTAGCCTTATTAAAACACACTTCTCCTCCACTCAGCTTGGGACCTGACTCAAAGAGCAATAAACTTTATAAGGATTCCTTTCCTTTGTTGTCGCTGTAATAAACACTCTTTTATTGCGCGGGGCTAAACAAAAACAGAACAGAAAACCCGAACCTCATGTAATGGAAGACGGCTTAAAACATGTACATGATTGAGAGACATACAAACAAGAGAAACACTTACACACACACACACACACACACACACACACACACACACACACACACACACACTTAGCATGAACTAATTGTATGAGTTTTGGCCAAAAGGGGAAATGTGTAGTCCAATTTCTCGTCAAGTCTTAAGGGAATGGATGATCTGACACAAATTAATAAAAACATTCTTGAGCTGGTCTTTAGTTGCTTATTTAAATAATAAGGTCTAATTTGTCTATGGGTTCAACATGGTGCACAGACTGTATGTTTGGTGCAAGTGTTGCATTAGCAGACCATTAAAACCCAAACACACTGTAATAAGAATATAAGCTGTGGCCATAGCTGCTGCTGCTGAGTGTGTTGGCTGCAGTGCAACAAGTGATGTAATGTTAAGTGGCAGCTGCGCCGTTTGAGGATAAGGGGAAAAAAAGGTAATGACTCAATCTATAAACTACTTGTACAAATCTGGAGTTTCAAGAAGGAAAACTTTTATGTGTTGTTGTACTTTTCTGTCACTGCGTACGCTGTAAAAAAAAGCCCAAAACTATAAAAAAAAAAAAAAAGGATCGTTAAAATATGCGGACAAACATCTGGTTTCAACGACTTACTGTATACATTTGTCTTCATTAACTACTGATTCAAAGCCAAGTTTGAGAAGTGGAGTCAAAGAGGCTCTCCCGCCCCGTTTATGCTCAACATGAGGGTTTATTTATAACAGGACTATTTGGATGTCGGTCACTCACATATGGAAATATGAAAGAACACATGACAAGGAACACAGTCAAAATGAACTCTTCAGCGAAACATGCACATGATATTAGTGTTGGGTGGAGAAGTTGAGTCTGTAACTGCTTTAAAAGCTGCTACACATAATCGGATGTATTGGAAGCAATACACATCAATATCGTACTATTTTTACACCTATTATCTCCTTAACTTAGTCTGTTCTGTGTTAATTTGTAGTGTGTGCTATGTTTGTCTGCACTGTGTCAGTCTGCAGTTTGTAACTGTTCACTATAGGCTGTAACAATTCTGTCTGACTTTAGATCAAAGGACCAAGAAACACATGAAACTCATGGAAGTTTTTTTTTTATTTAGTAGGGGAAAGTGGGGTGAGTTGTGCAACTTTTTACTCAAAGTGATTTTAAAGTGAGGCCTTGACAGTTATGTCTCCAACTCAAATATGTACATATATTTCAGGATGTTGTGCATCCCTGGCAATAAAAACTTTGGATCTGGAATAAACTCTTTAAGAAATATAGCTTTCGGAAAAAAAGTTGTCTTGTCGCACAAATCACCCCACTACGTGGGGTGATTTGTGCATTTGGAGAAAATAAGGTGGGGTGAATTGTGCCAATTTATATATATCTCAAAAACTGTAATGCAAGACAAATCCATTAGACAATCACTTATTTAAGGTGTATTTAAAGTAAATAAAGTAAATAGTTGACAAAGATTGAAGGTACATTTTCTTAAACAAGGCCTAGCAGATCTAGGTGGTTTTGCCTGCAAAGCTCACAATGACAAAGTCACCATCATCATCTTTCTGGCCATCTGAACTCTCATCAGTGGTGTCGTTAAGTGGAATTGAGATGTCACTCTCTTCTGAGCTACTGTAGACAATCACTTTCTTTTGGTGACCAGCGTATACAGCCATGCCACTGGCACGACTCTCAGAAATGTACTTTGCACTAGTTGCTCCGTGCTTGTGGAACCAACTGCCACCTGACAAATGTGATTCCCCCTACATTTCTGCCTTTAAATCAAGGCTCAAAACCCATATGTACACCCTGGTGTTTCCTCCCCATTAACTATCTTACCTCTGCACTACTATCTGTGTTTATGTGGATGTATGGGCTTTACGTCTTTTATTTTGGTTATTGTTATTTTACCTTCATTGTTTACCTACTGAATGCACTATGTACAGCACTTTGGACAGTGCAAACTGTCATAAATGTGCTTTTATAAATACATTTTACTTACTTACTTACTTACTTATAACTCACCTAGGCCATTTGGCACAAATCACCCCATCCCCAGAATTTTGGATAATAGGCATGATGCAGCAATTTAGGGCTGACATCGTGCTAACTATATAGACTCAAAGTGTAGCATACCAAAGCACTAAAACATGTGTCAAATGTTTTCAAACGTGTCTATAATTGTTCAGACACAATAATCAAAAAACCTTGGTCATGGAAATTTTACTTTGAAAGGCAAAACACAGTTTTTTTTTAGCTTAATTGTGCTTATATCTTATTCCTTGTGTCTCCCTTCTTTACAGGATGAGTCAAATGGATGGCTCTTCTTAAATATGTGGTCACATTTCCAATTTCTTCCACGGTTGTCTAGAAACAAGGGGTTTTGCAACTTCCAAAATGCACAACTCACCCCACTTTCCCCTATAAGTAATCTAGATATTTGTTTGAATGTTAACTGATAGCGCCTTTTTTCTCAACAATGGCACATGCAGGAATGTGGATGATTGTTTAGCAGACAAAGCTAGCTTCTCGATGCAAAGATCCAACAGAAACATCTCGTTAAGACATGTCAGTGCAGCGAATGCTGGAATCCATGATTTTATATTTAACAACAAAGCGTTTAAAAAAAAAGAAGGCCCTACAACTACGCACCTTAAAACTGACGGGACAGAGTGCAGTAGCATTGCAGCTGCAGGCAATAATCTGACCATCTACCAACCCTACAGAGGGAGACGGGTGTGCAGTGAAGTAGCCCCTCTTGGCTTTATGTTAAAGGGCTTTTGGGCAGCTATTTTTAAAAGAGTCAGCCGTGTCCCGTGGGAGCCAGACAACAAAAAAATATCATTCCTTTCAAGGCAAGAGCAGGGAGTCTATACATCTCATTGATTCATCTTGAGAACATCTTTAGGCAGAAGAATACATCCTCCCAAACCACCACCACGTACAGACAAGAGATGGAGATTCATAGACTCTGTGGAGCTGAAGCTATAGATAGAGCGGTAGGTCATCCATACACCATTAGTTTGAATTAGTGCATTTAGGACATTAAGATACATATCAGAAAGTCAAACTCAAGAGGACACATTTAATCACTTATCTAACCACATGGTCCAACGAAAGGACATAGAAGAACAAGAGGGAACCGGGCTGTAGCATGGAGGAGTCAATGAATTCAGAGGAGATACTGAGTTGGAAAACAATAGCAAACACACCGTACATCAGTCTATTCTACTGAAGCTGCCTGCATATCGACTAAGACCAGACGCAAACCATGTCGAGTCAAGGTCATCAAGGTCATGGCCTAGTATTATCTTGCTTTTCTTTTGCGACCATTTGTATTCTTGTCTTGGCTAGCACATTGCTATGTGGCACAACGTTTCATGTGGAGTTATGGGCCAGACCATTTGTCTTTGCCCGGGGCAGGGACTTCCTGAAGTGTTGTTGTGAGGTTGCCAGGCGACCATGGAAGACTTCAGGAAGTCCCTGCTCACAGCAAATTGTCCGGCCTATAATTCCTAAAACAAATGACATATCATTAATTCAGTTGAGATCTTGAAGTGCTGTTAGGCACAGCGGCTAGCTGTTTCCCATGTCTCTAGTCTGTATGATTAGCTGAGCCAGCTAATTCTTTATGTGATTTTTGCTCTGTTTTTTATTTTATTTTATTTTACGAGCAATTATGGAAAAGTGTCTCATCACGTTCATTTTTTCAGAGGACAAATTCCTCTCTATTAAATTTAAATCTGCAAAGGCATATTCATTTAAACTGTAGGCTTCAAACAAACATTTAACGTAGGTATGTTCTGTCCAGTTGATTCTGACGTCCCAACCAAGAGCTAACTGGAATACAATGGAGCCATCAGTATAATTTTATAAGTAACAAAGCAAGACTTGAAAGTCAAGTTTTCTTCATATATACTGTACTGTACTGTATATACATAAGAACAGAATAGGAAGACAGGAAACTCCTACTGGAAACTGTCCTTTACAGTAACCACACAACAATTTAAAATGTCACTTTGATGTGATGTCTCACATCAAAGTGACACACACTGTCTTGAAAAATTCCTCTGATGCCTAAAAGAAAGCAGTGTCCTGATTGAGCTATCTCACTGAGCACTTGAAACAATAGAGAAGGCAAAGTGTGTGTGTGTGTGTGTGTGTGTGTGTGTGTGTGTGTGTGTGTGTGTGTGTGTGTGTGTGTGTGTGTGTGTGTGTGTGTGTGTGTGTGTGTGTGTGTGTGTGTGTGTGTGTGCGTTAGCCGGGTCTTATGGTGTCTGATTCCTTTTCCTTATACAGTCATAAGTGAAGAATGCTGCCTGTGAGAATCAGCTCTTTTCTCCCCCTCTTTTTTCTTTGATCTATTCATCTTTGTCTCACAGGCTCAACGATATTCTGCAGTGTTTTAAAGGGGATTAACTTCCAATGTGAACTTAACTTGCCAACCCCCGCCCCTGCATGTAATACTACAGTCATATTAACTTAGAATGGTTGGAAATGAATATAAAATAGTTTTTATCAAAGAACATTCTCCTCTCTTTCTTACCTCCTGAGTCCTGGGTGTGTTTTCTAGACATTCCATATTTGGTTGTAATAGTGGATTTCAGCAGCAACTGGAGCATCTACCTCGACATTATTTCACAAGACCTCTCAATGAGATTAGTGTGTGTGTGTGTGTGTGTGTGTGTGTGTGTGTGTGTGTGTGTGTGTGTGTGTGTGTGTGTGTGTGTGTGTGTGTGTGTGTGTGTGTGTGTGTGTGTGTGTTCCTGAGCGTTCCTGCTGCCAATACAGTGCCTCCTGGGATCCAGGAATGAATTTACAGAAAAACAAGGGTCAGACCATTCCCACCCATAAAACAGACACACGAACACATGAAACACAAACACACACACACACAACATCATGCAGTTCAGTATTAGATGCTGCTGTATTTGTCAGTTTCAATTGAGTTTCAAGTTAGGAGAAATGAAATCAAAGCAAATTGCATGAATCGGACATGGATACGCTAACCTTAGTGCTTCACAGTAAGAGATTTCTGGTGCTCATGTGGAACAGCTGTGTTGCAGATGCTCCATGTTTTTAGACCTCAGATGACTTCAATGGGTAAACTCACAGCATGGGTCCTGAACGTTACGTGTACACCACTGATCAGGCTGTCACTAGACTTAACAGAGTTATGTGGTGTTCCAATGCTCCTTCTTGGCATGCAAGTGTTTTCCTGATATTTAGGAGTGCACCACTCGTTTGTTGAAATAGCTCAAAGATTACTGGGTGGATATCCGTGAGAGTTTGTAATGAACTTGAATGGTGCCCAGAAGATGGATATGACAGCCTTTGGTAACCCCCTGACCAAGCGCCCCCTTGGGGTTGTCAATTTGAGCTTCTAGTGAAAGTGCCTTTACATTTAATGCAGATACACATGGTGTACATATGCATTCATTTTGACTTTGTGATCCACTGACTTTTCCTTTGGGCCACCATTAATGGTTTTGATAGACATGTCTCAATAAGTATTGGATGCATTGCCAGGATAACTTGTAATACAAATGTATCCCATTTCATCTGTTGCCATCATTAGGTCAAAATGTCAATTTGTTTATAACTTAATACCTAAGACATACCCATTAGCCTCAAATGTAGGCTACTTAACTCTCAAATATAGATTAGCATGCTAACTCACACAAATAAAGCTGTGAACAGAGCTGCTAGCAGGTCTTTAGACTAATTTGTTCAACAATTCATCTTCTACTGAGTTGAATCAGTCAAAGGCTAAGTATACATCTCACTTCTTTATTTAAGCATGCAAAATGAAATGGATTTGGCCCAAAGGAAACCAGAGGTAAAGCTCAAAGGACATATTAGATAATATAACCCTTATATATCTGTGTCATTCATGTTCCTATCTGTCACTGATATTTGTACATTTTACTTAAGCCCATTTTAGATAAAGTGACACAGACACATTTGCAGATGGTATCTGAATTGACACAATGATCCATGACTTCATTCCTTGGCCTTCACTTCCTGGTGATATGAGCGTTACTACAACTTCTCGTCAGCTCAGAGAACCAGGGCTGTCTTGACATGAAAGTCCCGGTATCACAATACTTTCCAATCTCTCATCCAGGAAGAGACAATGATTTACAGCATACAAAGCCTATTATTCTATTAGGAATTTGTGGTTAGCGTGTCCTGTCTCTCCAGTTGAACTAAACTTAATTTATAGCATGGATGTTCTCTTTATCTGTCAATCACTATAAAGCTATCCGATTACATCAAATTTTTTGAAAACTGATTGATAGCAGTGCATGCCAAGAATTCAAGTGTATCCCTGTAAGGAAATTCCCTTTTCACTTTTTTTTCTCTCTTGCCAACTTCACATGGAGGTCTGAGGTCAGCCAAATGAGAGTAGGGACTGGCAGGAATGTAATATAAGCTCAGCAGGGGCTTGAACCTGGATCACCTTTAAAGAAAAAAAAAACATTTTATGAGAATATGTTCCATGTACTAATGGTGTGTTGAACATCCAGGTAAATACTCCGTAGAGCTAGGAGCTGTACAGGTAATAACGTTTTCAGTAATATACAGTTAGTGTTTTTTTCCCTTTCAGTCATCTTATCGTGTAACGGGCACCATGAAACGTGGAGTGATTGAAAATTGTGTAGCTCGGCAAACCCAGCAACAACAAACAAAAAAGACCGGTTAAAGTCCTTCCAGCTGCCTACTTGAACACTAAAGAGCATATTTTCCATAAACCCTGTTGTTTCATAAATTGCATAATGTTTATACAGTATACGCTGTAACTGCACTTTTGATTTCAATCCTTTAATTGCTGCATCTGTTCCCTTTTTGCTATTGCAGAATCCAGATTTTCCCAAATAAATGCAGCATTGTGTACAACTGATTAAGGCAGCATTTGCATTAGGCCTTTTAAAGAGAAAAGCTCACTGTTATTTTCCCCTGACTCTGGCGACTATTCTCAATGTTAACCACCGAGCTGTGTTCATAG